>JAUTXW010002053.1:0-392628 GCA_030620095.1 Kuschelorhynchus macadamiae | reverse complement strand
CTAATTATTTCACAAAACTTTTAACATCCCCAAAAAGGCCTAATCAAACCCTACATTTCAGTAAAAGAATGATTAAAATCCGTTGAGAAACAACAGAGAAAATTAGCATTAAAGGAAAAAATTCAAAAATTCGAGTTCGTTAAATTTCAATTTTTCAATTTCAATCTTTAATAAAATTTTTTCTAAACCAGATGACAAGTGCCGTAAGGACTAATCGAAAGAGACCCCTTAGGGCTACCTTGTATCAAAATTTGAAGAGGATATATCAAGAATTAACAAATCTATGAACAAAAGAAGATAGGCGTCGCAGATGCCACGCCTGGAAAAGGACGCCACGTCCGTAGCGCCTAAACGCGACGTCGGACGACAAAAAGTCACTAGACGAAAAAGTTTTCAAATGAATTAAACTACAACATATCAAATTTTCAAGAAAATAGGAAAATTTTTGCGAGCAAAATTTTTCACTTTTTTGGACTTAGCCAAAATTTTGGATAAACAAAAAACCAAAATAAAGGTATCAACTTGGGACCTTCATAGGATGAAAGCCCATACAAAAAGAAGAGTTTTATGTAATAAAACACTTTAAGAAAAAACTACCAGAAAACCCTAAAATCGACGTTGGAAGTTATGCACCAGGACCTGGTGAAAATGTCCAATATCTATAAAACGACTAATAGAAAAAATCTGATTTTTCACAGGATTAATTATTACATAAAGAACTATCGTTTAACAAAGTTTTATGGTTATACGAATTTTTTATTTTCAAAAAAAAAAAAAGTTATAATAAAAATCTGAAACTTGGCCAGAATACATATAAAGTAACACTATTCTAGGGAAAAATCCCAAACCAAGAAAATTCTCAAAAATACGGATCCCACGGGACTTCAAAGTTTCCCGGGAGATGTTTTCAGTAGAAAATCTTGTTCGAAAGTGAACAGAAAATACACCAGTTTCGTTCACGGGACTCCGCCCACAATCCACAGGATTGGTCCAGAGCGTGCAAAAGGGTGTCGCCGTGACGTCAAACTTCGATCAATATAAATATAGACTGATGAGCTTTTCAAAAAAATTCGATCTTCTCCTACCGTATAGTTTACGTGTCAGACTCGTGAGTGATAGCTATTTTTCATATACCCACCTAAGCGTCGGAAGCAGTGTTATTAGTGCGTTTCTTTTTGTCATTCTGAGTGATACAGCCGAAGACAACTAGAGGAACCTTGCACTTTGTTCCCATCGTTGGATTGCGCCGGATCTTAGTCTCGAAAAGTTCCATTGCACTAAGGTTCTTAGTAGGGCTCTGATTGTGAAGATCGTCCTCGGGTCTTAAATCTGGTTCTCTTGATTTATGGCCTAGCAGGAAGTATCTGGAAGAGAAATACTGGCTGTTATAAATTGCGCGAGGAAGAAATAGGTAACGTTGTTTACTCTGGGTCTCATTCTCCTCTAAGCGTTCTCCAAGCTCAGTTCTCCAGATCAAGTTTCCTTTCTTTGCTCGAACCTTAGCTAACTAGTGTTCAAGTGTAAAGTTAAACTCTGTATCTTTTGGCATAATTTATCACTCATTTTTTCAAACGTAAACCTGTTTACCTTTTTTGCTTAGTTTTGGGAAATTTTGAAATTAGCTCATTTCACTCTAATCTTTAACGAATTGCTCACATAATATTTCTAAACTTATAAATTTTGAATTACCGATTTTTGACTGCTAAATAACTTTTGATTATCTGGTAACATTTGTATTATTTGATTTTGTATTTTTATGATCTACCCTTAATTGGGCGAATCATATTTTTGTAACATATATTAATTGTGACAAAACCGAATGTGACATTTTCTGATTTTTCCATAAACTTAATTGTTTAAACAAAGTGTAAATATTAATTACTTGATCTTGTATTAGGTAAGATAGGATCCTAGCATTAAGTACGCTTGGTGAATCCGTTCTTAACTAAACTTAAAGAATCCCTCCAGAGAAACAGCACGTCAGTTCCTGAAGTTCTCAATCTCTCTTAAGTGTAGAGGATTGTTTATTATAAGGAACAATTAGAAAAAACCGTGCCTCTCTTATTTTGATTTGATTTGATTGATTTACATATTTTTGACTGTGTATATATAAATAGATTATTTACAGATATCATAAGCTTTAACAAAATATTAATTTTAATTTTTATTTTTAAATAATTAAATATTACAACATTTTCGCGTCTAATACCCCAAGCGGCGTGACCCGAGTGGACTATTAGATTAGGGAAAAAAGGCAGGCTTGAAAAGAATATCTTTTTGAGTTTTTCCAAATCTTAAGATTTAAATTTTACAGTATCATTTTTAATTTACCGACTTTGACAATTGCAAACAGTGATTATTTTGATTTTATTATCATAAATAAATAAAGCTTTTAATTTTTTCTTAATTAAATAACAAAAGATATTCGCTTAGTTAGTTCGACTAGGTTAAGTAATATTGTATTTGATACTAAAGTTGTAACTTAAAAAGATTTTACTGAGCAGTCACAGTGTTCTTATAAACAATAACAAATACGAGAGATTTGTTGTTTTTATTCTGACTTTACTGATTTTGATAAGTGAGCAAAAAGACAGTGTTAGTAATTGTGGTCAATTACTATTTGTATGGACAAATACTGTTGAGCGAACTTTGAAAAAATCTCAACATTGAACAAACCTAAATAATAAACTATAAACTAAAACATCAAAGTATCTACAGAGACACTTATAGTGACAGTGCGTAGTGCTTTCTTAAACGTTTCGACTTGAGTTCGAAAGGTGAAATATTTAGTGGTGTAAGGACTTGGAAAAGCCTACACACGGCTACGGCCATATTGACAGGTTACTTTAGGTAAATAAAATCCATACGATTTTTTGTAATTAAACTTAGCTTTAGACTTAGGGATAGGACTCCACTCGGGTGACGTTACTTTAGTTATAAGTGACTTTCCCCCGACTGACGCCCGTTGCTCCCTCATTTGTTTTGTTCGGAACGTCCGAACTTTGTATTTTTCATAACTGATTTTTTACAAACTGACTACCAATGGCTACTTCAACTTCTGGAGTAGTTCCCAAGAAAGGTAGATCAGCCATCCATTCGCCCAGCAACACCGTCCCCCTTATTGAGCATTCGCTCATTCTCACTCCTGGCGAGGGGAACGATCATCCAAAAATTCCCCGGGTGAGTGGTGGGTGCCTGGCAAGCTTGCCAAGCTTGCCTTTAAATGACCCCACGTATTATAACAAACATGACAAATCCTATAAGACATATTTATTTGACACCTTTTCCGGAGCATCCTACATGGAGGATCTCTCCATGGAGGTGCCCCGAGGACGAGAATGTCATCATAATAATTCATCTTTCATTAAACACAAATATTATCAAGAAAAAGAACAGGAAGATACTATGTTGCTTGATAACAACCGCTCGCGCGATTCTTTGCAAACTCTCTTTAACGATAGTTCGTTAGAGATTAAAAAAGCCTCTAAAACTAAAAAACCACTAACCTTGTTTGAATTGGATTTCTCTCCGACTCGACAGAGTCAGGGTGGGAAATCAGAAGTCGACCTCCTTTCTATATGCGAAGGCGGCGACAGGACAATTAACAAAAATACTTTAGCTACAGGACAAAGGACAAGTAGTATGTACTCATTATTCTCAAGAGAAGAAATGGAGCACAGCGTCCCCGCAGGGGAACAAAGAGAAAAGAAGGCTGTGGCTCCGCCCCAAATTCGAGTAAAATCGAACAAATTCGAAATCATAAATAATTTTTTAAATACTACCACGCCCACCGTAGAGCATGGCATCCCTGGTGGGGAAATCCATCATGGACCGGCTGTGTTCTGCACAAAAATAAATAATTTTTTGAGTACGACTCAGCCCATACGAGAACAGTCCGGAGTGGATAGACTTTTATTGTAATCAATCTGAGGAATTCGTAAAGGCTGCCCTCTGTTGCAACAAATACATTGAAACATTAAATTTTTTTCAACTTATTCAAGATCTAAAAGATATTGGCTTTGGTTACTATTTAAAAGACTTGAAGCAATTTATTGACGAGGATACTATTCTTCAAGAAATTGAAAAGGAAGAATAAATTTAATAATATTTACAATGGAGCAAATGGTTACTGAAATGTATGAAGAGTTTATTATATCTGCTGCATACTTCCAATATTTATCAATTGTAGGCGAAGAAGACGCAGAAGCACAAGATTTGTCAGCATATGTTAATAATATAGATCGAATGAAACAATGTAAATTAGCCGCTAAATTTTGTAATGATTATTTAAAATATAAAAATGAGTATGAACTTTTAAATGAATTTAGAAAATTAGATTTAAGGTATCATATTAATTGTATTCAATCATGGTTGGTTAATGCAAAATAAAAAGGTAATTAAGTTTTTTTTTATATTTTTATTCATTCATAAAACAATTGTCATATAAAAATAACACATTTGTCAAAGCACACATACAAGGTGATTTTGAATGATAGAAGCATTTTGGTTCCATTAGCTTTAGCGCTGGTTGTTCATCTATTTCAATCACATTCTTTTTAGAATATTTCTGTATAAAATCCTTTTTTTCGCTTCCTTTTACAAAAACAAAATCTGCTTTCTTCGTAAGTGTTTCAATTATTTTTGGGAAATGATGTAATGGAGTAAATCCATTATTCCAATGTATACAATGATAATTTTTCGTTAACCATACCGCCTGCTTGTGACAATCAGGTGAAAGAAACTCCATTGGAAAAGGCTTTTTAAAAATGTAATGAGTCATTTCATAACCATCAAAAGCTGCAAGCTCTTTCGGTATAAATTTATTTTTTTCATCTTTGAATCCTTGAATATCTATAACCAATCTCATATTTTCAAAGCAGCAAATTTTTTAATGAGACTTTTTTTACTTGAATAATTTGCAATTTCTTCTTTCAGTTGATTAATTTTAAAAATAAATTTTTCAATTTGTAGTTGTAGTTTTGATGTCATGATTAAAACTAAAAGCTTTTGAAAATTTCTTTAAATTAAATCGAAATATGAAAATAGTGGGGATAAAGTTTATAATTGTTTCACAATTTTAGTAAGAGGGTTGTAGCTAAATAATTTGTCATGTAAAATAAGACAATAAGCAGAAGTATCTTTTTTAATTGCATTGTGTGTCTCAAATTCAATTCTCATTACTACGGATCCCGTTTGAATTGTTTCTTTTTGATGGGAGCAATCAATATGTGTAATAGGACTAATGTTTTTGAATTGTTCAGGATTAAAAATGGGTTCATTTGGAACACCATAGTAAGACTGTCTAAAGTTGGCAAACATTTCGTATAAAGCAGAAAATTTGTTTTCTTCGAAATTTAAGTACAAATCGTGATAAGGATATCTTTCAGAATTTAAATATACTCTAATATTTGACAAGGTAATATTGTCAAATTTACTCATATCTTTAACAATTTTCCCTTTTCTGTTTTCTTGAAAGCCAATCACAACATGACGAGGAGCTTCTAGTTTACTAGTTGTTTTTACCGGCCATGTGTGACGGGTTGTTTCGGTTAGAGAAGAATATTCAACAAGTTCCCAACTCCTGAATCCTATCAATATATCTTTATTTGATTCTAATATTTTTGATAGAGCAAGTTGTTGTGGCATATCAACTAGAATGTGAGGAACTTTCCAATAAATTTTATCGAAAGTAACCAATGGAGTGTCAGGAGCAGTAACAAGGTGTGCCGGATCTTCTTTGAAAATAACACCATCTAAATCATCAGTTGATGTAATAAGAACCAATTCCTGTTTCATATTCATAATAATTTTTCTGTAATCTTCAAAAAATCCTAAAAGCATTTTTAGTGGTATGGATACGGAGAATTTTCCATCATTATCAACTAAAATTGTATCACCTTCTTTCCGATGTGGAAACCAACCTGCATTTTCCAGTTTTAAACTTTCGTTGGTATTGTGAGAAAGGTAGCTTTTTAAGGTTGATGCTAATCCAACATTTCTTATTGAATCTATAGTAATTCCGTTTAGTTCATAGCGGATTTCTCTGAACAAAAAGGCTATACCATTGTTAATAAATAGCAATTCTTTCTTATATTTACCTTCTGTATTAGTTAATTTTCCTTCGATATAAAGTAAACTATCTGATGGTAGAGTGTAAGCATCGAGTTCTTGAATTGGGATCCTTATTTCATCATTGTAATCGAATTTTGAAGAAATATATGGTTGATATGTGTGAAGCTCAGAACTGACGATGGAATTGTCTACATAAAGCTTTTCGTTTACGTTTAATATGTTCATTATTTTAAAACAGTGAAACCCAAGGATGTGAGAAATTTACGATTATCTCGTCTTAACTTGTTGGTGTTGGATTTGATACTGAACTGTTGTTTAGGCTTTTTCTTTTTATAAGTTTTTACTTTGCTGATAGTGGTAGGGGCAAGTCTCATCCCAAGGGCTCTATTATATCTAACAACCATTTTATATTTCACTTGTTTGTAAATGTAACCTTACTGTTATAGTTTCTCCTCTAAAACTGATAAGTTCTCCGTCTTGATCAACTATTTTAACTGTTATATTGTTAATTGCTTTGACGCTAACTGGAAAATACAAAATGGGCAAAGGAGATTCAACTATTTTATACCCTGGAGCTACAGTTGGATAAAACTGGTGAATAATATGAACAGGTTTACCATTATTGTAAGAACCGACACAAATATTACAGTCAATACAAATAGCATTCACCTTAGTTATTTTTGCAACATTATCTGATTCTTCCTCTTTCATAGCTTCTAGTATCCTGCTATTAAAACCCAACATTTCTCCTATCGAATCTTCCTTGGTAAAATCAATTATTCTACTACACATTAAAAAAGTTTTTAGAGTATTAACATTTGCTTTTAAAAGAAAAAAAATTTTTTCATTCGGAAATAAATCTTCTATACTTTCTCTTATGTATGTTTCTATATCTGTAATGTCATAAGTTCCGTCGGGAATAACAATTACTTTTTTATCTATATAAAATTTATTATATCCTTCTTTTATATTGGGGATAGTCATAAACGTTTCAAAATCAGCTAAACCCAGGTAATATTGTTTTTCATCCTCTAAATATATGGGCGGATTAAAATCAGCAGACAAAACAGAACTGTTTCCTGATATGGCAATTGTGGTAGACATTGCAGTTTATTTATGAATGAGATATTACAATAAATAATGAGTTTATATATTTTTTTGCAAAAATTTTAGGGATAGTTGACCACAGTTATATGAATTAAATTTTTGTTTATTTTCATAAGTATAAAATACATCCACTTTGCCATTCGAATTAAAATATTTGAGAAGTTCAAAAGGTGGTTTTAAATTTCCATAACTATCAAAATATATTACATTTTTGTTATTTTTAATATAAGCAGTCCAATGAGATCCTTTATTTTGTTTTTTATCCAAATTTACAATACCACATTCTTTCAGATTAATTTTTTTTGGAAGTTCATCGAGCATAAAAACACCTCTAAAGCCAGTTATTTTTAACAGCTTTACATATTTAATAATATCATTGTTCGTAAGTGCTCTTTTTGGAAAACTTATTTTGAGTCTTTTTTTTGTCTGATTGCTTTCATTTTGACGGATCCTCCTTTATAAGGTCTAATAAATAGTCCCTTTCCTTTATATGGTCTAATATATAATCCTTTCCCTTCTTTAGAAGCATTTTCCATTGCAATATTATGTCTATGTATTTCTTCTAGTTGCTGTTTAGCTGCTTTAGCATCATTTACTGCCTTAGCAATTCCTGCCGCGCCTCCACCTAGTGCACCCAGGGCGCCAAGAATGGGAAACAAAAGAGGTAGAAATCCTCCAATTTTTTTGGGCGTTCGAATGATACGTTTTTTTCTCAATTTAAGTTTACCCCCTTTTGTATTTTTTAATCCCAAACCGAACTTTCTTTTACCCTTCATTATTCCTGCAACACTTAAAGCTGCAATTTTTTCACCAATAGAAGAATCTTTAGCTTTTACCCTATCCCAGGCTTTTTTTTCTAATATTTGGTCAGATATGTGTCTTTTTGATAAATCTTCAGTCTGAGAGTAAGATATATCATGTTCTTTGCAAGCGGAATCCAATGGATTTATACCAACGTCACCTCTAGTTAATCTTTTTTCCAAGTTGGTGCCGGGACCACAATAATTATATCCTGGTATATGAACTTCGAAAGGTAGTTTGCTAATTAATTTATTTACTAAACCAGAGCCTTTTCTATTACGTGTTTTAATAGTTTTTTTCAACTTATGGCGACCCACAGTCATTGAAGTTCTTTTTATACTAAAAGCACATTGACATTTTTCTGGTATAAATACTTTTACAGCTAAAAATATTTACTAGTGTGATTAAGAATGAGGATTGAAAAACAAAAATTCTCATTACCAGTAAATAATCATGATGAAAAAATTTTAAGTAAACAGTTGAGAAAGCATGGTGACTTATTTTGCGGTGGTTCAAAAAGAGGGCTTATAGTTGGTTGCAGTGGTAGCGGTAAAACCAACGTTATGCTTACACTGCTCGAGCATCCAAATGGAATTAGGTTTGAAAATGTCTATGTTTATTCAAAGTCATTAGATCAACCAAAATATGAATATTTAAGAAAGTTGTTAAAACCTATGAAAGAAATTGGATACTTTGAATATGATAGCGATGAGAACATTATTTCACCTCATGAGATAAAGCCAAATTCCGTTATCATTTTTGATGATATTCCTTGTCATAATCAATCTATTATTAGGGACTATTTCACGCATGGAAGGCATAGAAACACCGATTGTTTTTTTATTTTTCAAGGATATTCCTCAATCCTTAAACGTCTAATTCGAGAAAATGCAAACTTATTAATTTTATTTAAACAGGACTGTTTGAGTTTAAAACATATATATAATGACCACTGTATATTAGATATGACATTTGATCAGTTTAAAAATATTTGTGCTAACTGTTGGATGGATCCATATGGCTTTCTTGTAATTGACAAAGATTGTGAAGTAAATCACGGCAGATATAGGAGTAAATTCGATTCCTTTATATATTTATAAAAGTAAAAAATTTGCAGTTTTATTTCATTTAAAACTTGTACAGCATGGATAAACGTTTAGCTCGAGAATTAATAAGATCCAGACAAGCCGTGAAGCAGAAATATCAAAGCTTGAAATTAGCTACTTCTACTGCTCAGTCCGAATTAGAACAAACTTATAGACCAATAACACAACCACTTAAACAGCTAATTTCAAGTATTGGTAAATCCGAACCATTCGATTTAAAAGAAGAAAGAGTTTCAAAGTATGAAGATTTCAAAACACCTACAAAGCTTTATAAAACATCAACTCCGACGAAAAATATTCAGAAAACAGGAAAAACTCCGTCACTCCCTACAGAACTACCAACATTTTTAAATGACAGTAGTATCACTTCTTCCTCTCCTGTAGTACAACCATTGTCATCAACTGTTATAGCAGAAACTTCAGATCCTTCTAGTGACACAACAACAAATTTAAACTTGTCAGACATATTGGAACAAACTAGAAAAACAATTCAAACCTATGTTGGTACACCATCATATAAAGATTACTTAGCAGATTTTCATGAATTACCCAGATCATATATTGATGAGGGTGTGAAAGATACACAACATAAATTTGACCATTATTATGGAATAGTTCATGACCTCGAAACGGATAAGTTTTCTTTTGGTTTAACACAGATACCGGTAGAAATTATTGGAAAAGACATTAAAGTGGGAGGAATAACGTACACAGGCACGCCAGGTTTATACGAATTGCTTTTCAAAAAAGAACCGAAAGGTTATAAGAAGGAAGATTTAGATAATTACATGAACATTCTAGCTAAAACAAATGTATATCGTAGGAATTTTGATTCAAATGAACAAGTTCAAGGAAATACATCACACAAATATGTTACAATAATAGGACCATATTTACAAAGAAAGGGGATTACAAAGACAAAAACCTTGCCAAGATTAGTTACAGCATTTAACAAACCAAAACCTCCGTTTAGAACAACTAGAGCCAAATCTACAGGAAAGGGATTAATTTTGAAAACAAACAGATCAAATACAGACTATGTATACTGGAATAATGTTAACGAAATTGTTGATAGGCTACGTTTATTAATTTCATCAAGTGATGCGGGAAATAATGCTCATAGTAACGAGATTATCTCTATTATTGAAGAATTAAGAGAAGATAAAGTAATACTATAAATAACAGCTATCAAATATAATCATATTTATTGTTTAATGAAAGCTCAACATGACAGTTGATAAATTTGGACGCCATATTTCAAAACAAAATCAAGAGAGAATAAGTGACATTAATAATTTAAAAAGGAGATTAGGTGAAAATGAAACAAATAATGAAATCTTTGCTAAAAAGCTTAAGGTTTTTGATGAAAATTTTTTAAAGTATGAGAACCAGATTAAAGGATGCTATACCTCAATTGAAAACGTTAATAAACAGTTGCTAACGCTAAATCAAATAAGTAAAGATTTGCAATTTTTAAATGAACATGTTAAAAAGGAAGACAAAAAATTAAGTGATGATATCAACAAAATTAATAAAATAATGGAAACAAATATAAGAGGAGTAATAATTGAAAAACACAAGGAAAAAATTAAACAATTAAGAACTTTTATAAAAAGGTTAGATGATGAAAAAAAAAGAAATCAAAATAGCATTCTTAACAGTAGAACAATTGACCAACTCACTTTGGAAGAAAATCAACAATATATTTCCTTGGAAAATATAATGTCCAGTGTAATTAAGAAATTAGAACAAGAATTAAATAAAACAGAGGAGGAATTAAAAAATAGTGATAGTAGATCAACTACTTTCTTAACTGGAGAGATAAAAAAATCCTTTAATGCGTTAGAAAAGGAGATTACTAAAATTAGTAAAATTTTAAATGAAAAAAGTTATACAATACAAATTGATAAATTGAATGAATGGGAAAAAACATATAAAAGTTATATTTCGAATTATTACAAAACATAGAAAGTGAACTTCCTTAAAATTGAATAAACAAGTTTGTTGTCATGACAACCGTTAAACAGCAAGTCGTTAATGAATTACATAAACCTGCTAGAAAAAACTACAAACGCAGAAGGGTGGTAGTGAAAGGGTTAAATGATCTTTTTCAAGCTGATTTGGTTGAAATGTTACCCTATGCCAAATTTAATAAGGGATTTAAATATATCTTGATTACCATAAATGTATTTTCTAAGTATGTTTGGGCCGAACCGTTAAAATCTAAATCTGGAAAAGACGTAACAGCGGCAATGAAAAAAATATTAATCAGTGCAAAAACTCCACCAAAAAACTTGCAAACGGATAGAGGAAGAGAGTTTTTCAATGTAAATTTTCAAAATTTGATGCAACAATTTCGAATTAACCATTATAGCACGTTTTCCAATTTGAAAGCGAGTATAGTAGAAAGAGTGAACAGGACTTTAAAGAATAATATGTGGAAAATATTTAGCATTCAAGGAAATTACAAATGGTTTAATATATTAGCGGATATTGTAAAAGATTATAACAATACAAAACATTCTTCAATAGGAATGAAGCCAAAACAAGTAAATAAAACAAATGAAAATAGAATCTTGAAATCTGCATTTACTCATGCTAAAACGTTAGATATAAAATCTCCAAAGTTTAAAGTGGGTGATCACGTACGAATAAGCAAGCATCGAGAGGCATTTTCACAAACCACCATTGGTCAAATGAGATATTCCACATTAAAGAAGTTAAGATGACAAACCCTTGGACATATTTAATTCAAGACGAAGATAATCAGGACATTCTGGGTGGTTTTTATGAGCAAGAATTACTAAAAGTAAAGCATACCGATGTGTATCTTATTGAGAAGATTTTGAGAAGGAAAGGAAACAAAGTTTATGTGAAATGGTTAGGACTTGATAAAAAATATAATACATGGATTGATAAAAAAAATATTGTTTAATTAAATTGAAATGAAATTTTAGTTAAATTTGTTTTATTTCTGTTCCTCACTTTATGCTTTAGCTGATACAAATTACAAAGTCTTAATGTGCTAAGTAATTTCAAATAAAATTCACATTTACTAAACTAAAATTTTATTAAGTAAAACATCAAATACAATTTTTATTAAAACGTGTCAAATATATTTTATTTCTATGTTCCTCAGATAATATCGAATCTAGAATAAGTTTACAATCATTTATTCTTTTTTCAAAACGGAGTCTATCTAAGTACCACATCTGAAAGTTACTCCTACGGGCTTGTCTGTAAGCAAAGCTCCACTTCACTAACACATGCACCTTATTGTTCTCTTCCAGAAAAGATTATGTTTTCTTCGTAATATTTTCTTTTTGATCCATTTTCATTGTTTTCTTCGTAATATTTTCGTTTTGTTCCATTTTGCTTCAATTTGTTTTCCATTTGTTCAGGATATAAAGCAAGTAATTCCATCATAGTTGAAACATTTTCACTGTTAGGATTTTCTGTTGGACTTATTATATTATAAACATGCGTACACAAGTCGCCACAATCAGATGAAATATTATTTTGAAATATTTTGAAATATGTATTGAATTCTTGCCTTTTAAGTATAGATAATCTATAATCAATAATTTCCTTTAATCGCCACAAATTGTCCAAAGACTCTTGTCCTAAGTATATGAAGTGTGGGCCTTTTGTAATTTGTAGAACAGGGGTATCATTTATTTTCTGAACCTGCAGATGAATGTTGTTTATATTCACACTGGTTTGATCAACTTGAGGAAAGTAGAAATTGTTTACAATAATTCCTTGATGAACACAAATGTCTTTCCAATTTTCTTCGGTTAGTGCGATTGAAAATCCAGTTTTTCCACCAATTACAATTTTTGGAGAAAAATCATTTAAACTAATGCCAACAAGAACAAATTTTGACAAAGAATTATTTAAAAAATAAATTTTTGAATTAAGAAGCGTTTCCAAAGGTTTATGAACCACGGCGTTGTTCATAATGACTAAACGAGACTGAAACATATTGTGTTATTCTTGTACTTAAATATTCTCATCCCCACTTTCTTTAAAGTTTTGATTAAAATGGATTAATGAAAAAATAGATTTCCAGTTTGAAATTTGTAATAAAGATAAATAATTAAAATGGTAATGTATAAAAATAATGCAAAGTTTAATGTAACACTAATGATGGAAAAGTAATAATTTTTGAATCCGTCATAATAATTGGTACAGTTGGGGGTTAAAATTTGTAACTGATTATTTTTAAACTCTAACCTTTCTATCCAATTTGTATCAAAAATAGATCGATTTGGATAATGATACAAAATTTTAAAAAATTTACTTGCATTTTCATTTCCATTTATTCGTTCCATCCAACTAATTGTACTATTGTTAATTAATCCAATTTTCATAAATTTACAATATTTACTTAGAGTGACGTCTGTTTTATTAGAAAAACATATTTCACACTGTGTTACGCCAGGGGGATGATGAACATAAAAAACATTTTGGAAAATAAAATAAAGAAGAATAAATTGAGATCTACTGATAGTCATTAAAACAAATTAATAATTATATTCCAAATTTATTAACATTAAGCAGATACTTTCACCACGAAAGCAAAAGCAGTTGTAAAAAAATAACAATAAAATACTTAATTTAAATATATGTAAAAGTTCATAAATAAGGATATTAATAATACTATATAAAATGTGTAGCTTGAAGACTTATTTTGAATGGTTACAATTATTCGATTCCTATTTTTCCATAAACAGTTATTTAAATCACAATTCCTAGCAAATTTCTTATGCTCCACAATAGGATCATCATAACTTAACCAATCAAAAATTTCAATACCACAATAAAAACATTTACAAATATCATTGATTGAAGTATAGTAAAAGCCAGCTCCAGCTAACACTTCTGGTCTCAATTTTCCTTTCCATTTTTTAAAAGTGGAAAGTCGTTTTTCATATGTTTTAAAATAACTGTTATCAATTTCTTTGTCAAAAGTTTCTATGCACATTTTGTGAAAGACTTATGAAGACTAACTTTGGTTTCAAAAACAACAAATTTAAATACCTTATAATATCTACATAAATATATCTAAATCTTCATGTTCTGCATTCCATTGATACAAAGCAATATCTTGGTGTCCCCAAGCTAATGTATTAAAACTATAGGGAATTTTATACCGCTTATCATCTTCGGAACTCAAAGCCAATTTATTAATTAACTCTGTAAAAATTGTATGTTGTCTAGATCGAAAAACATACATTGAACAAAAGGTTTTAGAATGATTTTCAACAACATCTTTATAATGAATAAAATCCAACTGCTTTTTAATTGCACTTTTTTTAACACCTTTTGCTTTTTTTGTTAAACTGTTTTCCGTTTCAATACAATATGCTTTTGCTCCAGTACCAAAGAAAGCAGTAATGGGTTCACCAGCATATTCATCTTTGAATTTTCCTATAACTGACTTTGTAATAGGCATTTCATGAATATTATTAAATTCATAATTAGATGTGTCAAATTTGTGAATATTTTTTATCATGTCAGAATAAATATTTGGAGTTGTGACTTCTAAAATGAACGAATCGGTATCGGTGTATAAAAGTGAAATATTTTCCTGATAAAGAGGTTTTAAAAAATTATAAAAGAAATCATACATGACAGTTTTAGATATATCTAATATTGAGAAGCCTACATATATTGGTTTATTGTAAGTAACTTGAATCTTTTGCATTTGAATAGCTACCAAGTTTTCAGAAAATATTGTTAAGTCCTTGAAATATGGTTTTGCAATTAAATTCTCAGGACCATCTTTTCTTCTATTTTTTTCCCACTCTGTAACAAGTCTTACGTCAATTCTCCTATCAACATTTTCCATAGTCTTGCCATAAATACTATTATTTGCCAACTTGTAAGTATTACGATCAAATTCATTCTTTGAATCATTTCTTAATCTTGAATTCAAGTCTATATATTTTTTCAACCAATCAGATTGAGAAAACTGTAAAACTCTATGAACTTTAGTTAACTTGAGTCCATGTTCCAAACATTGTTTTAATAATTGATAGTGAATAACATATTTTGATTTATCATTTAAATTGGGTATTAATTTTATGCATTTAGAATTTGGCGGTTTAAAGTTTTCTGGACAAAACGGAAAATCGTTATGATAGGAATGTAGACTTGTAGGATATTCTAAATCAACTTCTAAAACATATCCCTTATTAGATTTTTTAGAAATATTCATAATATTTAAATCATTGATTTCTTTATCTGTTAACCAAACAAAATCTCCCGTTGGAATGTGCTGTGACATTACATAACCATACAAATTTGTTGCATCATAAAAAATTATGTATTTAGTTGGCTTTAAAGGATCAAAATTTAAAAGAAATGGGTTATTAGCTTCAGATTTTCTACAAATGCAAGAGCTCACACCACCGCGAACGCTTTTTTTGAAAAAGTGTATCATATCTGGATCAGTTAACAATTCTAACTCTATTCCAGTATAACGCAAACACGCCTCCCAGGATAAACCTGGAAAAGTGTAAAAATGAGCTGGATCGAGCTTATATGTGGATAAACAAGTGCTTCTAAAATTTTCAAAAATATCTGCCAAAAGTAAAGTATCAGAGAGTAAGTAAACGTCGGAGTATTGACCAAGAGATTCACATTTAAACAATTGCCAAACCTTTACAGCTCTTTGGTATTCTGCATCACTGATGTGCTCATCCGTTAAAGTATTATAAAATTGGTCTTTCTGAGGTAAAGTTGTTTCTTCTAATTTTAAATAATCATCAATATAACTGTAAGGAAATACACCTTTTTGCCGAATAAGTTTAAATCTTTCTTCATCATTGAAAATTTTTTTTATTTCCTTACATTGTTCATCTTTTAAGCTTTCAGAGAGTTTTGATAAAGAATGGGATAGAAATTGAAAAGAATCAATAAACCTTAATGATATATTTTTTTTCTTAGCCTTTTGTGTCTTTTTATCAAAATAGTTATCCACATGAATAAGCTTTTCAAATGAAATATATTTTTCCTTGTTTTGTGCGATAACTGTTAGTTGTTCTTTGTTTAAGCATAATTTTTTAAGAAATAGATGAGAATCATAATTACGCAAATTATGCAATATAACTGGAATAAAGTTAGGTATTCTGTAATTTATGTTGCAGAGTGAATGAGCTGGACCTCTATAAAGACCGGTTATATGACAATGATCTGCAACCCTGTCATTTAAAAGAGGTTTATTACAAATATGACAAACTTTTTCATAGTTATGATAAATTTTGTCCAGTTCGTTCAAAGGGATCATTTTTTTAGGAGCCTTTAAATATTTATTGTATATGTTATACACATCTCTTTCTAAAGAATTTATAAATAATGTATCACAATTTTGACCTCTATATTTTTCAAATTTAGAATAATTATCGTCGAAGGAACATTTAATGTAATAGGCAAATGAATGTGGAATATGTTCATATTGTTTTAAGGTGTATGAAGTATTAGGATTTTTATCAACATTGTCATTATTTAAAGGCTTTAAAATGCATTCAAAATCTGCATACACCACGAAAGGAACTTTCATTTGTTTATGATAATTTACAAATTTCAAAATATTATCATATGAATAGTTATAGAATAGAAGGTAGGTTAATTCGTAAATGATCACAATCATAGCTATTGTGTTGTAATAAATTTTCTTCTGTAGGGAAATATTGTAAACAACCATAGCAAATATATTTTTTTCCGTGATGTTTAGAAATTTGTGCAGAAACTAGTTTTGATAAATCTTTAATATAGCAATAATGAAAAGTTTTTTCATCATCATCACTTATTAACAATAAATTGACATGTTGATTTTTTTTATTCGATGAATAATAAAGTGGACCAATTACTTCATACCCCTTTTTAGGATTTATAATTTCTAATCCATATACATTAATAGAAATGTTATTTTTTTCTTCAAAAATCTTAATGTTCTTTAGCAACATTGGAAATTCTATACCTGACATATCCAAAACAGAAGAGTAGTGTGGGTAGGATGAAGTTTCAAAATCTAATCCTCGTGGTTGGTGAAGAGCAGACACAACTGCCCAGGCGAAGCAAAAGTTGTCATCATTCCTAATGTTGATCACAGCTTGACGTCTCTTGATCTCTTGAGGAAGTTCGATAAAAGATGAGGCTCTCAGCGGATTGTGCTTGTTAACATTAATTTCCAAATGAAGTAAATTCATCAAAGCCCATCCTGCAACGTAAAAATTAAAAAATTACTTTTTTGTTGCTGTTGTAAAATCGAAAATAAATTCTTTACCTGAATCTCTTTCTGCAAATTCGTCAGCTTTCTGGTCAATAATGGTGCAGATTTGCTCTAACAGTTCTTTTTTCTGATATCCCTGGCAAATGACTTGGAACGGCGCATTAAAAGATTTGACATCATAGCTGTCGCTGCTGGGGTTAAAATAGAAACCGAACAGTTCCATATTTAGCTTGATACATTTATGTTTCTGCAGTTCTTGATCTATTAGATGTGCAATTTTGTATTCCAAATGTTGAAAATATTCTTTCACATTTATGAAGTTTTGGTGTGAGGAAATCCTATAAGATATTATTCGTTCCCTGAATGCTGACTTGATAATTTCAACACCTTCCTCCAAGCCTATTTTGGAATTGTTCTTGTGCACACTAGATCGAAGATGTCCACCCCATAGACTTTGGTTTATATTTTTCTTGCATTCTTTACAATATTTTACAATATTTGTAGAATCTATATAAATTAAGAAAAAAATATTTTACAAAATATTTTACAAAATATGACATGAAAAATAAAATGTTCTTACCTTTAACAAGCTTTGGTTTTTTCAACCAACTGTTGAGTTTTGTGGAATTTCCGTTAACATGTTTTTTAATATGTCGCAGTAAATTATCCTTTCTAGTAAAGACTTTATTACATGTTACACACTTATGCATTTCTGAAGTTTTCTGCATAATAATAATAATAATACTAAAATTAATATTGTGCAATTCTATTTAGTTATAGTCAAATTTTGAAAAAAGCAATTGCATTTTTGAAGTTCTTTGTATAATAATAAAATTAATATTGTGCATTTTTATTTAGTTATAGTCAAATTTTGAAAAAAGCAATAGAAATTAATTGACTTTATGAATCCATTTCTTCAAATGAGTCAACTAATTTGTCAAAGGCCTGTTTAACATAATTCACCGTACTTTCGTCTCCCTTTTTAATTGTGATCAAATTAGTTAAATTTTGAATAGCGAAACCCAGACACTTAAGGTTTGCTATTTGTTTTTTATTTTTTTTATTAATTTTAAATTTTTTTTTAATGATAAATGATGGTTTCGAAATTGAATTTTGTTCAACTGGTGAATTATTAGGAGAAATATCCGAAGTCAAATTTGCATCAATTTGTTTTTCTTGCGGATCAGAATTTACAATAGCATATGGTGAATTAATAGAAGATATAGCCGAACCTAAATTTTGATCAATTTGTTTTTCTTGCGAATCAGAATTTACAATATCATATGGTGAATTAGTAGGACAAATAGCCAAACTTAAATTTTGATCAATTTGTTCTTCTTCCGAATCAGAATTTTCACTAAACAAAAAGGGAGAGCAAATTGGTCTCGGAGAATTAATTGGCGATTTTAATGTTAAATAATTTGGATTAGATTTTTGAAAACAAACAATATCCTCATAGCTAGAATTTTCAGTTTCGTCAATGTCATTCAGTTCTTCAAGAGTTTGTTTAGTTTTTGTTGTAATTAAGTCCGTTTTGTTGTCAATAATGTCATTAAGATCGTCAAGAGTTTGTTGTTGAGTAGCTGTAAATAAATATTTTTCGTTGTTGTGTTTGTTGGCATTATTCTGAACTTGGCTATTATAAATAATTTCATTCAAGTCCTGAATAGTTTGTTGTTGACTAGTTGTAAATACGTCTGTTTCATTGTTTTGTTGGTTTGCAAAATTCTGCATTTGAGTACATGTGTATAAGTCAAAGTCATTGTCAATTATTTTGCTACTCGATGCCAAAAAATTGTCCATTATGAAAAAAATCGTAATAACAAATAAAAATGCCACAAATGTACATAAAAATGTCACCAATATATATAAGAATTAAATCTTGCCAAATAAAAATGTTAGAAATAAAAATAAAAATTTACCAAATAAACACAATGTAAACACCAGAAAACTCGCGAGCTCTGCACAGTGTGTATGCAGAAATCAATTGCATTCGTCTCTTCGCTGAGGCGATTTTATATGCAAAAGTTAATCACATGTGTCCTACTTAAAGTTGAACGACAATCTCTAAAAACCACTTTCCCAAGCCGATCAACAACCTTACCCCCCTCCCCCCCCTTCCCCCTCCCCCCCCCTTCCCCCTCCCCCCCCCCCCGGACCTCTGAATTTCCGAGACTAAAATCCCGGTTCCCCAATTTCGGGCTACCCTCTTCAGGTTAAGTTAAGATAGGTTAGGTTATGTTAGGTTAGGTTAGGTTAGGTTAGGTTAGGTTAGGCTAGATTAAAAAAGAAGAAAAGAAAAAAGGAGAAGGAAAGAAAAAGAAGAAGGAAGGAAAAAGGAGAAGGAAGGAAAAAGGAGAAGGAAGGAAAACGGAGAAACATATAAAAAAGAGAAAGAAGGAAGGGAGAGAAAGAAGATAAGGTGAGGGTGAGGGGGGTTTAAGGGGGGCGAAGCCCCCCTTAGGGGGGTTGGCGGAGCGGGAGGAAGGCCCCCCCCCCCCCCCCCCCCCCCCCCCCCCGAGGAAACTGACAGGGAAAGGGACAGCAAAAAAAAAAAAACTTAAGTATTGCAGGTAGTAAAAGTGGTGGTTGATGGGATATATACTTAAGAACATCCACTCGACGATCATACAGTATCATTCGCTGTAATATCAGTTGTCGATATTATTTTATAAGCTATAACCAAAATTGTTTTTTATCAAATATATCTATCTAAATCTAAAGCTCCTAACGATGGCAGAAAATATGATTGGAAACGCTGACCAAATTGAAGAAAATAATGTGGAGAACGCCGCTCAAATTGAAGAAAGAAAAGAAATTTTTATTAACTTGGAAGGCGATTCCATCACTTATAAACATTCATTTTTGGACAAATCATCTAGGCTTGTTAGAAGATCATTCTTATGTAACATAGACATTAATTATATTGAGGAGGAAGAAGAAGAGATGGAGGAAGATGATCAGGAAATTGACGAAGGAGTGGACATGGATGGACAATTGCTAAATTTAGGAACCGAGGCTGACGTAAAAGTAAGCAAGTTTAGGGCTAGTGAATTATTTAATAATTTTGAAGAAAAAGATGTATGTGTTATACAAAGCTACTCTAAAATTGAAAGTCGAAGACTAGGAACATTTGCTATTTGCCTTCCTTGTAGTGCAATTCACATGAGATATTTACGGAGAGGGGAGTCCGATCATGTGAGCTGCCACTACAAAAGAGCCTATGTTGTTAGTGCTTCTGATTTACATTGTGCTATTTGTAGGATACATCTTTTTCTACTAATTCCTGAACATGCTTGCTTTTACTGCAACAAAAATGAAAAAAAAGAGATAGAAAATTATATTGTTAAATATTAATAATAAACATAGTTTGTAAAGGTGATGGGTAGATTATTTCAACAATATTATTTTTAAATATAGGTTATAGACGTAATGGGTAGATTATATCAAAAATATTAATTTTAAACATAAATTGTAAAGATAATAAGTAGAATACGTCAACAATATTAATTTTAAAAAATGTCAACTGTTACTATAAGCGGTTATATATTTTCATTGCTATATGCAAAATACTTCTTTTTATTCTAACATCTGACACTGTATTTGTAAATGAAATAGCTAATCATATGTAAAAAAAAAGTGTCGATTATGTCAACTGCCACTAGAAGCACTCATATATTAGCATAACATTTTGTTAACGCTTGTTTCTGTATTCAATTGAGTTTTCTCTTACTTGATGCAAATTATATTAATATTATTAGTATAATTAAAAAGTAGTAGATTAGGCTATGCCGGTCCGACAATCAAAACCGTCATTTTTACATGTAAATTCCCATAAGAAAATTTAAGCTTCCATTTGCAAAAGTGGTGCCATTTTAGGGCGTGGCACTTTTTGTGTAAACCCGTAACAATTGTTTTGTTATGTAATGTGAAAATTAGTATGTATTAAAAAACTTGTTAGATCATTGTTGTCGTTTCAATATAGGAAAAGGAAAAAATGTGTGTCAATTATTATATATATTTACATTTACTTTTTTTTACAAAATTATTTGTTACCAGAGTTTTCACAAACACAAATTATAAAAAATATTATCCTCTTTTTAAAATTACAACAAAATGATGAAAAGATTTGTACCAAATAGTAATATCTAGTGCGACATACAGGACAATTGTTTACCATTATAGAACAACCATTTTCATCATTCCATCTTAAAATACATTTTAAACAAAAAATGTGGGAACATGTATTTGGTCTACATGAATCATAATATTCGATTATTTCAAAACAAATAGCACAAAACACTTTTTCTCTTCACTCTCAGTTTTATTCAAATTTTTTAAAACAATCCCATTATTTTCTACTCGAACTAATGGTATATTTTCTTCTTGAACTCCTGGTATAATTTCTTCGAGGCTAATTGTCTGAAGCGGAATGGATCGATTTCTTTCTCCAACTGATTCACTCATTTTATTTTAATATTATTATTAATAGATTTATTCAACAGATTTTTTTCTTTTAACAGTCACTCGTACCTTAACACACTAAAATGATCATGATGCACCTATTTATAAGACTTAAGAATGCAAAATCAAATGTGGGAGAACAAAGAGAAAAAATTAAAAAATATGATGCGAATGAGAATAAAAGGGGAGGAAGTTAAGAATGAGGGACATGAGAGAGAGGAAGAGGAGGAGGAGGAGGAGGCGCTCCCCTATTATAACTACTACTAACCTTTTTATCTTTTGACAATATGTATTGATGGTTTTCTATAAATGTGTATAAATGGCGATTTTTATAAAATATTTGTACCGCGATTCTGGCAAAATTTCATATACAGTGGACTACTAGCTACTTATTTATTTTATTAGGAACGCCCCAAAATTTTAATCTACGGTTAGGCCTCCTATTTGTAGGAATAGAACTAAAAGGGATAAAATATTATTTTTATAAACAAAATAAAACTGGCTTAAAACAAGGCGCTAAAATCCCAAAATAATACTTTTAATAAATCTTGAAAATTTTATCAACTCGGCGTCAAACTAATAAAGACAGCAAGTAGACATTAACGAGTGATATTAGGTTCAAAACAATCAATACATAAATGTCTTTGTGATTAAGTAACAAATAAGTAGTATGAAGACATATTTAGGAAAATGCGGTTAATTATCCTGTCGAGTTCCTACACTCTCTAAACCCTTCAGGAATCATGAGTGAGTTAACTTTAAAAGTGGGGGTACCAGTGATGCTTATTCGAAATTGAAAACCACCGAAATTGTGTAATGGAACTCAGCTACAGGTAAAACATTACAAAATAATGTAATCGAGTCTACCCCTGGTCTGGGAGAAACAGTTTTTATACCACGTATCCCTTTAATTCAATCAGACTATCCTTTTCAGTTTAACCGTGTAGTTTCCTTTAAAACTTTGTTTCGCCATGACAATTAACAAAGCTCAAGGGCAATCCTTAAGTAGAGCTAGAGTAGACTTGCGCTACGATTGTTTTTCCCATGGTCAACTCTATGTCTCATGCTCTAGAGTAAGTGTTCATAGTGGGTCCAGAGAATGCAACAACAACGTGGTTTATAAAGAGGTACTCAAATGAGGCGCTTTGAGTACCTCTTTACATCCCTTTCATTAGAAAGAAAACCGGGCGGTCCTTAAAATAAAGGTTTATAGTCTTAAGCAAGCGGAAAAGTAAAATTTGTGTACGCAAATAAATTTTATGTAATTTTATTTAGTGTAATAGTTTGCCGCTTCACCTATAAAGTGCGCCAGCTAAGTGGTACGGAAAATTAACCGAGAATTTAGTAAATTTCGCACTGGTCCACTTGTAATTGGGATGTGCCTAGAGTCTCCATGCACTTGCCGCTAGAATGTTCTAGCTATTTTCAGTGGCGCCTATACATTTCGAGCATTTGTCTTCATTTCTATATAAATGCGTTGCGTTGAATTTGAATTATTATTTCGAAGTAACGATGGCGAGCAAAAGAGGAAAAACAATCGAAGCGGTGCACGTGAAGTTATTGCGAGTGTTATAGAGGCCTGTACTAGAAAAGCTGAAAATAATAGTTTGACTATTCCAATTCATAATCGAACAGAATGCGCTGCATTTTACACTGGTGTTTCGGAAAGTAGAAATTGACGGTCTTTTACGTAACCTCGGTCATACACCTTTAAGGCTCACCCTATTGAACTTGCATGGGCAGGAGTAAAAAAAAATATTCGAGAGCGCAACACCGGTGAACTTTCAATTAAAGATTTAAATAAAATAACATTAAAAGCGATTGACTCAATATCGGCTGAAAATTGGAAATCGTATGTTAAACATGTTCGTTCTATTTAAGATAAATACTGGGAAATAGATGGCAAAATTGAAACGGTTATTGATGATTTAGTTATCACACTGGGGTCTTCAAGTAGTGACGACGAAACCTCATCATTTTTAGAGGAAGATAACGATTTAGAAGGAATCGAACCATTAGAATCGCAGCCGTCAACCTCAAAAATGGCTTAGTTGTTTTTCATATATTTTGTAAAATTGTTCATAAAGTAGCTGTCAATAAACTGCGTCAAAATAAATAATTTTCTGTTCAATACCGGGTGTCAAAAAATATCTAAAATTGCAATTAATATTTGAAAAACTACAGAACTCATATTTTTCCAAAATTAGCACATCGATGTAGTTATAGTAGGGGAGCCAGCACTGATTCCAGTTTTTTAGATTTATCAAAATTTTAACTTATGCAGTTCGACTTTGGGCTATTCGGGTATGCCAAAAATGACCGATTGTCTCCGTCTGTCATATTACTTTGACAGGAGGCGTCATTGTGAAGTACTATACAGATCGTTTCCTAATTGTGTGCTAATGTTAAAGGGGGGTGATTCTTGGACCTTTTTAAGAAAAAAGTTTAATACGAACCTAAAAGTCTTAACTTTGGAGATACAGGGTTTTAAAAAAACATTTTTTTAAAATCCTAATTCTGATGCTATTATAGATATATAACTGTGAGAAATTTGATACACGTCTTTTATGCATAAAAGGGAATTTTTTATTAACAATCAATTTTTTAAATTTCTGGCAGTGGCGTGCATATGTAACTGGGTAAATCCTTATGCTCCGTAATGCATAGAAGACGTGTGTCAAATTTCATGCAGTTATCTACAATAGCATCAGAATTGGGATGAAAAACAATGTTTTCTTTTTAAACTTTACCATCCTGTATCTCAAAAGTTAAGACTTTTAGCACATAAAAACACCCCCTTTAACATCAGCAATTAGGAAAACGCCCTGTATAGTACTTCACAATGACGGCTCCTGTATAAAGTAATATGACAAACGGAGACAGAGCGCCAGTTTTGGCATACCCGAGTAGCCCAAAGTCGAACTGCATAAATTAAAATTTTCATAAATCTCGTTCACTGGATCTGATGCTGGCTGCCCTTGTAAAATCTGGACTGGAAAAGTAAACCCACTATACTGGGTGGTCCAATAATAGTGGACGTAGGCATTAGCCCGGGAACCGTTAATGACGGAACTCAAGAAAAAATATATTTATAGGTAAATCGATCAAAAAAAATCAAAATTAAATCATTTTAAAATTCGAAAGTTCGCCGTTTTTGGAACACAAAAGAGATATAGAAGTGCGGTACACGAAAGAAAACAGACAAATATAGATAAAGGTTCATTAAGCATAGTTACATTTTTTAATTATCTGAAGTGCGTATAGTCAAAAAGGAGTGCCATATAATTTAATGAACGACGGGACACCACTGGTTTAAAGAGATTTGTTGGCCGATCTTCCTAAACCGATTGACTCAGCCCGGTTTTCTTTCGTGTCCCGCACTTTAACCGCTAGTAAGTTATATAGTGTTTTTGTGGCGATTAACTGTTAAAGGGTCAGTTAGCTATAAGTGTCAATTATAAATTTTAGTGATCCTTTAGAATAAAAAAGTAGCAAATTTTAAAGACATGTAAAACATTTAAATAATATTCTTAAAAAGAGGCCTTTTTTGAAGAGTGAAGTAAGGTCTGAATATATTTTAAGAGGGTATCAGAGTAATTCTAAAACCATGGACTTTTCAACGTCGTATAGTCAAGTCAGTATTTTTATATATTAGTTTTTTTCTTTTTGATAACAATTTATCGTTTTGTTTATTAAAAACTGTAGACTTTTGGATAATATGTTATAAAATTTAGAAAAATTTGATTTTAACTTTTCGAAATACTCTGTTTTTTTTTCACTAAACGACCATCCGTTTTTCAAGGTGAAACACTAGACTATATTCGGCTGAACATTCAGTTCGTTCGTTAGACTAAACAGGTCTCTGTCGGTGACCCACATCGACCTGTCACATTGTTACGAAATACTTGATTTCTATGCAAAATTTGAAATAAATTGGATAAGTATTTCTTTATTAATATTTTTTTTACCAATTCACTAGGCCGCCATTTTTTCCGACATTTTGGATTTTTACCAAAATGTTGCCAGGCTATCCCCATATAACCCTTAATTTTTTAACAAAATTTGAAACCAATCGGGTATGCAGATTTTAGCTATGCCGCGAACAGACAAACTGACGGAATTGAGAAAACATGTTTTTTTTTTGGCATATAAGGACCCTAAAACCAGATGATCTGCAAAAACCTGGGAGGGTGACTCTTTTACGATTATAATACTTCCCATTTACAACGGAAGTCAAATGCGGAATTTCAATTATAATTTATCAATCCTTTGTTTAGCAATTTGCTAGTTTACAAAAAAATGTGTTCTATAAATCCAAAGCTCTCGCGCATAATAGTGAACAACTGTACAAAATTCTGTGGAAATTGGATAATTAGTTTTTTAGTAATATATTTTTAACTGGTTTCGGCATATTGGATTTTCACCAAATTATAACCAGGTCATCATCCCTATATGACCCTTAATTTTGGATTAAAATTTTAAGTCACTATGATGAATGGTTTTGAAGCTACGCCGCGCACTGAGAAACAGATGGACCGACACGGAATTGATAAAAATATTTTTAGGACTCTAAAACCAGAAAATATGTGAAACCTGAGAAGGTGATTTTTCACTATTACAAAATATTTTATTTATAGCAAAGTTCTACTAGTTGATCTCTATACCACATTTAGTTATAACACACAATTTGAAATATGTCCATTAGGTAGTTTTCTCAGGCTGAATTTTTAAATATTTAATTCAGCCATCATTCTGTTCCGCCATCTTGGATTCGTACTAAAATTTTACCAGTTGATTTTTACATATTTGATTTTTGTGCATAATTTGAGAAAAATTGAATAAGTGGTTTTCTAATAATATTTTTTTTAACATTCCACTAGGCCGCCATTTTGTTTTGCCATATTGGATTTTTAATTTTGACTAAAATTTTAAGTCATTCTTATGAGTAGTTTTTAAACTATGCCGCGAACTTACAAAGAGACAAACAAACCGACAGAGAGACCGGCGGAATCGATCAAATATATTTTTTTGGCATATAGGGACGTTGAAATTTAAAAATATTTAAAACCTGAGAGATTGATTTTTTTCACTATCACAAATATTTTATTTGGCCGTTATTTTGGTTCTGTCAACTTGAATTAGAACTACAGTTTTACTAGTTTATCTCTATAAAACACTTAGTTATGACACGCAATTTGACATTAGTCCATTAAGTAGTTTTTTCAGGCCGAATTTTTAAATATTTTATTAAAGCGGCATTTCGTTCCGTCATTTTGAAATCGTACCAAAATTTTACAGGGTTGAATTCTACATAATACTTGATTTCTTCTTTCGTAGTAATGATTTTTTAAATATTTCACTAGGCCGCCATTTTGTTTTGACATTGGATTTTTCTCTTGACTAAAATTTGCCTCATAAGACACTTTTAAGCTATGCCGCGAACCGACAGACAGACAGAAAACCGAAAGACAGACAGGCAAACAAACAGACAAACCGATAGACAGACTGACGGAATTGGTAAGACATATTTTTGATACCTAGAAACGCTAAAACATGAAAATATGTATAACCTGAGAGATTGATTTTTTCCGTATTACAAATATTTTAATTGCCCGCCATTTTGTTCTGCCATTTTGAATTAGTACCACCCTTTTACTAGTTCATCTCTATACCACAATTAGTTATGGCATACAATTTGAAATCAGTCCATAAGAGTTTTTCAGGATGAGGTTTGAAATATTTTATTAAGCCGCCAATTTGTTCCGCCATCTTGGATTCGTACCAAAATTTTAAAAGTTGATTTCTACATAATACTCAATTCTTCTACAACATTTGAGATAAATCGGATAAGTAGTTTTTTAGTAATAATTTTTTTAACATTTCATTAGGCTGCTATTTTGTTCTGCCATCTTGGATTTTTACCAAAATATTACCAGGTTATCCCCATATAATCCTTAATTTGTGTCCAAAATTTGAGGTTAATCGGGTAAGTAGTATTTTAGATATGCCGCGAACACACAGACTGACAAACAGACAGACCGACGGAATTGAGAAATCATGTTTTTCGGCACTTAGGGACCTGGAAACGTAAAGATCTGAAAAAATCTTGGAGGGTGATTTTTTCACGATTACAATACTTAATATTTCCCTTTTACATGGGAAGTAAAAATAACCGTCTTAAAAAAGCAATAAAAAGTCAAAAATTATATTTTATTCATTCTAGAAATTTGACACGAACTAATGCCTAAGTAATATTTAATACCACAAATAAAATTTACGGTTTTTACTAGTTAACGCCGACTTCATGAGGTCAAATTTTCAAGACTGAATCAACTATTATTTTTTACTTTTCACTTTTTTTTTTAATCGGTTTTATTTTTTCTGTTATTTTTTATTTTATCGTTTTTGTTTTTATTTATAATAGGTTTGATTCTAAATGTCAGCCTCAAAGTTTCCGATGCCGAAATATAGGTCACTAACTTTGTATATACATTGAATCCTAGGTACCTACTGGGTCCATATATTGAACCTAAAAGTTTGCCAGCCTCACGATAACTGGTAACTAATAATATATAAAAAGTGAGATTTTACGTAGTTCTAGAAAATCAACAATAAATATTACCCTTCCGAAAAATTAATATGATTAGAAGAATTAAACCTTATACCCTTAAAAACTACGAAAAAAAAAACTAGGGCAATATCCTGACCAGGAAGAAGATTGCCTCCCACTAGATCAGGGCTCTACCTTCAGCTATGCAAAAATTATATTTTTTGTTTAATTATAGTTCATTATTCAAATTTCAAGGCAATATGTTAAAATATTAAAAAGTTATTGCGAAAACTCTCTAGCAAAAAAATAAAAGTAGTGTGATTACCTCGTTTTTATTTTTCTAATATACTTGCTATGGAATGACCTCGGCGCTACTCTAAATACTTCTTAAAAAATTAATCTATGATGATCACATCTTCCCAGAGTATTCAGTGTACGTAGCACAACGGTAACTAATATTTGAATGCATAAAAATCAGCAATACCAATTGCCAAATATTAAAATGATTAGTAAAAATAAACTTAGTGTCCCTGAAAACCACAAAAACAATATGAACATAGGGATTAGATTATTATTGTTTGTGTCAAGAATAAAGTTATTTGCTCTTTTAAACATTTTAACAGATATCAGAAACAGATTTCCCCCTCTGGAGCGGAGATAAACCACATGGTCTGCCAGTACAATTTGAATGCACATGCCACGCTTGATCAAAAAGATAACAAAAACGAACTTTTTACATAAAGTTTTTAATTAAGTTAAACATTTTTAATAAATGCTTTTAATAAAACGATCTAAAAAGATGTAGAAAAATATGTACCTATTGTGGTTTGATAGTTTGGTTAGATCACACCATTTTATCAATATATTAATTAACAATGCAATAAACTTCCCGCGAAATATATATGCGTTATACTACGTCTGTTGAAATAAATATGAATGAATTTCTTGTAACAAGCAAGATAATTTAATAACTATATAAATATTACAAAAATAATGTGATCCAGTCAGGCCCCAATCAAACGCACCGTGAAATATTTTATCATAATATTGCATTTCATATAAGGTCTGTATGAGTTATAAAATGAGTATAAATGTGTGCTTATAAGATATGATTTTCAAAATCAAAGGTTTTTATTTTTTTGGTCATGCTGTATATCTGATCTAACATTCAATAATAAAAAAGTTTAACATTTGGTAATTAAATTTAGACACATCCTCTAGATGTATTATTTTATATTCTGTATTTAATATTTCAGCTCAATCGAAAATTGGAATGTGTATCAAAATCGACTTACAAAATTTGACTTTTAGACAGTTATTTAGATAAGAAAGCGTGAAGTTAAATAAAAACTCGTGAATCCCTACATTACACGAAGAGAGCAATATACAATTCTTTATTTTAAGAGATTTTACATAAATTGGCAACAAGGCAGCGCGCGTGATCTCCTCATTGCTATGGCGATGGTCGACCAATCAGAAGCCACCGGAGTTAAGCGCCCACACGTGCTTACTTTTAGCGCCCTGGCCATATGAGTAGTATTTTACAGTAAGTTGCGGGTCTTTCCTATATAAAGCCAATGCTTTTACTGTGCTTTGCCCTAAAATTAAATAATAACTGGTGCCACAGAAATTTAATATGAATGGTTGGATACTGAAGAGGTAAGGGCAGTAAAACAAACAGCTATTTTATGCTATGTATGCTTTTGTGGGCAGTTGGAGTAAAACCTCTTTTTTTTGCATGAAGCCACTTCTTTCGACTTTCTTCGTCCTTTCGAAACCCAAAAAATGAACCTTAAGTCTTTTTGGATAGTTTCCATTGCAATTAGGTACACAAAAAATAAAGGGCATTATTCAAAATTCACATATTCCTTTGCAAATCCACGTTTTATTAGAATTCAAGTGTTAACCTCACCTCGTCGTAAACGAATTTACAGATAGCAGGTAATTACAAAAATTAACTACTAGTGATGATTCAACGCAAGCTGTCAACGGCCGTTTCCAGGCTTTCTAGTAGAGACGGTGTTGAGTTAGCAATGCCTGGTAGTTAACGTTGACATCTACTTTTTAAAGATGACGGAAATAACTAAATATTGACATAGGTCACGTGAACGATGAAAGTTTGACATCAGATGAAGACATATAAGACAGATAAGGTATATCGAGGCAAGGATTACCCAAAATGCTCATATTCGCTCTATGTTACTTAAGTTATGTATATATATTTTTTTTAATTTCTATTAAAGACTCTTTAATCGGAAGCGAATTAATTTCATTAACTTTGTTTTTTGTTGATGCACAAGCATTTCAATTAAATCTTTTTGTTGCAACACTTAATAAATAAAAATATGAATTTATAATTCGGGTACGAGTCTTTTTTCGACTTATCCTTTATAAATAGTTTTTGCTTGTGCCATGTTTTTAATGCTAAGAGGAACCTCATAGAGTATACCATTGCAGAAAAGCCAAAACATTACCGTGAAATTTTACAGCAACAATTTGTGCTGCCAATTAGGCGTTGTCTACACAAAGTAAACACAGTTAACGGTTGTAAATGTAATGTGCGAACGATAGAGTCTGTTGCTTGGGCTTTATTTTACATTTAACAATGCAGGAACGATACAAAGCAATTTTGCAAATTATCGATTAACATTTTGCGGACGGCATTTTAGACTATTCTAAACTAGAAGGCAATTACCATTCCACACTAAATTCGGTGAATAAGTTGATTTTGTCCCTCTAAAGCAAAATATTATTAGGAAACAAGAATCAGTAAATAAAGTTTACATTGTGTCCGTCATTTTCTGGTAGCGTAACTGTTTCAATATTAAGCTATTCGCTTGTCTACATGTGGCTATATATATATATATATATATATATATATATATATATATATATATATATATATATATATATATATATATATATATATATATATATATATATATATATATATATATATATATATATATATATATATATATATATATATATATATATATATATATATATATATATATATATATATATATATATATATATATATATATATATATATATATATATATATATATATATATATATATATATATATATATATATATATATATATCTATGGTTAAAATAATGTTTTTCTTGGACCTCTTTGTATATTGTTAAATTGTGTATTCTTACTGTATCGAGTTCGTCTAATGACATGTAAAGGTGAACGTCTTGTCTTGTCTTCCAATGTGTTACCATTGTTTTGATCTGTGATTTTTAATAAAATGAATTTTAATACTATATGTGTGTAATGTCTTTTACGTGACTAAATGGATTACTATGACCGAAATACAGAGATTTCCTCAAGTTTCTTTTTACTATTTGGGTAAGTCCTAGCAATAAGTTAAAATTTAAAACTCTTTCTGACCAGCTTATCTCTCTTGGATTTTGAAAAAGGCCTGAACGTACGGCCGAAACGTCAATAATAAAGATTTGTGCTACTTCCTTAATGTAGTTATTTTTTAAACTAAAGGACCATATTCCAAGAATACATTATTTAACTATATATAAATATTTGATTTGTTTGTGAAATGTGCAAAATCATAACGAACATCAACAATAGACGGCACGAGTGAGGTTATTTAAATAAAAATTAAGTTAAAAATAGTTAATAAAAATGTTTTAAAATTGTATGGTTTTCATTACCGAGATGGTTACTCGGAAAAGCTGGATACGTACAGTACTCTGAACGCATCCTAGTCTGCCAAACGTCAATGTCATTTTAGCTATCATCCCGACTAGCGTTCAAATTATTAAATGGGGCTCGAAAATAAATCGATCGTTTATACATGATACGTTCTGACTTTTGAATATTTTTCCAACGTCTCACGTAAGTCTACCTTCTTGCGTTTATTGCAAAATTTTAAAATATGGGTATTGTGAACAATTATACCTATATCACTTATTTATCACTCAGCTAACTGAATTATGTGTAAAACGGCTATCAAAGGTAGTCAACGCTTTAGAATATCTAGCAAATTAATTAGGTACTTTTAGTTACATGTAGTAGCAGTGAATACATTTTTGTAGATTAAAGCATCATATAATCAATCGTGTACGTATTTCATAAGATATATTTTGTGAAAAATATATTTTTACCGATACTCGAAAAATAAGTTAAGTACAACCATCCAGAAACGTAGTTTTTATTATTTTAATTTTCCAAAAGTGGTTCATCCATGCATTTTCGTGTGTTGTGAATTATTAAAAAGAAGGTAATCTTTCGAACATATACTTCAAATTTGTTCCATGGGTATAATTCTTTAGAAGAACCGTGAAATGTTTATGCTAGTTTCAGGTGAAATGTCATAATTGAAGGTTAGAACCTGGTTAATGAAAAAATCATGATTGAAGGTTAGAACCTAGTTAGTGAAAGATGATTTAGAAACCGTTATGTTCGAGTTTTAAATTTGTTAATCTGAGCCTGATTTTCGTTAATTCGTAGTGATATTTTCCGGCCCAAGTGACCCACGTATACTACTGGATAACGTCTGTATTTGATTTCATATACACCCGAGGATGAAAGCGGGGGGGGGCATTCGGTCTTTAACTTTAATTACATGTTGTGTAATTGTATTATTTGTTTTATTATTTTAAAAGACGTTAAAATATAATAGGGTGAAAACAGTTTGCAAAATACTTCACCAGACAGTGAGCTATTAAAAAGTTTAGTTTAAAACTGGAAAATGTATGCGTATATGAAGAATTAGAGTTTGAAATATTGAATAACATTGTCTGTTGCTGAGGGTTTTCTGTAAATCTCAAACTTTGTTTTATCATTATTTCTTTTTAAAAGCAAATCGAAAATAGGTAAGGAATTGTTAGATTCTGTTTCTGTAGTAAATTTACAAATGTAAGAAATTCTAAAAGTTTTATGTCTCCTAGATTCTATAAAATACAAGTATCATCTAAATATCTCTTTTAGCAAATGAGCGAGTCTTACTCTGAAACATTTAGCTCTCTAAGCTATGCATACAAATTTCACTTAGAAGCAGTGATAAAGCCGAACCCATCGCCAATTCATCTTTCTGTCTAAAATACCTGTTAAATTAAAAAAAGTTTTCTTCAAGAAGAAAAGGTAATTTACCAATCAAAAGGTTTTTAACTGACCCAATATAGTAAGCTGCGGGTATACTAGAGAATATGTTTTGAAAATCTAAAAATATCCTTTTCTTTTTGGGGTTTGCTTTAAAAAAGAAATATTAATAAAATAGAGTTTAAGATTTATAGAAAGCCCTCAGCAACAGACAATGTCATCCAATATAATCCAAAAAAAAATGGTTTAGTCAATTCGTTTCCCCTCAGTCACGTAGCTGCGTTTTTTTTGCTTGTGTCTGCTTTCAGTCCCTCGTACTCCCCTGATATATATACATATATATATATATATATATATATATATATATATATATATATATATATATATATATATATATCAAAATTATTTAAACGAGTGTCTGAACTTTTGTTAAAATTCTCTGTCTACTGCTATATTTACAAGGTGAGGGGTCTTTCCAAAACAAGCCTTGATAGGACTAAGAGGAAAGCCTCCTTTCTGCCTTGATGAAGATTAACAAAAATAATTGTTGTTAAGCTAAATAATAGAAAAATCATAAATGATGTCATTACTTCCATCTAGGTAAAGTAGATGAAATGTAAATAATGAAAACTTGAATAAAAAGTGTTTATGTTTTTTAACCATATTGTTTTAACTCCCTTTTTTATTGACTTTTTTACCTGTAAGCGAAATAATATATTTTACTTACTCTGGTAATATATCTGTGCAAATCCCAATACCCTTTTCACCTTATAACATTTGAACGTCTTTTAAAACAAATAATACAATAAAATAACATTTAAGGGAGAACTGCACGCAAAAATTGAAAAACCAGCGACAAGGTCTAGTCGAGTTGAAAGTAAGATGAATAGGTACCTACACATTAAAAAAACTTCCTGCACGTCCGACCTCAAAAAAATGTGTTATGTATAGGTAATTTATATATATATATATATATATATATATATATATATATATATATATATATATATATATATATATATATATATATATATATATATATATATATATATATATATATATATATATATATATATATATATATATATATATATATATATATATATATATATATATATATATATATATATATATTATATATCTGCGCAAGCGTTTGTTCTACTGTGGAGTGGTTTGTACTCAAAAAATAATTTTGTTTATTTTCGAACACGGTCGACCCACGATGAGTTTCCCCACCAGGGATGCCATGTTCTACTGGGGCGTAATTTGTACTCGAAATTTTTTTTATTTGGGCCGGGAACACCGCCTTCTTTTCCCGTCTGTCATCTGCAGGGACGCTGTGTTCCATTTCTTCGTTACTGAATAAGGAGTAGAAACTACTTCCTTTTTGTCCTGTAGTTGTTTTGTCAATCTTTTGAAATACGGACCTGCGGTCCAAGTCATTTTTTAGGTTGTCGTCGCCCTCGCAAATGGAAGCGAGGTCGACCCTGGATTCCCCATTCTGACTCTGTTTGGAGGGCGAGAAATCCATTTCAAAGAGGGATTCTGTGTAATTTTTAATTTTAATAGGTTTTCTAATCTCTAACGCACTTTCATCGAAAATAGTGTGGAAAGTTTCGCGCTGACGGTTTGTCAGGCACCCACCACTCACCCGAGGAACATCTGGATGTTTGTTCCCCTCGCCAGAGATAAGAGTGAGCTCGTGCTCAATGAGGGGGACGGTATTGCTGGGCAAATGGGAGACTGAACTACCGTGCTTGAGAACCACGTCAGACGTTGAGGTGGCCATTGCTAGTCAGTTGGAAAAAGTTTATATTTAAAAATTCAAAGTCCGGCCCTGCCGAACAAACAAATTAGTGAGCAACGGGAGCCTGTCAGGGTGAAGTCACTTAAAACTAAGAAACGTAACCCGAGTGGATTCCTAGCTCTTAGTCTAAATAGTTTTTTACAAAAATCGTAAGGATTTTGTTACTTATAAACTCCTGGTTCTATGGCCTTAGCCGTGTGTAGGCTTTTCTACGTCCGTACACCACTAAAAAATGTCACCTTTCGATCTCAAGTCGAAACGTCAAAAGAAAGCACTACTCACTGTCACTATTAGTGTTCGTGTAGGCACTTTAATACTTTGGTTTATTTAAGTTTATAATTTATTGTTTATAGTTTAATTATGTTGAAATTTTACTAAAAGTTCGCTCAACAGTCTTTTGTCCTCACAACAAGTAATTGACCACAATTACTTGAACTGTCTTTTTGTTCACTTTTTGTTTATAGTGAAATAAAATCAAAATAACAAATCTCTCGTATTTGTTATAATGTTTACAATAATCAAAATTTAAAACACTGTGACTGCTACAGTATAATCTTTACAGTTACAACTTTTAATCAAGATACAATAATTACTTAGCATAAATGAACTAACTAACTGAATATCCTTTTATTTACGTTAAATAAAAATTAAGTATTTATTTATTACTAATAAAGTAGTCAAAATTAGGTTTGAATAATATGTATATTATTTATTCTGGCAAAGCAAGATTAAAATAAAAATGTTTAAAAAATTAAAATTTTCAAAATTAAACTCAAAAAGATATTCTTTTCAAGCTTGCCAATTTCCCTAATCTAATTATTCACCCGGGTCACGCCGCTTGGGATATTAGACGCGTTAATGTTTATAATATGTTAATATTTATAATAATAAATTAAAATTAAAATTTTAGCAAAGTTACAGTTTATGATATCGTATTAATATATATACAAATTTCACAAAATATTTATATCAGTCAAATCAATAAAAAGCACGGGTTTCTAAGTGTCCCTTAGAATAAACAATCATCCTCACTCAGGAGAGATTGAGAACTTCAGGGACTGACGTGCTATGTCTCTGGAGGGATCGTTAAAAAATTTTAAAAGATCGGATTCACCAAGCGTACTTAAGTCTAGAATCCTAATCTAACTTTTACAAGATCAAGTATTAATTTACAATTTGTTTAAACAATTAAGTTTACAACAATCAGAGAATATCCAAAATCGGTTAAGTTAAAATCAGATATAAAAAATTATGATTCGCCCAACTAAGGGTAGATCACAAAATACAAATCAAAATCAAAGTCAAAATATGTTACAAGATAATCACAAAAATATGCAGTCAAAATCGGTAAGTTTTAAAATCACAAATGTTATTAACAATTTATGAAGTGAGCAATTCGATAAAAATCAAAGTTATAAAAATATGAGCAATTTTAAGAATAAGCAAAAGGTTAGCAGGTTTTATGTTTCAAAAAGTTTTCAAATTAGTGATAAAATTTACGCCAGAAGCACAACAAAAACAAACACTATGAACACTAGTTAAATTGAGCTTTTGGTAACTTAAATCTGAAACTTGATCTGGAGAACAATTGAGCTTGGAGAACGCTTAGAAAAAGGAGACCAGAGCCATAGCCTTACCTAGATCTTCCACACGCAATTTCGACAGCCAGTTTTTTAGTTCTTCCAGATGCCTCCTACTAGGACATAAATCAGGAGAACCAGATTTAATTCCCGAGGACGATCTTCACGATCTAAGCCCTACTCGGAACCAATGTGCAAGGGAACCTTTCAGAACAGAGACCCGGCGCAATCCAACGTTGTGAAAAATAGTGCAAGGTTCCTCTAGTTGTGTTCGGCTGTATCACTAAGAGGGATTTTAAGAAACGCACTGTATTACACTGCTACCGGCGCTTAGGAGGACTTATGAAAATTCATTTATCACTAACGACTGACATGTACTTATTAACGAGACGAAATGCTTTTACGAAATGCTAAAGATTCAGTTTTCTGTCCATTTTTATATGTTTCTTGCGTCGACGTCACGGTTACACCTTTTTGTCAGCTCTGGACCAATCACGGCCATTCTAGGCGGAATCCCGTGAACGAAACTGTCGACTTGTTGGTTCACTTTTCGGCAAGTATTTTTAGAAGCAATATCTCCCGAGAAACTTTGAAATCCTGTGGGAACGTTGTTTTTGAGTTATTTTTCAATTTTCGATTTTTCCCAGTAATAGCATTGCTTAATGCGTATTCTGGCCAACTTTTATTAATTTCAGATAACTTTTTATTTTTTCAAATAAAAAATTCGTACGGCTTTGAGCTTTGAAGCTTGATCTTTTCTATGTGTAGTTTTAGAGATTTTGGAATTATTCACCAGGACCTGGAGCTGTCCTTCCGAAGTCTATTTTCTGGTTTTCTATTAATAATTTCACAAAATGTTTTCTTACATAAAAAGTTTCTTTTGTTAAAGGCTTTCATCCTATGAAGGTCCTATTTCGATATCTTGATTTTTGATTTTTTGTTTATCCGAAAAAAAAGTCCAAAAATGAAAAAATTTTCTTACACAAAAATTGAGTTACGAATTTGAAATTTTGATATGTTATAGATCGGGTCGAATGGAAACATTTTCTTCCTAGTGCCTTTTTACGCTAGGCGGTCGTGTTTAGGAGCTACGGACGTAGCGTCCTTTTCTGGGTGTGGCGTTCACGACGCTTACCTTTCTTCTTCCATAAGTTGGTTGTTTCTTAATATGTTGTTTTGAAATTTTAGTACAAGGTAGCTTAAGGAGTCTCTTTCAGATAGTCCTTACGGCCCTTGCTTGCCTTTTACAGAAAAAATGTTATTAAAGATTGAAATTGAAATTCTTAAAAATAACGTACTTACAAATTTGAATTTAAAACTTTAAAGTTGATTTTCTCGTTTGTTTATGAACGGATTTTTACGATTCTTTTACTGAATTGTTGCTTTTGACAATGGCTTTTAGCAAATGTTAAAATTTTTGAAAAGTACTAAGTTTTTGATTTTTGAAAAATTAAAACAGTTTTATTTCAGGTAGAATTAATTGTGATAAATGAAAGATTTTTATGTAGGCGTGAAGCGCATAAAAAACTAATCATTTTTACAAAGTTTCATTAAGATATTTTAACTAGAAGTATTTTAAATTAATTATCATTATTATAGAAATTCTAGAATCGAGTAGACCAATACAAACTCGGCGTGGTTGAATCTGATTGGCTAGAAGGTATGAGTTCTGTATTCTATTTGACGAATTTCTTCCATCGAACTTTCGAGATTAGGCGTGAAAATTCGTTTACATTCGATTTGTTTGACGCTCTAGAAGATGATTTCTAGGCCTGTTTCCATTGTCTAATATGTGTAAACATATAGGGATTCTTTTTCTTATTATTTGGCCTTATTTTTATGGTATATTTTAATTTAATTAAGTAGAAAACGTGATATTACGACACGTTGGTCGTTATTTATGTTTTCCGGATGGTGCTGTTGGTTTTGCGCGAATTGCGCTTGAGTTTTTGCGATTTTAGATTTGTCGATTAATGTCAAAAATATCAAGTCACAAATCGCACTATATAGAAAGGTATTAATACGCAGGTTTCCCGAACAACGAACAACGAACAACAAAAATTATGAAGCGGGAAAGCAACGAGTAGTCTTACCATATGTAAAAGGCACAACAGACCGAATCGGAAGAATTCTTAGGAAACACAACATACAAACAATACACAAGCCACAAACAACTATAGGTAAACTACTCGGGAACCCAAAAGATAAAATCAAACTGGAAAACCACGGAGTATACAGTATTCCGTGCCAGGACTGTGAAAAGTTGTACGTGGGGCAAACTAACAGGCGAATATCAGCAAGAGTGGAAGAGCATAAACTCAGCTTCAGAAATAAACAAACAACCTCAGCTTTATTCCTACATCATCAGGAAACCGGCCATAAAATAAATTTCGATGGGTGTAGGGAGATTGCCAATATAGAATATTATAAGACCAGAATAATCCGAGAAGCCATAGAAATTGAAAAACAAGGTGATTTGAATAAAAGAGACAAATCATTAAAACTACCAACAGTATGAAAGACAATAATAGACAAAGCTAAAATCGCAAAAACTCAAGCGCAATTAGCACAACAACAACAGCACCATCGGGAAAACATAAATAACGACCAACGCCTGCGCAGATATAACCTTCGGCCCCGAGTGGGGGTATAAAAGGAAGCGTCGCAGTCACAAACACTTCAGTCTCTATTTTCTATTCTAAAATATTGCAACATTAGTTTAGTACTGTCCTACGGTACTTGACAAATTACATCGTCCACGTATTTATGTATAAAAGGTATCTGAAATGGCAAATTGGGCATAACACTGCTAAATAAATGACCTAAAACTATTGCTGCAAGAATATTATAGGCTTATGAGTGCACCCATAGGGGTGCCAAAAATTTGTCTATAGAACTTATTGTGAAAACTAAAGTAAGTATTGTAGAAAATAAATTTGATTAAATATATGAAATTATTTTTTGAAAGTGTGGTGCATTTCTTAATCGTTTCCCATTTAGTGTTTAAGATGTCACTAGTAGATTACATGGAATATTAGTAAATAAAGACACAATTAACGAGACTAATACAGAGTTATTAGGTAACTGAAAATTCTTCATGACATTATGAAGCGAAAATGTGTATTTGATCTTGTAATTAGTATCATCTCCCAAAGCATTTGTTAAAATTTTGATACATAATAAGTTGTAGAATTAATAGAGCTAATTATTGATCGAAAAGGGACATTTGTTTTGTAAATTTTAGGTAAACAATATAGTTTCGTGGAAGATGAATTATAAATTATAAGTTGTTTATATTGTTCAGTAATTTATTTGTTCGTTTTTAAGCTTTTAATCAAATCATTATATACAATTTGTATCGAGGTCGTTGGATCTTTAGTTAATTGTTCGTTGTGTGCGTTTTGCACAAAATTAGTAACTGTGTTACTAGCTCGTGCTCTTATTAAATCCTCGGAATCATTAGGGACATCACCTATAATGCTTTTGAGGTTAGCCATAAAAACGTTCGATCAAAAGACTTTGCTTGTGCTGAATACACCAAATGTTGGTCCCAAAGAAAGAAAGTCTACTATTTCGGTAGGAATGTCTACAGAGGAAATATTTTTAAACCACTTGCTGTTATCAATAAATATACGTGTGAGAATTTTCTTTGTTTTAGGTTATTGAATTTTCCAATGTTTTTTTTTGTTTTAGTTTTTTTAATTTATTATTTAAAGTGCTTTTGAATCTTTTTCCAAATTCATTTACAATATGATGTGGTAAAATTTCTAATAATTTAGATTTTATTTGTTTCGTTTGCTTGATATTCCTAGAAATGTTATTACATGTTAATCTAATTTCTAGTGAGATCGTCCTTTTACAATATCTACTACTCTGTTATTAATAACAAAATCATTGCCTTTAAACAACAAACTTTGTACATTATTAATACTATCACGAACGTACTTTGGCTCAATGTTTGAATTCTACAACGTAACAAAAAGATTCTGTTTTTAGAACTTTTTCGATATTCTAAAAACGTAAAAATATACAAGGTGTTCTATTCTATAAAAGACTTGTCCACCCCGTTAAAATAGTTGTGTTTTGCTAAATGCTTCCGCTGTACCTAACGCAGTGTAAAATTGTTTATAAACATATGAATTTATGATAAAAATAGTAAATAGGATAACATTATTAAACTAAACTAATAAAAAAAACCTAAATATAATTATCAAATTTATTAACTGCGCTTTTCTAGATTCAAAGAATTTTTCAGCATTTTCTGTCCATTCGACAGATTTTATAAATTTACGGTACCACAAAGCCATACCTATAAAACGTTTTATATCAGTAAGATATATATGTTTAGGATATTTACAAAGAGATTATCAGGGTTAGCGCGAAGACCATTTTTATCTACAACATAGTCCAGAAAAGCTAAACTAGGCTGACAAAATCTACACTTTTCAGCATTAATCGTTAACACTGTATTTTTGAAGGTATTAAAGACGTTTTAGAATTTCTAAATGGCTTTTAAAAGTACTAGAAATTATCACTAGATCATCTAAATATGCAAAATGTTTTTGTCAAATGAACGATCAAAAAGTTTATCCATAAGTTTTTGCATAGTTTGAGTATAATTACATAACCCAAAAGGCATTCGAACGAATTTAAAATGATCTCTATTAATGAAAGTAAAAGTTGTTGTTTTTTTCACAAGAATCTTAAGATAGCTTAAATTGCCAAAAAGCATGTTTTAAATCTATTGAAGTTAGAAAATAGGCATCTGTGACCTTATCTACAATTCTAGTAAGGTAAGGTAAGGCATATTTATTTTATATACTATAAGAGTTCAAAATTCTGGCATCTAGACATAATATATGTTATTTCGAGTCTTTTTTAACATTAGATGAATATGGACTATTAGAAGGAACAATGACACCATGTCTAAGTAATCTATTTAATCAGTCGTATGTTTTTGCATGTAAGGAGATAACAAACAAGGTATTTTGTGAAAAGGTTCTGTACAAGTTACCTGTATGTTATGTTCAATTAAATTAGTAAGGCCTAACGATTCTGAAACTAATTCATTATATTTATCATTGATTTCTTGTAATTTCAATTTGTGTTCATTAGATAATTCATTTCATTCATTCATTTTTTTTTTCATTACAATTTCTGATTTAAGTCGATTATCGTCTTATTTAAGATAATTGGAAGAACAACAGAGCCTAAGATCGTCTGTGACTTGCCATCAGCTGTGGTGATAATATTAGAGTTACTCTCATTTGAAATTGTAATATAATTTTACCAAGAACACTTTGCATTGCCCATGTATCTAATAAGGCAGTAGTTATTTTACCATTAACGGAAATATCCAGATATAGTCTAGTACCTTCTTTGATTTTATTGAAAATAGAGGAGAAATTTCGTTGAATTTAAAAAAATGTTTAACAGTATTTAACCAACAAGACCAATTATTACTTAAATTTATCGCACTTCAATATAATTTCTTGCAATCTCAGCTGCGTTGCATCCTTTGCGATTTTTGAAAGACATTTTTGACATAATTTTTATAAGTCATACTTTTTCACAGTTAAAGCATTTTAATAATATATTTAAATTATCTGAGGTATTTAGAATATTCGAAACGCCTTGAAATACTTTATTATTAGAAAAACTGTTGGATATCTGAGACATATTTCGATGGCCCTGAAATAGTTTTGAAAAATATTTTTTATAAGCTAACTCAAGTTCTAGTGTAGTTGGATGACTACTACTAGTGTGTCTTCTATTAATCTACAGAGACTTTTAAGTTCAAAACTCGTTGATTGACTAGGAGAAAGTTGCTGTTGATAATAAGGAAGTAATTTTAAGTTATTCATTTTATTGTACAGATCCTGAAACAGGATTTAAAAAGGTTTTCCGTAATATCAGTATATATCAACGACCTCTCCGAGTATAAAGCTACTTCATAATTCATGGGAATTTTAGTTAAATAATATAGTTTCCGGGAAGATAAATTATAAATTATAAGTTGTTTATATTCTTGTTCAGTAATTTTTTTGTTCGTTTTTAAGCTTTTAATCAAATCATTATATACAGTTTGTATCGAGGTCGTTGGATCTTTAGTTAATTTGTTATACGTGGAAGTATCTCGCAATATTGTTTCGGTTTTGGTATATACTCACTCTTGTCAATAGCCACCGTGCAACTACCTTTATCCGATTGTAAAATGTAAAGGTTAGGATAAATATCAGTATATATCAATGACCTCTCCAAATATAAAGCTACTTCATAATCCATAGGAAGAAAATTTAATTTCAAATTGCACTTTCTAGAAAAACCAGAACCATAAATTGCTAAATGAGAATTATAACCAGTAATTTCGCTATCTAACAAACTTGAAGTATAACTTCAGTCTGATTATCTTAAGTTTGCTTATTGAATAGCACTGCTTTGATGTAATCTTCTAAAGGAAGAACTCTGTTCGTTATTATTATTCTATTGATTCAATTGTTGAGAAGTATTTAAATTTTGAGATGGAGACGAATTTTGCAATGAGTTATTATTTACGTTACACTGTGTACTATTTCGGTTATTACTGGGTTGATTTGACTAAATATTGTTTTAGTTAAGTTCTGTAAACTATCGGAATTATTATCCGAATGTTAAGATTAATTGGCTCTCAATATTATTATTTTAGTTCCAATTCATTACCAAGATCTAAAACACCAATTTTACTAGAAAAAGCTTTTTGTTCAGGATTATTAATGAGAATATTTGTTTGAGTTAAAACTTGGCTTTTTAATTGATTTTCTTCAAAAATTTCAGAGGAAATGTAATTTATCTATTTTTAATATGTAATAAACGAGACATAATTCGATTGAAATCAATATTTTTCTTATCTGATTAAGAAACGTTTACCATTCCTTCTCAGGTGACTGATTTTCTTTGACCAATGGCTGCTTGTCCTCCAAACTCCATCTGAACCTGAGTCGTAATGGTAGATTTATCTTCGACAGTGCGCATTTCTCGTAACAATGGTTTAAGGTTATCTGCATTAACTTTATCATTAATATGGATACCTGTAATTTAATCTCGTATAGTACTTCCACAGATCGGTAAGATTAATTTTTTTCATTTTTACCTAATCTTTTTTGCAATTAGATTGCCTCTAACCTAATAGGTATTATAATAGCGAACCCAGACAGTTGAACATCAATTTGTAATAAAAAAAAATAAAGAAAAATAAAAAAATTATTTATTGAAGTTACTTGATTTAATGATAGGTTTACTAGATTATTTTATCTAGATGTTGTTAAACGTGAAATTAGGCTATTAATTTATTACACTGGTTACTACGGCCACTGTGTTAAGGTAGTCGGAGGCGATTCGTTGGATCGATTTGATTTTCAGAATTTTATAGGCGCACCAACATTAGTAATGGGACATAAAAAAAAGAAAATGTAATAGACCGATACACTGTGTTGTAATTAAGCAAGTAATGAATCAAAGATTAATTAGGTTTTAATTATAATCCATAGTTAATATAACCTGAAAAGTCAAAAGATAAACCCAAAAGAAATAAGCTAATTTTAAAAACAGTCTAAAGTTATGTAATTTCAACAATGACAAGATGGGTCACAAGAGAAGATTCTACCTATACCAATTTTAAATTTACCGAAGCAAACAATGATTCTATATACATTAAAAAAAATGTATCAATTTATTTAATTTAGCCAAATATGAAAATATTATAATGTTCTATAAGCTAGAAAGTGCTAAAGTGTTATAAACAAAAGTGAAAATAACATTTATGTATTTTAACAAAAAAATTAGCATAGATGTGAAGAACTAGGTCTTATACAGCTATTCAGTCTTAAGGCAAAAAATTAAGCAGAATGACAATGGAATAAAAAAAATTGTAAAGCGAGCTACACGTCCAACTTGGTTGGCCCAACGGTCGAACCAACGAAATTGGATATTGCATCCACATTACCCGATTTCACAATAAATGTATCTGTAATCATCAATTGAATTTCGCTTCATAAAGGTATACATGGCTTCTATTTTAGAAAAAAAAATCTGTCTTGCCCTTGAATTATCTTAACCTGTTATTAAAATGAGAAAAAAAAACGAATATTATGGGCTAAAATGTGGCTTAACAGACACAAAAGTAGTCATATGATTTTGCTGAAAGAACTGAACTCTGAAGATTACCGCAATTATTTGCGAATGGATAAAAATAATTTCAATAAACTAACTAACTAATAAAATTAAAATAATTCAAGAAATGCAATATATACTTTGCATTCTGTCGTCATTACTTTAACCAAAATAAACATCAGCATATATTAATCACGCTCGACACCATCAGAACAACTGATCACAAACCACTACCCAATTTAGACCTGTAACTGTCATTTAGCGTGTTAAAACGGTGTTTTTTGCGACATCTGTAGTTCGTACCAACAAGTTCTTGCCAAACAAATGAAACAAAATACAGAAACCTTCTTTACCGGTAATATTTGGCGGTTCTTTCGTATTTCAAAACAAGTTTATTTATTTGTTTCAAATTTTGTATCGGGTGTCCACTTTAATTGGATATATATATATATATATATATATATATATATATATATATATATATATATATATATATATATATATATATATATATATATATATATATATATATATATATATATATATATATATATATATATATATATATATATATATATATATATATATATATATATATATATATATATATATATATATATATATATATATATATATATATATATATATATATATATATATATATATATATATATATATATATATATATATATATATATATATATATACATTAGGATGATGACCTCTATAATTTAAGCTAATCATACAGGGCTGCCCAAAAGTCCGGAATTAAATTAATATAGCCTCAACCAATAACTTTTTGAAAAACCGCTTAGACCGGTTAAATTAGTTTTTTAATTTCTCACATTTTGACGTAATTAATTTGTTTGTGTATTGACATTTGTCAAAGGTATGACGTCATCGACCTTTTTTTTAAACAGCACCATACAGCTTGTGATACATCGTTGGAAAGCTCTTATCTCATACAGTATGCTCCTAATTACTAGCGCGATTCTGTCAAGTTATTTCAAAATGGCTACCGTTCAAAATAAAAAAAATATATTTCACTAACGAATTTATTTTTGTCATTTAACACTAGATATCTGCTCAGTGCATTCAAAAACTCTGCAATAGTTTGTTTTGTCAAAAATAAAAGAATTAAAATTAATAAAACAGCAAGGTAAAACAAAACAAAAGAAAATAAAAAGGTTGTTTAATGTCACAAATTCTGAAAATATCCTCCACACGCTACTTGGCATGCTCCCAGGCGATGATAAAATCCGTCCTCAGAATTCCGAATGGCTTCAGCCGTTATGTTATAAATAAATCTTCAATATTATTTGGCCTGTTTTGGTAAACCTTCTCTTTTAGATGTCTCCAAAAAAGTAGTCTAAAGGCGTTAAATCTGGGGACCTCGGTGGCCATTCAATTGTACCACGTCGTCCGATCCAGCGACCTGTGAATACTTCATCTAAATATATTGACCAAATTGTTTCATTAGGTATATCTGGATCTACATCTTTAGGAAAAATAACAGCTAGAGGAGGCATCAACTCAAAGGTTAAGAAGTCGTTCAGCTGTAAGGTTTTCTTCAAAAAAGAATTTCCCTATAACTCGGTTATTAATTATGCTTGCCCATACATCTACTTCGCAGGGGGTATTTGGTATTTACTGGGTTTGGGAAACCTGTGCTTTCTGTTGTGTCGATTGTCACAAAATATGTGGCTTTTATCGAAGGAATATACTCGTCAGCCCTAGCCTTAAGTTCATTCGTAATAAGTGTGACATGGTAGCAAATTTTAAGAAATAAAAGTCACAAACCACTGCTTAAGTTTTTTATCAAAACTCCAACTACACTAAGACTTTGCTGTGAGAATGGCTTAATTCCAGGCACAAACTCAAATATCACATAACACTCATATATATATATATATATATATATATATATATATATATATATATATAAATATATATATATTCAAAAATCACTGCTTCCAAGATTTTCAAAGTGTGGGGAATAAAGCAAACAAGAAACCGAAAATGGCCCCACGAATAAAGTTTTCTTTATTGGTAACGATGCTCGTAAGTGGTGTCATCTTGAGGCAAAGGAGCACTTAAGACGACAATCAGCGCCTCTGAGGTATGTACGCTAGACTAAACACGAAACTGTCAAAATCAATTTCTTACTTTACTAAATTTTCTTCGTGTACTGTGCAACTGATCGGATTTTCGCCGCCAATAACTCTCCACATAATACAACTCAGTTGGTCGATCGGCCGGGTGTGTAGTTTGCTCACCCAACTCGGACCCGATTTACAATTATCAGATGACAAGCTTACAGACAGCCCGATTTTTCATTCAACCCAGCTAATCGACCCAACCATCCGACCGAGTTGGACCGTGTTTAGCACGCTTAAGCGTTGAGCTAATACATATACCCAGTTCCATTAAGATTAATTATAATAAAATAACCAGTTACATATAAGTTAATTATGTAACTATTTGAAACAAAGTGACCGATATGTAAAATTACAGATATGTATGCCAAAGGGCTATATAAAACAAAAATTCAATAAATGTTCGATTGTTTCAGAATTAAAAATTAGTAAAACGTTTAAGCTGTAAGAAATCTATGATTAATTTATTTGAATACCAAAGGCTAGTAATAACTGAAAACCCAATATACTTTGAACTGAAATTAATAACACGTTTAAGCGGAGTTAATTAATTGGGGATGCTCGAAAATGAATGCATAAAGCTAATAAAAAAATGAAAACTCGACTATCGATCTGTGGTTATATATAAAATAATGAAAGTATTAGCTGTCCTAAAAATTTTATCCAGCTGCGGTAAAGGTTGCACTATTCCTTGAATTACAAAACTAAAATTAAACTAGAGTATTTTTGAGAATACAGTGACCTCAGTACCCTAAGAAATAACTGAAATAACCGTCAAATTTTACATAGGAGATTAAGAAATATGTAAAATTGTCAAGCAAAATTGGAAAATATTCAACATAATAAATTAACAAGAAATATATTTATCTTTTAAGTTGCAATTTTTCGAAAAAATCAAAAGCGTCTGTATCTACCAAACTCATCTTAAACAGCAGCGTCATCTATGCAGTGGAAAAGTTCCAAAACAAAACACCTAGGAGAACAGCAAATCACTACACGGCATCGGCTGAAAGAAAACTATCCCAGCTAAATATTCAAAAACCAAATATCTTCTCTGTAGTATTTGCAACTGTGGGAGATGGAGTAAAAACACCTGCACTGTAGGCTCGTCAACCTTAATTAACCAAAATTTAAAAAAGATTATTGATCCTAAATTAAAAGCTTCAAACAAAGGAAATCTCGCGTCAGCAACACATGCAAAAGAATCTTTTACCTGTTCTTCGGCCTTATATTTTAGCTAGTTCAACTGCAGAGGCAAATTTCTTCTATATGTTATTAAAACTAGATCATTATAATTTGTGAACAAAGCGCATACCCAAATTTAACGAACTAATTAACTGCCATAAGTACATTTCTGTTCAAAGTATTCTTAACCAAAATATATCCCTAAATAACCCTTATATACTGCTAACGAAAGACGCCTATGGGACCACAACAGAAGAATGTCTGCAAGTAGAAGACATCTTCATCAGAAAGCAAAACACACTGTCAAAAGATGAGCCCTGCATTTACAAACTATTTACCACAACAAAAAAGTCCACTAATCGACATCACCTACAAGAAAACAACAATTTCTTGTTGATTATTCCATTTAGCGAGACAATCATAAAAACCGAATGCCAAAGAGAACTGTACAGAATCAAAGAACCCAGTATAGTCGTCATACCTTCATGCTGAATAGAAATCAATAACAAAACAAAGAAAAAAAATTAAAAGAAACATTTCAATATGTACTTAGGGTACTTGTAGGAAGCTCTACCTAAGTTTTTGTATACTTTTCAAATCAAACCAAATCAAAAATTACAACTTGAAGAAGTAAGTCTAGAAGAAGTAAATAAAGTACGGAACATCCTGTCAACTGTCCAATTTCACACATTGTATTACACCTGGAGTATCTGTAAACCATTCGATTACCCCATTAACAATTATAGTATTAATAATTGTTATCATCCTGGCGTTTGTAATAAAAAAAATTTGAAGTGCAAGAAGCAGTCCTAAAACCAGTCAACTCTTATTTTCCGAACTCAAGTAGGCAGGAGATATGTGACGCACAGGTCAAGCACCTGGTCCTAGGCCTATGATGATTCCAAGCTGCCATTGTTCGCACCTGCGACGGTAAAATATTGTCTACTCTGCGTTTTTATATAATCTATTTAAGCAAATTGTAAAATAATTAGTTAATTATTAATATTGACTTGGAACTTTGTTGCGGGCTACCGGGCTGTTTTTTTACACCAAACCTAATCTAACCTAATCCGCATTTTTATTAATTATAAATTTTGTTTTGAATAAAAGTTGTCCGCCTGAACATATTTTCGCCCCATCCAAAGCAGAGTAACCGACCACCGAGCCAAGCAGCCCAACATACTGCGCGGAAATAAATGACAAACCAATAGGAAGCACATTGAACAAATTGTGTAGTGATTGGTGGAAGTCCGAGCGGATATAAGGTTTCCTTTAACGAACTCCGGTGCTTCGTTAATCTTTGACGAACATCTGTCACTGTCGTTCATTTGATGATCCATCACTTGAAGTAATCAACGGCTGAATTTCGGGCGCTACTCTTTGGAGTAACGTGGTAAAGTGCCCACAAATGCAGACAGGTAGCTTTTATATAGCGGAGACGGTTAACGAGTGGTCAATACGCAAAACAAAGATACAAAACGAAATAACCCACTTAAAGATGTTTCAAGAAAAAATTGATGTTACAACTGACGACCAAAAGCAAGCACAGCGTAGTCTGAAGGTGCAAATATTTGGAATTCCTGTCGAAGAGAATGAAAATGTCAGTACAAAGGTGCTAAATTTATTTAATGATAAATTAAAGTGTTCGATTAAGGATGCGCACGTTCAAAAATGTCATCGTGTCAGCGCTCGAAGATCTCGGCGATAAGCTACCGGCAATTTCGGTGTAATTTGATACCGAGCGATCCTTGGTCTTATAAAACTGTAAACATTTAAAGCATACGGGCATCAGTGTCAAGGAGGACCTTACTAAATATCGCTTATCATTACTAGATGCGGCAGTTAAACAATTTTCTTCTAAAGCCTGGGTTATAGATTGATATGATTCTTAGCTCGAGTTATAGATTAAACACGTTTGCGCTTTGCGTCGCCTGTGGAACTAACTTTACTTTAATATCGCCTTTTTGAGTAATACAATTTTGTCTTGCTTGTTTTACAGTTTATGTGCGTTTTTTTAATTTGCGGAGGATGGATAATCAAAATCATAGTAATGATGCCTAGTAAACATTAGGCATTGTAGATATATTAATGTGGACCGTAGCTGTAAAGTTGTTGAAGAGGAGGCGGCAAAAAAGATGGCAAATTCGGCCTGTTAATTGGGGTGGAAATGCTCAAAACTCCTACCAATATTTTCTTAAAATTAAAGACAATAACCCCAAGCAGTCAAATTTATTACGAAGGACGAACGTTTTGAAAGGCCCTCTAAAACGCAGATTTCGATTTTCGCCAGCTGCTTCCGTGAAAGTTAAAGATCGCCATCTTCTCGACGGCTAGCGGAAACTCAAACGGATGGCGGCAAAAATATAACCGTACCCGTGGCTTAACGGTTAGGAAACTTCAAGGACAGCGCAAAGAGCTGCGCAACAAGCAAACGTTTTCAATCAATAACCCAGGCTTAAGAGTGTTTGGTGATTACATGGGATTGTGTATGTGAAAGTTAATGATGTGGTGTACCGTGTAAACCGTATAAGTGAGCTATCAGGAGTATAGAAGATATATTTATTTTATAACACTAGTAACACCCTTAGGGACTGACTATTGAGTCAGTATTAAAACTACACATTTATCTACGACCTAATTATAGCACCTTAACTTTGTATCAGTTACGTCTAGATAGCACACTCAGACATTCATCATTTTTCCTTTTGTTTAATATACACAAATTTGCGTTTATTAAAGTTTAATCTAGGAATATTGTGTTAGTCGCTGAAAAAAAAAATAGAAACGCTGTCAATTAAACTGTTAAAATACTTACTTACTTATATTGTTTATGATGCATTTCAACTATAGGTATTTTTTTTTATTTCCCTTTAGAGATAGACATGTTTGGGTGCTTACAAATAGACATTCTGCCAATAAAAACAAATACGTAACATACTCCTATCGCTTGCATTGTTTATACTGCATTATAATTATAGCTATTTACGTTATTTTCTGCTAGTTGTAGATAGGCTTTGGTGCATAATGAACGGCAACTGTGCTAGGTTTGTCATTTCGAGACTTTGAAACCTCTGCGTAATTTGTTTTAAAATTTTAATTTGCATATATTAAAAAAAAATTAAACTTAAAGCTAAAAAATAATTTAAAAATTTTGATGAAATATTAATACTACATATCAATTATTGTTAAATTACTTTATTTATATTTGTCAAATTATGTCTAAGTTGTACAAATATATTTTGATTTCCTCTGAATGTCAAATTAAAATAATATATTCTTCCATAATATGTTATAAAAAAACAATATTTAATTGTATACTAAAAGGATTAGCTATGATTTTTTTCTTATTATGACTCTACTTGTGGTGTTGTGGAAATCGAGTAGAACTTAAGTAAACAAAAATGATCGATTCTTATAAAGAGCTATTGCTGAGCCGAGCACAAGCACTTAAAAGTCTCATACTGTTCTCTCTTTCTTTCTCTCTTACTCTTTCTCACTTTGCACATTTAACATTAAACAATTAATTTCTGAGCCGACAAGAATATCGAATCAAACTTTTTCGCTCTTTGAGCCTATTCTCTGCAATTTTGACATTGTGGTTGATTGTGACACAATTGATCCACATATATCGTATCACTCTTTAGTGTACTTTAAGTTTAAAATAGGCAATGTCCGAACCTTCATTAAAACATTTTAAATATCAACCTTTAAATAAAATTAATCTAAACTATTTTTAGGCAGACTTGGAGTGGTTACTCTGGAGGGTTGTTTATAATATTTCTAATATTGATAACAAAATTTCGTACGTTTGCGATCTAATTCTACTTTTATTAGATGCACATGCACCTGTAAAAACATTTCGCCAAAAGAAAAATTTTAAATATAACAGTTGGTTGACAGATAACCTTAAATTAATGCAAAAGCTGCGTAATAATGCATTGAAAAGATACAAATCGAGTAAGCTCTGACTACGATTACTATAAAAAACTTCGTAATTACACTACTGCTGCAACTCGTGCTGAGAAAAAAGAATATTTACGGCAAAAAATGTCGGATTCAAACACACAAGAAATGTGGCGGAAGTTAAAGAAATTTTCTATACTTTCTAATAAGCAAGAACAAATTCCGGAGGCCTTGTCTGATGCAGCGCCGTAACTAGGGCGTGGCGAGGGCGGCATTTGCCGCGGGCGCGAGATTTTGGGGGGCGCCAAATCCTTCGATAGAAAAAAGGCTTTTCATAATAAAAAAAAATAAAAGAACAAGATTTATTTAGACAATAATTATAATTATTTTAATAAAGGAAAAAATATAGGTGTAGTTTTAAATTACTGTTTAAAAAAACAGCACTATCAATCAGTCCATATTTTTTACAGAAAAACTTTTCTTTTAACTTTTATCTGTAAATACTTACATTTTTCTATCCTACCAAATTTTGACACGATGCGAGTTATGACAATACATTTTAATTATGGAGTACTGTTCTTTGTTTTTTTGCGGCAAGTGCATCATTCATTATTACTGCGACTGTGCAAGAAGTGTTGTGACTGTATTACAGGTAAATTCATATTATTTTAAGAGTGCATCATTTACTAATTATATTGAGACTGTTTAGGGCCAATAATAATTGTATTTAGAGTTTTTTTCTTTCTACAAATATCGTTCAAATTTTATTTAAGGTTGTGTGGTTATGTTTCCGTATTTCATAGAAGAGGTGGGTGAGAACCAAATAAGCATTTCTCATTTCCTTATCTTTTTAAAATAAAAGTCTCTTAATAAACATTAAATTATATTCGCTCTAGGCAAAACTTGGCATACTTCCGTGTGTAAAAGGCTCAGAAAAATAATTTACTATATTTATTTATTTTTGTATTTTTTTTTCAAAATACGTTTCTATGGTTAAGTAACATCCTGTATTTTTTTAGAGCATAAAAGAAGAAAATGCCACCCAAAAAACCATCTGGGGCTGAATATAAAAAATTGCGGCAGTTGAAAACAGATGAAGTTAAAAAGATCGTGACCTCAATACAAAACTTTTTTTCTGTAATACCTAGGCCCAGGTCCAATAGTGTTAATGATAATTCAATAACAGAATCAGTTACTTCTCCGTCCTCTTCTTGTGAGAGCAATTCCAATGTAGACCGGGAATCCGAAGAAAAAGATGATTTAATTATTAGCAATAATAATAAGCCATTAAATTCAGTAGAAAGCTTAAGTTGTGCAGAAGTAACTCTTGATTTGAATGATCCCCAGACTTGGACAAAAGAAAACTTGAGAGTTTGTGTAGAACGCGGACCAGACCCGGGAGATGACATGAATGTATATCCAGTTGTAAATAATAGGCAGTTTGACAAAAAATGGTTTCATAAAGTTCTGGTGAATGGAGAGACAATACAAAGATCCTGGCTGATTTATTGCAGGAAAAATAATTCCTTATATTGCTTTCCTTGTAAACTTTTTGACCGAAAGGTATTTGGTGTTTTTTGCGAAACCGGTTTTTCAGACTGGAAACATTTAAATCCTGCTATTCCTCGGCATGAAAATTCACTATCTCACAAAGAGAACTACTTGAAATGGAAGGAATTCGATAGAGGTATTAGGATGAGCGCATTAATCGACGATAAAACTGAAAAATTACTTTTGACAGAAAAACAAAAATGGCGCCATATTCTTAGTGTCATATTAGACGCCATTTTACATTGCATTAAAAACAATGATGCATTGAGGGGATCATCAGAAATTATTGGACATCCAAATTGTGGTAAATTTTTAAATACAATTGAACTTATAAGTCATTACGATCCCACAATTGCAAGTCACATTAAATCTCATAACAAAAACCAAATATCATATTTTTCGCCTATGATTCAAAATGAATTTATACATTTGATTGGACAGAAAGTAAGAAAAACAGTTATTTCGAATATAGTCGAATCAAAATATTATTGTTTCATGTTGGATTGCACACCAGATACATCCCACCAGGAGCAAATGTCACAAATTATTAGATATGTCCGATGCAGCCAAACCAAATGTTCCATAGAAGAGAGCTTCATCGATTTTATAAAGGTTACGGGCAAAACTGGAGATGCAATGGCAAATCAAATTACTTCAAAACTGGTTGATGACGGACTTAATATTGACAACATCAGGGGTCAAGCTTACGACAACGGTGCCAGTATGGCGGGAAAATATAACGGCGTTCAAGCAAAAATATTAAATTTAAATAAGTTTGCCCGGTTTGTCCCATGCTCTGCCCATAGTTTAAATTTAGTAGCTTATCATGCAGCTAAATGTTCCCCAGAAATAATAACTTTTTTTGGGACTGTTCAAAATTTGTTTAATTTTTTTGTAAGGTCAACAACTCGCTGGGAAATTTTAGTTTCCACCTTAAAAACTAGGCTTAAGGGTCACAGTGATACCCGGTGGTGTACCCGAAGTGAAGCTATAAAAGCTCTTGTATTTAACTTTAAAGAAGTAATTGACTTACTTAATAAAATACAAGTTGGAGGTACTAATTCGAGTTCAGATTCTGATACTGCCGATTCTAAATCATTTTTAAAGTTGCTTTTGGACTATAAATTTGTATGTCTTCTTGTTTTCTGGAACGCAATTTTAAGTAAAATTAATAAAGTTAGTATACTTCTGCAGGGAACATCTGTAACGGTATTGGATGGGTCTAATTTAATAAAAGGGCTTGTTGAGGAAATTCAATCCCTTAAAGAGAATTTGCTTGAAAATGTCCTGCAAAAAGCTAATCAAATTTCTGAGTCCGTAGATATGGAACCAGAATTTGCAATTAGAAGAAAGAGAAAAGTAAAAAAAATGGTAGACGAGTCTTGCTCTGACGAAGCAAGCAATTTAAGTGAAATTAACAAATTTAAAATCTTATGCTTGCAAATTGTTGATGTCATTCTAACTAACCTGAATTCACGGTTTTGTGCTCTTCAGAGCGTTGCAGATGATTTTAATTTTTTAACTGGTAAATCACTTAAGATGTTTTCTGCAGATGACATGAAACGACATGCTGTTGATTTGGCTCTAAAATATGACCAAGATTTAGATGCATTTGAATTTGTTAATGAAATTGATAGTTTTAGGTTTCAAGCATCTTCTCATATTGAAGACTTACAATCTTTAAGCCATTTAGAAATTTTAAATTTTATTAGAAAAAACGAGTGGGAATCTGTATATCCAAATATTGATATCGCTCTTAGAGTGTTTCTTACCTTGCCAGTCACAACAGCTTCATGTGAAAGATCATTTAGTAAATTGAAACTAATAAAAAATTATTTAAGATCATCGATTGGGCAGGACAGGCTCACTAATATGGCCATTTTGAGCATAGAAAGAAAATTATCTTTTTCTATTGATTTTAATGAAGTCATTGATGAGTTTGCGGCTTCAAAAGCGAGAAAAGTTCAAATTTAGTTTGTTTTTTTATACCCAAAGTTTAGCTTTAATTTCTGTTTTTTTTTTGTTATTTTACCTAGTTATTCGCTTATTTTGTTATTTTGTATTTTAGTTGGTGTAATATTATCTCGTAACATCAGAGTTGTTTTTTTTTTTTTATTTCATGTTATATTTTATTTTAATGCCAAATTTAGCCCTTTTGTACCTGAGTACCTGTAAAAACAAAAAAATTATAATAATAAAAATTATTTGAAAAAGTTATTTGCTGTTTTCATCTGGTTATAAAATGTATATAATAGGGGCGCCGCCCTAACACAGGCCGCGGGCGCAAAATTCCTAGTTCCGGCACTGGTCTGATGTAAACATAATAAACATTTTTTTTGTTAATTAACTACTATATTAATAATATTAATAATAATATTATAGGAATTTTTGAGTTATCGCAAGTGTCTGAGAATGATTTATTGAGAGCAATTATGAGCATAAAATTCAGAGCCATAGGATCCGATAACGTAAACATAGTGTTAATTCAAATCTGTATGCCATTCTTGTTACCATTTTTTACTCATATCATAAATAAATATATTGAGGAGGCATACTATCCATCAGTTTAGAAACACGCTTTTGTAGTTCCCTTTCTCAAGATAAGACAACCCACTGAGTATGGTCATTTAAGATCCATTAGTATTTAGCCAGCTTTTTAAAAAATCTTGGAGAAAATAATTTAATCAATATTTTAACCGAAAAGCAGTCTGAATTTCAATCAATGCATAGCTGTGCTACCGCTCTTGCTGACATAACAGATGACGTTCTACGTGGATGATAACAACAACATAAGCGCTTTGGTCCTTTAGACTTCACAAAATCTTTTGATATGCTCAACCATAAGGTATCTGTTTCCCTTATTAATTATCTCGGCTCTGGACATGGTGCTCGAAAATTTGTCTCGTTGTATTTATAGGATAGTTCACAATAAGTGGTTTTGAATGATAAATTTTTTGAAAGCAAGCGGTAACGTCTGGTGTTCCACAGGGAAGTGTACTTGGTCCTTTATTGCATACTTTATATACCTCACAATGTCACAAAATTATCAAACACTGCCGTTATCATCTTTATGCTGATGACACCCAAATTTACTAGTCTTTCGATTCAGTTTATAGTAATATGGCGAATCGCCACATAAATAGTGATCTTAATGTCCTATATAAAACCGCAACCGATCACATGCTAAAAATTAACCCTGGTAAATCCACCGTAATTCTATTCGGCAACCCAACACATTGCAATTTGGCCAAAGACAACCTAGATATTGAAATGGACAATGCTTTTATTCTCTTTGTTGATACCTGCAAAAGTCTGGGACTACAGCTTGACTGTAACTTGCCTTTTAAACAGCATATAACTAATAAGCTGAAGATAGCCTATTCAACACTAAAATTACCTTTTTCGCATAGCCACTACCTTACAGTAGAGACAAAATAACTCCTTTGTGATTCTCTAGTGTTCTCAGTTTTCACTCATTGTGACTGCGTTTACGGGCCTTGCCTTGATAATATCGAAGTTGCGAATCCAAAAAGTGCTAGTAACGTAACTGAAAACGCTTCATATATCTATTTCATTTTCTATGCATAAGTTTTTACTGGCTTTATCAGTACTCGGACTTGTCTTGATGGCTGCAATCATTTTATATCCCTTTTTCTAACCATCTAGCATAAAAACTAGAATATAATAAATTATTTATGTAATATTGTACGGTTGAACAATAAATGTGTTATTATTATTATTTAATTTTAAACCTAAATATCTGTTTGCCTTAAAATACGAATTCCCAGACAATAATTGCATATAAGCATAGCCAATGAGATCGCGCAAAAATAGATAGTGGGGGTATATAATGTGGATTGAGAAGTTTATTCATAATGACACATTCACAATAGCGGTTCTGTTGTCTTTGCTGCATTTTAGGATAAACTTGATTCGTTTTTTTTTATTGTAAATCGTTAATAAGCTGTTTTAAAAAGTAGCGTTAAGTAAAATCAACAAATAGTTATATGAAGGAGTATAGGGTAAGTGTGGGATATATGCCCCGCCTAAGGTTATACGTGATTTATAAATTACTTAATTCCCAAAAATCGAGAAGCTCTAGAAAAACTATGTTGTAGAAGTATTTAACGTTTGAAACATATTGCTTATTGTAAAAATTTAAACTAGAAAAGGAACTATTAAAACTAAAGAAAAATATATAAATATGGGATTTGTGCCCTATTGATGGGTTTTATGTCCCATTGTAAGAGGATATATGCCCCACAATCGGATATATGCCCCATTAAAAATAATTTTGTTTTATTTATATTTTTATTTTATTAGATTAACAAAACACAAATAAAAAAGATCAATATGATATAAGTACAATTATTATATAAATACATTTTAGGTTATTTATTTAAATTTAAAAGGGGATTTTTTTTCTCGTCTTTTTTGTATTTTACCACATTCGTTACATCTATCACCGTATATTGTGCACGTTTCATGAAGCCAATTTTTCAGTCGATGCATTGAATCCAATCTACCCTTCCTACTGTTTTAAGACAATTTTCAAGACACTCCGTGCTGTTTACATTAGTTTCGGCATCAGTATTTGTCCGTTTTCTTTTTTTAATATCCTTTTTTCCTGTCTCAATCATAGGGTTTTCCTTACCGGCATTTTTTGTCCCTTTCTCTTTAACTCCTTCACTACATAAAATTTTGGCTGATTGTTTCCTAGCACTCTTTTTTGTATCAATCTTAGGCAAAGGCGCAATGTCATTCAGGAATTTTGTAGGAGTTTCTTTTGAGTTATCTATAGAACCAAGAGGCTCATTTGATTTGGCAAGCGGAGAATGTAATACATAATCCAAGTCTCCTTTATTATTAGACGTAGATGGTATTGCAAGTGATTTCTTTCTAGTTAAATTATTGTATAGGACATTGTTATCGATGATATCTGCAGATGAGCTGGGCTCATTCCTGTCATTTGGATTCATGGTATTTAGTTCAATTGATGTTGTTTCTCCTACAGAGTTTTCATTAATGTCTATTATCTGGCATTGCTCTAGGTCGGTGGTATCATCTAGTAAATATAAATAATTTTGATCATTATTGAGAAAATCAGCATCTATTTCCTGATTTCTGGCCTGGCGATGAGGCTCATTTGTAAATCTCTGAAGTTCTGTCTCTGCTGTCACATGTGGAACATCATTTAAGCTATGATCAGCAACTTGAAAGAAATAATCGGGTATACTAGTTTGGTTAAAAGGAAAAATCCCTGCTGCTTTGAATACGGACGTGGCATTAGAAATACTAGTAGCTTTGTTCCATGCTGAACCAATTAATTTTCCGATCATGTTTCGGTTAATATTTTTGTCATTACTCGAGAACATAAACATATCAGCTTCTTTTTTATAGTAAGTTTTTAAAGGCTTAAAAAATGACCTATCTAATGGCTGAAGCGCCTGTGTTGTGTGGCTTTGAAGGCACAAAAGTATTATGCTATTTTCTTCAGCGTATTGGAGCATATTAAAATCGTTAATGTGAAAGCTATGGCCATAAAGAATCAAAATGACAGGTCCATCATTTTTTCTTGGTATGAATATTTCTTTTAGCCATTTGATAAATAATTCTGTGTTTATATACGAAGATTGTTTATTCATATATAAATCAGAACCTGAAGGCATTCCTTCTAAAGCAGACATATTTTTTCGAACACCTTTCAAAATTAAAACAGGCGACAGGAAAATATCTTCTGCATTAGCACAGGCAATTATTGATAAGAAAACATATCAATAATTGCCTTTCTCTTTGGATGTAAGTACATGAACGAATTTGCTTCCCTTTTGAGCCCCAACTTTATCAGCTTTATTATTAATCTGGATGCCACTACTTTCATCCATATTAAATATAGAACGTGGTTTATCCATTAAGTCATATAGAGATAGCTTTTCACTCTTCCTAATAGATAGTTCAGGGTGTCGTTCCATGAATGAATAGAACTAGTGCATCCCCGCACTTTTAGTTGCTTCGCCCCGAGTCGAAAACTTACGTTCTAAACCTATTTTTTTTTGCAAAACTATATGCAATTGAACGTACAGTGGAGATAGTAGGAGCAAACCCCGATAATTGTAGCTTTTTAATATGATTCACCAAGCGAATTTCATTTTCGGTACCTAGAGCGGGTGGTTTTCCCAACGGTCTTTTCTGAAGATTCATAGTTTGCATGCGTCTCCGAATTGTACGGGAAGGAATCTGATAAATTCTGCTTGCTTCATTAATGCCAATTTCTTTTCTTCTTATTTTTTGGATCGCTGTCGCCAAATCAATTTCTGACCAGATGGCTCGTGGCTTTATATTTTCTTGGCAGTTCTGGAATAGGAATATACTTAATTATTATTTAAGTTTTGGAGAGAAATATAAAAAATACCAATGGAATCATTATTTCCACATCAACTTATAAAACGACATTTTACTCAATTTTTTTAATACATTTTTATTTTCAGCCCCTTCTTTTTTTACCTTTACCAGTTATTTTCCTCTAAAACGTCAAACATATGTTTTAGTTGTAATGTGCATGCCCAAAAACCCATAAAAACATTGATTTTCTAAATAATTCTAATTTTCACCGCTTCCTCTTTTACCCTTACCCCTTATTTTTCACCAAAATAGTAAACAGATGTTACCTTTTACCAGCTAACCACCCATTGGCCCCTTAGCCGATTTTACTTCATATTGATCTAAACCATTCTCATATGGATTACTACATACGTACCAAATTTCAATTCGATAGCGCAATTCCTTCGAAAGTTTTCGCGTAAACTAACAGAAAGACATTTTTTAAAACATTTTAAGACGATTTAGCAAAAAAAAAATTAAACAACGCTAGATTGTTGACAGTTTATAGTCAGATTTACAGAATACATAAACTATTTCATATTATACAGGGTACATCAATTCGAATATCTAATTTTCCATATAATATTTTATTTTCTGTCTAAAAAGTTGGAATTTCATAATTTTTTGTTTTGCAAATTGCAATAATTTGCGTTTATTTCGTAGCCTGTATGAAACTTTTTCTTATGTCATTCTTATTTTTTAGATAAAAGCAAAACGTTTTATGAAGAATATCTTTTTCGCATAAAATCACAAATAAAAAAGTTGCGCATATATTACCTTAATTCACGCACACGCTGTATATATATATATATATATATATATATATATATATATATATATATATATATATATATATATATATATATATATATATATATATATATATATATATATATATATATATATATATATATATATATAATATGTTAATTCTTAGTCCTTCACGGATGGAAAAATTGACTGTAGTTCTGAAAAAAACAGTTTTGCTGACGTTTCGCCAAAATCACATTTGGCATATTCGAAGCTTTCTTTCTCGCGTCCGAATACAGTCTATTCAGGGGTATAGGGGATATTACAAAATACATTTTACAGTCAGAATTTTTCAACTTTATCAACAACATGTTATTCGACATTAAATTGCGCTGCTTTGCCCTAATTTAACCAACTTACGGTTTTTAAAATGCCAGTGCTATCCCATCGACTTTGTAACACCCTGTATGTATGAAGGCCGTGCATTCATCTTGAAGTAAATACATTTTTAACAGAAACCCTTTTTTTAGAGGTGTTCAAAAAACGTACCTCTATTCGTCTATAAAATATAACTGGTATTTCTAAACAAATGAGAAATTCACAAAAAAAAATATTTAATATATTCTTTCAATATTGAAACGATAAGGAAAAAAAATCTATAAAATGTAGCTTATCATTTTATTTTACTTCATTGGAAGAGATTTATTTTAAAAATATTAATTTTTATTGGGAATTATGTGGTAGTCCAAATAAACTGTAAAAATTCCTTATATAAATAAATATTTACCATTAAACAAAATTCAAGGCAGTTCGTTTTTCTATATACCATTTACCTAACAGAAATGGATATATTTAGTTGCCAGAATTAAATAAACATGTTTTTAAGATTAATAATAATTATAAATATCAAATAATCACGACGGCCGCGGCGAGAGGAAAAGTTGAATCTCTCGACATTACTGACGAAATCCGATGGGTTCAATTCATTTCATCATCATTTTAGTTATGATTATTAGTTATTTAGATTTGGATTCGGGTTCAGTCGTTCTGATTTATTTTGCATTTAGTTTTACGAGAATTTCAGAGTGAAATTTAATACTTTGTGCTGCTGCGCAAATACTACATGGAATCTATAATCAGCAAGGTCAATGTAGATCACCGACAGAAACCGTATCAGGCAAGCGAGTGGGTCCAAATTTGTATAGAAGAGTTGAAAGAAGAAAGTAAGATTTTTCTTAAATAAACAACAGACTTTAATTCGGAACATTATTTTCTTCATCTATAACTAAGACTTTCAAGGAAAAACGCGTTTAAGAGGTACTTAATCCGATGTCATCTCAACTAATATGAATATTCCTAAAAAGGAGAGGAAAGAATGCAAAAATTACTTTTTTTATATAAAGTTTGGATAAAAGGGTACACTACAAATAATTATGAAACTAAGGCGTTTCGATGTTAAATTCGGCTTTTTTTTTAACGTGTATATAAACAATAAGAAAGTGAGTTAGTTTAAAGTACCTATTAACAGTGTCTATAAGCATTATGATTTTTAATATTAATGTTGGTTATATGTAGTTACAAGAAATACGTTGTCCGCTTGCTACTTGGTACTGAAACATATGGGGTAAAACCCCGGAACATCTATAGATACTTACACAAGTTGAACCAATACTGTTATTGTTGGATGAGCATACGACCCCAATGAAAAATTTGCCATTAAAATTGCCAGGCAAAATGGAGTCATTATCTTAAGCTTCTCACTCCCAGACTCAACCACTGGATGTCAGTTTCATTGGTTCATTGATTACCTATTATATACAAGAGGTCAATATTTGGCTTAGAAATAACCCAGGGCGTATTGGCACCCAGTTTCAATTATCAAATATTTTTGGAAAAGCTTATAGTAAAGCCGCCACATTGCAGAATTCAATGCCTGTTTTCGCTAAAACTGGCATTTTCCTACCAAACATGAAGTTTTTCTAATCATGACTTTGCTAGGGCTGCAACAACTAATAGAGACTTAAACCTGAATGACTCGATCCAATCATCATATTTCTACATTCACCTTTTCCACTACAGAACTAACATTGTGCTCATTGCAATCGCCCTAGTAGGACATCGGAAACTATTGTATCTCCCCAGGCACGTAGCCGGAAATTCAGTTTGGGGTGCTTTGATTTAGCAACAACGAATAACTTAAGTTCAAGTAGCAGGAGAAAATGTAAACATCTTTTATATCCATTGAAATATCGATTTAACAGTTTTTTTAGAAATATATTTTTTAATTGGGTGGCTCATCGGATTAGTATAAAAGATGTTTTTTTGTGAGTAATTTGATACTACGCAATAAAAGAAAAAACGGAAAATAAGGCCATAATATGCATTTAAGTCCAAACAGTATCTAGACACCTATGATACACCGCGGTTCTGTTATGACAGAAGGGTAAACTTACTGTATTACTAATTAAAATTATAATAAATCAAAATAAGCACACAAATAAAGGGTGTCCCATTTAAAATAATAAAAGAGTTAATAGTATTATTATGTATTATTATGTCCTATTTAAATAACCAAAATCTTAAAAAAGCAAAAAGTTGTAAAGGTAAACCACCTTAATTCTTTTTACGGAATTTTTATTATCTATTTCCAGAAAAAAAAGCATTCGAAATGATTTATTTTTACATAACATTTGTTTAAAGGTAACATTTTGCATGGTAATTGCTTATTAAGTATAATTATACATTTTTATTTTGACATACAATGTATTTTCGAAATATTACGTGACTACATAAGATACTTTTTGAACTTAATTAAAAAAATTATCACGTCACTGCATAAAATCGCAGGTTTCAATTAAGGTGTCATTTATAGACCCTTTCCGGTTTTCTGGAAATCCGATCTAGATATAAAAAATCTCATTAAGTTGTAATGTAAAAAAGAATAGGAATTGGGACGGCGCCTTCCGTTTAAGAAAGGGATAACCCTAAATGCTGCGGATTTGCCTCACTTAGTTTTAGTCGCAGAGATTAGCCTTTGTTTAACAGACACAGTGGAAAAGTTCGCCCTGAATACGGAAGTTTAATGACATCTTCTTGAAAAACGTTTTGGATTTATGTTTCTCTTTTTAAGTTTGTGTTATAGGGGATTTTTCTAAAATTGTATTTTAGATGGGAGTTAAAAATTCGCCTGTTACTAAGTCGTGTGCTATTAACAAGTTTTATTATCCCAATAGTCTGTGAGTGAAGTATAAATCAAATTATTGTACAGCTTGTGAACTGGTATTTACATAAAAGTTTTAATGCAAAACTGCATTAGATTCCAGAATTTTAGTATCTAAATCCGGGTTTTCTTTTTACCAAACTAAAAATGCATCATATTATATACCAACGCCTAGACAATACAATTGTGTGTAGAGCTATACTACTTAGGACGTTGTTCTGTTTTTCTCCAGTCCCCTTGTAGTTATATTTTCTGGTTATAAATCGGAATGTGTAATCTTATAGCTGAAAATACCAATATCACTAGTTAATGTTTGCCAAAAAAAGGAATATCTTATTTTAGTTCAAAACCAAATAAAATTATTCTTTCATAGCATAAGGTAAATGACCACAAAATATGTTCTTTCTTTGACGGGTTTTTATGTTCGCCAATTCAGCCTGAATAATACTGGAATGTTTGTTTATTACTATTTGAGAGTAAATTCGCATGCTCCGCACATAAAGTAGCAGCCTGTTCCTTATTTAATTTTTGACTAGTCTGCAGAAACGTATATTGCTTTTCTGCAGCTCTTTAATTTTTATCAGTTATGTCAATTAGGTTTTCTCAAACCAAATATTTTCAGCATTCATTTCTGGGTTCATACTGGCACAGCATAGCATAATCTTCATCGCTCTCTGTATTCGTCGAGGTAAAGCTTTGTTGTAGGTTCTTTTGCCGCACATTACAGCTCTGTAGACGATGGTCAATGATACCATTACGCATCTATAAGACCGCTTTGGTCTTCATTATCCAAGTCTTGCGCGTAGTCCGGCGGATCTGCTAATACGAGAGATGTATCTATTTTATTATACTTGCCAAGGTAAGATTTTAAGTAAACATTGCATAGGAAGTTTAAAAGGAGGATTAGCTCCAATCAGCGTTGTCGTGTTCACCTTGGCCAAGCTGTTTAGGTGCCGATTCAGTATCGCTTATTTTTGCGATGGTGGTTTCGGCGCGGTTTAAAATTTATAATAAAAAATAATCATAATATTGAGTTTTGTGAATAACAATAAAAACCTTTATTAAAATTTTTCAAAATAAGTAATTTTATTTAATAATTTTGAATTGATATTTATTTTACTTTTTTATCTATGAGTATACCACGTAGTACCGTGGTTGCTTTAAATGAAAAAAGGGAAAGTTTATTGAAGTGGGATTTAAAAACTTGTAGATTAGGAGAAGACGGAAAGGCCTTTGCTGGCCATAATCGGCGGGAGACTCTGGGAATGAAGGTCCTGAAAAATAAAAAAGCAAACATCTAACCATATTTATTATATATCTTTTAAAATTTAAGTTTTTACATTCATTTATTCACCTAATTGGCAAAAAATAAACTGTACATCTCGAATAAATATTTTACTTGACCGTTGGCGGCACGTCCTTTTAAAACTTTCAATCGAACTTTATTATAACAATTATAAGAGTGGCGCAAATCGCTTCGACTTTGCTGGAGGTGCTATGTTTAGTCTACGATTTTCCTACTACGTTGCCATGACAACGCGTACGTGATGACGTCGACCGCATGGAAGATTAATGTTAACCAGCGCCATACAAAGTTCTCGGTGAATTACTAACGCAGTACACTAAACCCACGTGTCGTCCAGTTTGGGGTGGTTATTTACTTTTATTTTCGCGGATTTCGCTGCAACCGGTTAGTTCCTTTGCAGTTTACTTGACTGTTTTGTGTAATATTTATTTATGGTGTTGTTACAACTTTATTTGGTGTCGGGTTTATTAATTTACATTAATGATGAATCCGATCACGCATGTGGTTTGCATGTTGTTGGAAATTCCATTTAATCGATGGAAGGAACAAGATCAGAGTTTAAATCGTCATCCTGGTTTTCGCCGTACAAATGGTTATGTAGTAGTCAAATGTTACAAAAATTGTTTTGCTGTACTTGTTTACTAGTTTGCAATAAATATTCAATGTGGAATAAGGAGGGATATGCAGGTATGTTAAATATATGAATTTCTTTACATAAACATGAAGACTCGTCGAAGCATTTAAAATGCAAATTAATGCTAAAAACATTTGTAAAAAATCAAAGCACTATAGCTGACACTTTAAAAGAAAAAGCTAAATTATATAAAATACATTTTATAGACTATTTATGTGCTTGGTAATTGACGCAGCTTTGTACCTTGCAAAACAAGAGTTAATCTTTCGCGGCCATGATGAGAGCAGCGAGTCAATGAATATATTAAAAAGCTTTTAGATTTATTAATATCGAAGCAGTTCCCAAGAACTAAGAGATCATCAAAAAAAATTAAAAATGTTTTTACTGATGACTCGAAAACTATTTAAAACGAAATAATTAATTATTAATTGAATTTAATTGAATGCATTTCTGATTATTTAAATGATCATGTAAAAAATGAAGTAATGAACGCACAGTTTTTTTTGTGCATGTGGATGACACCACTGATAGAACGTCGGAGAATTTATATTCTCTATTGGATCAAATTTTAGACCGATTTGACAATAAACATAAATTAATAGGACAATGTTACGTTGGCGCAAGTGTGATGTCTGGCCATCTAAATAGCCAAAAAAAAAAGAAAAAAGGCCGCAGGCTGTATTTGTCCTGATGCAGCAAAGTTTAAAAATATTTCTAAATGTCGAATTTTTTTGCAAGCCTTAGTGGTATTCCCTTATTTTTTCATCACTCAGCCAAACGAACGTATACTCTTACATCTGAATCTACGAGGCGTATACCAACAATTACAAAAACTCGTTGGTCTCCAAATTCGAAGTTAGTAAATGTGATTGTTCAAGTTGCGTTCTTCAAAGAAAATCGTTTGACATTCATTTTTGCATATCCAATATAAAACGTTGTCGTGAGGCACTCGGTAAAAAAAGAAATGAACATTTTTTTAATACCATGTTTGATAAAGCAAATTTTATTACAGAAATAAATCATCACAAACGTGAGCTTGCTAAGCTTTCACCTGAAGAAATTAGGACTAAGTATAGAACCCTTTTTTATGAAATATTGCACCATATTTTAATGGAAATGTCACTAAGCTTTCAAGACTCTGAAAAACTTACATTGTTATGTTTGGCAGATTCTGCTAAATTTTCCGAATAGTTTAATTTTTCCGACTGGCCAGTTTGTGAATTTACTACAGTTATATGGGGAAATATTTTTAAAAAGTCAACGACTTAAAAATGAGCTTAGTCTTATTTTTGCCAATGACAGTATTTGGAATATATCGCTGCAAGAGCAAGTGAAAAAAATTAATGAAAATAAAGATATTTTAACCAAAGCATATAAAGTGTTTTCCCTTATTTTGACAATACCGTCGACAAGTGCTTCAGTGGAAAGAAGTTTTTCTTGCCTCAAACGTGTAAAAACCTATTTAAGAAATACTGTAACGTTCCGTTTTTTGATTTTTCATGCACCAATCAGAAAACAAATTAAAATTCATGTATTTACAGAATAGCTCATCTCTATTAGAGCGGATTTTATTGATTCATAGATGGCGCTCCGAGTTTTCCTTTAAAATTCCAATTGTTTCTAAATCATAAGTAAATCCTACAGATCGTAAATTTCATAAGTCTCTTTAATTTTGGGTGTAGCTAGTAATGTTCTTTCATGTAAGTTTTGGTATAAATATAAATTACATAACTTTGGGTTGTTGTTCTTGATTATGTATAAATCTCATTTAAGTGGAATATTGGGGAATTTCGTTTATATAGTTTCAAAGTAAAAATACAGTCGGTAATACAGAATTCTGGATGTCATTCCTGAACGGTTGAAAATTCAGCGGATAAGACAGCTGACTGAAGGGTTAGGTTAGTTCCAATATACCTTTGTCACTGGGTAGACCTTTTATAGCCCATCATTCCATTTTTATGGAAATCTTTAATCATCCTTTGATGAAAATAAATGGAAGGAAGTGAAATAACATCGTTCGGGTGAGTTTTTAGTAAAATTCCCATTTTCACTAGTATTTTTCTATTTTTGACAAATTCATGTTTCGTAACATCATCTTCATTTATATTTGATTCTAAAGTCCTTTTTTTTTTTTGGTCTCCTTTTTAGGCAACCCAGTTTTATTAATCTGCAGTTTTATTAATCTGCAGTTTTATTAATCTACAGTTTTATTAAACGCCAGTTTAATGTTTTATTAAACACCAGTTTTGTTCATTTTGAACTGCTTATGAACTAGATTATTAGACGTGGTGTTAGAAACATTTTGTTAGTTGCTAGCCGCTTGTGGGCTAATTTTAATCTTACTGGCCACTTGTTGAGCAAGGGCATTATTTAGTCAAGAAACCCAAGTTTGGAGAACTACATGGAGTATTGGAAATTAATAATCAAACATTTTACCGGCTAAAGTTCAAGGACCTCAAAGAACAACCCCAGGAGGATGTTAATAAAAGATAAGTTTGTACATAAATACATTTTTAAAAAGCTAAACGCACAATTGGCGAAATTTTTAGATATTATATTTTTTTAAAAGGTCAGCGCAACCCATAGTGTAAATAATTGTACAATTATAAAAGGGTATTTTACAATTATCTAACTTTTGATTAAAGTTTACAGGTTAATCTCAATGCAATCCTATTATATTAAACATCTTTAACATCTGATTTTAGAGTTTTATTAAATATTTCAGACTATATTATATTTAGGGGACCTTAGTTCAGTTGAATCCAGTAAGTTTTTTTAATAGACCATGAATGGCGCCCAAATTATAACACTTTAGTGATTTGGATTAACTGACAAGTAACTGCAAACAACACATAAAGGGAAAAGGGTAAGAAAAAGAACCACCCCTATAAGTAGCCACGACAAAGAGCAGCTGAGACATACATCTTTTTTTTTTAGGTCTAGTTTTAACATCAACAAGAAAGATGTCATAAAAGTGGCGCCCAACGTGGGGCATTTCTTTAAAATTCAATAAAGCCATTACTAAATTAACTTTTGAACTTTTTCCAGTGTTGGTTGCAGTTAATTCTCTTAAGTGTCTGGAATATTTAATCACATTTTTTTGGTATTTCAAGTAGGCTATATTAGTAAAATCTAACATTTTTGAATTTGTAAGTACATTTAGCTTGTGACTTATGACTATTTTGATTTGAAACTGTTTTATGATATTTTATAGTATTTGAGGTTCTTTTTGTCTGAATTTTGATACATATTTTTTCTGAAGGACTTCTAGTTTTTGATATTTTAAGATGTGTGACTTAGAGGGTGAACTTGACCCTTGGTTGTTGACTGAGGTTGAGCTAGAATATGAAATTGGTATTCGAAAAATTAAATTTTCATTAAGGTCCCAAAAGGACATAGGTACCAAGCGTAACATATTGTCAGCCCATATAGTTAGGAATAAGAATTTTGAAACATTAGTCGATGAAGATTTCAACTTACAGTATCAAACAGATTTTATTAAAAATACTTTAACAGTTTTAGAAAAAATATTTAATGACTTTTCTGGTAGTGAGACTGATGTACTCTGTCGCTCACTAAGGTCTAGGTTGATATCTTTATATTTTAGAATTAAACGATTTCAGGTACCCGATGATGATGATCATGATAGGAATGAATATGTAGATTTGGTTAGGGACTGGACATGTAAGTGTCTAGAGTTGAATGCCATTTTATTATTTAAAGTTTCACCTCATTTGAAGCCTGGGGCTAGGTATACAAACCCAAATGTAGTACCTATAGCTATTCCGAACACTAGTAGTGGTAATGTTGGTAGTCAGTCTACAGTTGTGGTTCCGGTTTCAGTTCCATTTGTTTCTAGTACTCCAGTGTGTAAGTGAAATGTTACATTTTCAGGTGGTACTAGTGTGAAAGCTTTTATAGAGCGAGTTACAGAGTTAGCTAATGCTAGATCAGTTACTGATGACCAGTTGTTTAAATCAAGTTTAGATCTTTTTGAGGGACCTGCACTCACTTGGTTTAGGGCCAATAAAGACACTTTCAATTGTTGGCAAGACATTGTTTTGAGGCTTAAGCAAGACTTTTTACGTAGTGATTATGATGAGATTTTGTTAGATCAGATAAAGGGTAGATTTCAAGGCAGAACAGAGTCAGTTAATTTATATGTAGTAAGTATGCAGAACTTGTTCTCGAGATTAACAATATTACCTAGTTCATTTGATCAACTTAAAATAATTCGAAGGAATCTACTACCTAAGTATGTTAATGCTCTTGTTTTGCAAGATATTAAAACTGTTCCTGAACTTTTAGACTTGTGTAAAAAAATTGATGAAGTGTCACAAATTAAATCTCGGTATGTACAGTCTAATGCAGCTAACTGTTTAGAGACTGATTTGATTTTTAGAGATGAAGAGTCTTCTAGCTCTAATTCTAGTGTTAGGAACAATAATAATAATAGTAGTAAGTCCAGAACTCAAAACAATGTTAGTGCTATTTGTTTTAATTGTAAAAAACAAAATCATTTATTTAAAAATTGTCCTGAACCACGTAAGAAGTTTTGTTATAAGTGTGCCAAACATGGGTTTATAAGTAGGAATTGCCCTGATTGCAATAAAAAAAAAACTGAGTACTGAGTTTGTCGCAGGCCGCCCTCAAACTCCTAAAGTCAGATTATTTGGTCGGTCATTTGTAAATTCTAAATTTTTGAGTAGAGGTTCTTCTAGAGAAAATAATTTTGATTTTTCTGTACGCCCTTTTAGTAAACCTAAATTTTCTGTGCTCCCTTCTACTGATGTGAAGGATTGGAATCAATGGAAACTTATAGTTAAAAAGTTTTTTAGAGAGTCAGCCCCTGGTTTTGTTCAAAAACCTCTAGATAACAGACCATATATTTCCGTTTCTCTGTATGATGAAAAAGTTGTAGCTTTGTTAGACAGTGGTGCAAACCAAACCTGTATTGGCAAGTTAGGTCTCAAGTTGCTTGATAAATATAAAATTTTTGTTGACTACGCCATGCCAAAGAAAGTAACTGTAGCTGATGGCAGGCAACAGGAAAATACAGGGACTTGTCAAATTCCACTTTGTTTAGGTAATGTTTGTAAAATAGTGGAAGTTTTAGTGGTACCTTCTTTAAAGTATGGTTTGATTCTTGGCAGTGACTTTTGTAAAATGTTTTCATTAAATATAAATTTTAAGAACAATTCATGGGATATTTTAAGTGAGGTCAATGATTTTTCAGTTTGTGTGGTTTCAAAAGAAAATGTAATACAGAGTGATGAGCATGTTGGTCTTTGTGTTGAATTGATGTCTGAACAAAGAAAAGTAGCTGACAGTGTCATAGAGATGTTTGGGGAGTTATGTTCTGATAATCGTTTAGGTCGCACTAGCAAGTTGGTTGTAGATATAGACACTGGTGATGCCAAACCTATTAAAAAGAGACAGTATCGATTGTCTCCATTTATGATGGGACACCTTAACAAGGAGATCGATGAGATGCTAAGGTTAGGGGTTATCGAGCCTTCCAAAAGTCCTTGGAATTCTCTAGTTTTATTAACTCCAAAGAAAAATGGTACTTATAGGGTAGTTTATGATGCGAGGACTATAAATAGTGTTACAAAAAAAGATAGCTACATGCTACCAAGGATCGATGACATTTTAGCCATGTTGAGGGATACTAAGTACATTTCTAGCATTGATCTAAGACATAGTTTTTGGCAAATTCCATTATCAGAGAGTTCTAAAAAAAAGACTGCTTTTTCTGTGAGCTCAAGAGGTTTGTTCCAATTTACAGTTCTTCCATTTGGTTTGACTAATGCCGCACAAAATCAGCAGCGACTGATAGATTCAATTTTTGGCCCTGAGTTACAACCTAAAGTGTTTTGCTACCTGGATGATTTAATCGTTCTTGTAAGTACTTTTGATGAGCACATTTCAGTTTTAAGAGAGGTCCATCGTCGTCTAGTGGATGCAAACCTCACAATCAACCTTGAAAAGTGTCAGTTTTTCAGGAAATCGCTAAAGTATCTTGGTTTTATAGTGGACGGCTCTGGACTTAGGACAGATCCGGATAAAGTTAAGGTTATGGTTGAAAGCCCAAGACCCAAGACTACTACCCAGGTTAAGAGTTTTGTTTCAATGTGCTCTTGGTATAGGAGGTTTATTAGTCATTTTAGCACTTTGGTTGCACCTTTAAATGATCTTTTGAAAGGTCGTGGAAAAAACCAACCTATTACCTGGACAACAGAAGCAGAGGAAGCTTTTAAAAAGCTTAAGGAAAAGTTAGTTTCAGCCCCAATTCTTACAGCACCAGATTTTACTCGTCCTTTTTGTATTGACACTGATGCGAGTCTGTTTGGAGTAGGTGCAGTTCTGTTGCAGGAACAAGATGGCCAAGAGAAGGTCATAGCTTATGCTAGTAGGAGTCTTACTCGCTCTGAGAGAAATTTGTCAACAACAAACCGAGAATTGCTCGCCTTGCTTTTTGGCCTTAATCAATTTCGCTGTTTTGTCGAAGGACAAAGATTTCAGGTTAGAACTGACCATGCTAGTTTGCAATGGCTTCGTAAGTTAGAGAATCCACAGGGTAAACTCGCAAGATGGTTGACTACTATTCAACAGTATGATTTTAAAGTAAAGTATAAGCCTGGAAAGGAACATTTGCTTCCTGATTATCTTTCCAGATTAGAGCCTTCCGCTGAAATTAATCTTTTAGATGTTACTCTCGACAATTTAGATAATTGGTATGTTGGTCTTAGGGACAAAATTTTAAATAATCCTGAGAATTTTCCTCATTGGACTGTGAAAGATGGATATATTTATAAACATGTAGGTGGAAGATTACCTTTAAAAACAAATGTCACTGAGTGGAAAATTGTTGTACCTGTGTCAGAAAGAAAAAAAGTTCTTTCGGTTTGTCATGATTGTCCATCCTCAGGGGGACATTTAGGGTATTTTAAAACTTTAAAGAAAGTTCAGGAATCCTATTACTGGCCACATTTAAAATCTGAAATTTTAAAATATGTTCGTCGTTGTAACATTTGTCACAGTCAGAAAATGCCATCATTTTCTCGTTTCGGTTTAATGGGTGTACAAAAAGAAGTTTCATTTCCGTTTGAGTTACTTTCAATAGATGTCATGGGTCCATTCCCACGTAGTTCTAGACAGAATGCGTTTTTGGTTGTTGCTGCAGATTATTTTTCCAAATATACAATTGTTAAGCCTTTGCGCCAAGCAACTGCTCAAGCTTTGACTACATTTTTAGAGGAAATTTTTCTGACTTATGGTGTTCCTCGTATTTTATTGTTAGACAATGCGCCAGCACATACTGGCAAAGTTTTTAAGAATCTTATAGAAAAATATAAGATCAAGAGAGTTTGGTTTAATTGTCCCTACCACCCTCAAGTAAATCCTGTTGAGAGAATAAATAGAACTATGGGAGCAGCTATTCGCTGTTATATAAAAGACTCTCATAAAGACTGGGATCTACATATACAGGAAATAGCCTCGGCACTAAGAAGTGCAGTTTCGGAAGCTACTGGTTATAGCCCCAATTATTTAGTTTTTGGTAGGAAAGTCCCTGTTACTGGTGATTTCTATGAGGAAGTAGACTCTGGCAACATAGATTTAAATTCTTGTGATCGTGAGACTTATGCTAAAGAATTAAAGAAACTCCACACTAGCCTATCAGAGAAATTGTCAGCAATATAATCTTAGGAGGCGTGAGCATGCTTATCAAGTTGGGGAGATATTGTGGAAAAGAAATTTCACATTGAGTAATGCAGCAAATGATTTTTCGGCAAAATTGGCAGATCGTTATGTTTTGTGTAAAATTAAGAAAGCATGTTCTAAAGTTGCTTATGAACTAGAAAATTTGGACGGTACAGATGCAGGTGTATGGCATGTGTCCAAGTTGAAACCATATCTTGGGTCCAACTCTAATTTGTCAGAGCCTTAGTTTAACCCTTGATAAAGTAAATCCTAGTTATAAATTGTTCTTAATTTTTTGTACACAAAACAATATTTTATTCTTGTGTATAGCCACCCTTTTGCTTTGAACAAGTATGCCAAGAGACATACTATAGAGTTGTGAGTAATTTTGTCATTTGTTGACACCTTTAGGTTTTTTGGGTCTCGTATGAGAGAAATGACCCTATATGGGTTCTGATTATAGATGCTAATGGTGAGGAATATTCACCAAGTTTTGGTATTGAGTTTTGGTAACTCAAGTTTCAATTAAAGAATATTTTTTGAAGTGTGTGTAGGACTTAAACTACTACTTAAAAGTTTCAGTTTATGATTTTGATAATTACTATATAACAGTAATTTAGTACTATGATACATTATTTAGTTGAGCTCAAATTAGCCTAGGTTTTTTTTAGATTTAAATTCTTACTTCTTAATTAATACTTAAGTTTATATATAGGATCTCTGCATGGTAATTGACCATGTATTTTAGGATTAATTTTCATAATGTAGATTATAATAGGTAATCTTAGTACAAAATTTCCAATTTTGTTGCCAGCTGAGGATAACTTGGGCTCTTTTAGCGCTTTATAATCCATCTAATTAAAATATTTCCCTCGTGACTCAAGTATGGTTTACAATAGGTACCATGGAAATTTCTAGTTTAAGGTTGTTTTTTTAGGTTAGGTACTTGAAAAGTTCCCTGTGCGGACTCGGGGGTTATCAAGAATATGGTCCGTAGGTTCTTCATTAGTTATAACCTTAATCGTAAAAGGCGATTAAAAATAACTCACATATCAGGGGAATACCATCTATTTTCAGTCCCTAATCTGACTGTCAAACTGGCCCTTTGCTGCTGATGGCATGTCAATGTTTTTACAGCTCATGTAAAAATATAGTTCCCTGTGCGGACTCGGGGGTTATCAAGAATTTGGTCCGTAGGTTCTTTATTAGTTATAACCTTAATCGTAAAAGGCGATTAAAAATAACTCACATATCAGGGGAATACCATCTATTTTCAGTCCCTAATCTGACTGTCAAACTGGCCCTTTGCTGCTGATGGCATGTCAATGTTTTTACAGCTCATGTAAAAATATAGTTCCCTGTGCGGACTCGGGGGTTATCAAGAATATGGTCCGTAGGTTCTTCATTAGTTATAACCTTAATCGTAAAAGGCGATTAAAAATAACTCACATATCAGGGGAAAACCATCTATTTTCAGTCCCTAATCTGACTGTCAAACTGGCCCTTTGCTGCTGATGGCATGTCAATGTTTTTACAGGTCATGTAAAAATATAGGTCCCTATGTAGGCTTGGAGTTTCCAAAATGCTGGTCCGTAAGTTTTTCATTAGGGAACCTCAATCACAAAAGGTGAATAAAATTAATTCACATTTTCCCGGATTTGACTGCCAATTTGGCCCTTTGCTGTTGTTGACATATTAGAATTTCTATAGACTATGCATGGCATAGACATGTCTTGTCTAGGATTACTATTCTGCCCTATTGTAAGTGCTATGTTAGCCTTCTGATTACTGGTGGCATTTCAGTGGTTTGGACATATGTTTTTACATTTTGGATAAATTGTTCCTAGTTTTGCTGGGAAGTTTAAGATGTAAAACTTTAGTAGAAAATGCACAACACTTGTTGTGTAGGTTTTGTGACAATTTATCTTGAGTGAGAGTCAAGTATGTGTTCAGACACGCTTGATTGCAATTATGATATTTGATGTGACAATTAGTGTCGCATGACGGTTTTTGAAATTTTAGATTTCATTTGTCATTTTGTCATGTGATTAGACATAATCTGAGAAACTTTAGGCTTTGTTGTCTAATGTAGGTTATGATGGTAATTACATTATTTATGATAGGTTGAGTAAACTGTACTCAATTATTTGGATTGGGTTTGTGATATTGTAGATACTGCATGAAGCAATCTGCAGTTTGATAGTGTTACTGTGCCAAGAGTGGTCACAGAATGTATAACGGGCTGTGGAATATTGGGTACTAACGAGTTTCGTACGCAGGACCATGAGCAACTATGGTAAAATTAGGCCTTAGGTCTAATTCAACTTCTTCCCTTCTCTCAAAAGTATTGAGTATATTATATGACATGAAGAGTTGTATTAGCAATGTGTCAATTTGTTGTTCTAGCCAAATCCTGGCAATGCTAAAAACAAAAAAAAATCCATTTTTTTGTTTTTATCTGTTTTTTTTTTAGATAAAATATTTTGTTGAGTTGCTTTTAGTTGGCTCCTTATAGGCTGGTTTGGTTTTTTGCGGATCTTGCACATTTTTAGGGTTTGAATAACTTGAGGGGATTTTTGTGAGTAATGGTTAAACATAACTTTAGTGTAAAGGTAACAAATTTTGTTTTGAGAAGTTTTAGTAAAGGTTGTGAATACTGGTTATTTCCAACGACCCACCATTTAACATCTTAAGGAGGAATCTCCAGTACCCCTTTTTGTTGTTTATAGTTCTGAATTTTGTTGGATTCGTAGGGATTTGAAGTAGACTATATTGTACTTAGGATAAGGATTATTTTTAGGATCTTATGTTAGAGATGTTGACATTAGGATTTCAATATAATATTTTCTTCGTATTTCAGTGTGAGGAAATTTTAAATTTTCTTCCTTTTTTTGGAGGAGGGCAGTGTAACGTTCCGTTTTTTGATTTTTCATGCACCAATCAGAAAACATGCTACAAATTAAAATTCATGTATTTACAGAATAGAGAGGATTTTATTGATTCATAGATGGCGCTCCGAGTTTTCCTTTAAAATTCCAATTGTGTCTAAATCATAAGTAAATACTACAGATCGTAAATTTCATAAGTCTCTTTAATTTTGGGTGTAGCTAGTAATGTTCTTTCATATAAGTTTTGGTATAAATATAAATTACATAACTTTGGGTTGTTGTTCTTGATTATGTATAAATCTCATTTAAGTGGAATATTGGGGAATTTCGTTTATATAGTTTCAAAGTAAAAATACAGTCGGTAATACAGAATTCTGGATGTCATTCCTGAACGGTTGAAAATTCAGCGGATAAGACAGCTGACTGAAGGGTTAGGTTAGTTCCAATATACCTTTGTCACTGGGTAGACCTTTTATAGCCCATCATTCCATTTTTATGGAAATCTTTAATCATCCTTTGATGAAAATAAATGGAAGGAAGTGAAATAACATCGTTCGGGTGAGTTTTTAGTAAAATTCCCATTTTCACTAGTATTTTTCTATTTTTGACAAATTCATGTTTCGTAACATCATCTTCATTTATATTTGATTCTAAAGTCCTTTTTTTTTTTTGGTCTCCTTTTTAGGCAACCCAGTTTTATTAATCTGCAGTTTTATTAATCTACAGTTTTATTAAACGCCAGTTTAATGTTTTATTAAACACCAGTTTTGTTCATTTTAAACTGCTTATGAACTAGATTATTAGACGTGGTGTTAGAAACATTTTGTTAGTTGCTAGCCGCTTGTGGGATAATTTTAATCTTACTAGCCACTTGTTGAGCAAGGGCATTATTTAGTCAAGAAACCCAAGTTTGGAGAACTACATACACTACAAACATCTTACCGGCTAAAGTTCAAGGACCTCAAAGAACAACCCCAGGAGGATATTAATAAAAGATAAGTTTGTACATAAATACATTTTTAAAAAGCTAAACGCACAATTGGCGAAATTTTTAGATATATTTTATTTAAAAGATCAGCGCAACCCATAGTGTAAATAATTGTACAATTATAAAAGGGTATTTTACAATTATCTAACTTTTGATTAAAGTTTACAGGTTAATCTCAATGCAATCCTATTATATTAAACATCTTTAACATCTGATTTTAGAGTTTTATTAAATATTTCAGACTATATTATATTTAGGGTTATTCATGGGACCTTAGTTGTCAGTTGAATCCAGTAAGTTTTTTTAATAGACCATGAATGGCGCCCAAATTAAAACACTTTAGTGATTTGGATTAACTGACAAGTAACTGCAAACAACACATAAAGGGAAAAGGGTAAGAAAAAGAACCACCCCTATAAGTAGCCACGACAAAGAGCAGCTGAGGCATACATCTTTTTTTTTAGGTCTAATTTTAACATCAACAAGAAAGATGTCATAATACAATATCTCAAAAAAAAACTTACTTCTCTAGGCAATATTTCAATTCAAAAGGAATGTCTGGAGGGGATTAGGGCAACTCATCCATTTTATGAGGATGTTAAAAATAAATTTGCTGCTATGAAGGATAGGAGAATTGATTTAGAATACAAAATTTAAGTCCTAACACTGGAACCTGTGGTGGAAGATAGATCAAAATACAGGATTTCTAACCACACTACACCACAACTTGTTACTTGTTCTGGACGCGCGTTTCGCTAACCAAGTTAGCATCATCAGCAGATGATATAAACTAAACGTTTATAGTTTATATCATTCTTTAGTTTATATCATCTGCTGATGATGCTAACTTGGTTAGCGAAACGCGCGTCCAGAACGTAACAAGTTGTGGTGTAGTGTGGTTAGAACTCTTGTATTTTGATACAAAATTTAAATAAGTCGGAAAAAATATTCTACCCTTTCCACATATAAAAAAAATTCTGGAAAACAAATTATTGCGATATTTTCTTGCTTCATTTGCACTTGGCTGGGTCTGATTTGGGAAGTGTAAATAAAATCGGTTGAAAATGCTTTCCCAGCGTTACAGTCAAAAACAATTACTTAAAAAAATAGAACTGATCGTCCCAAATTAATAGACTTGAATGAAAACCACCATCAGGTACACAAAAACACCCTTTCATACCACTTCAAAGACTCATGACCATGAAGAGATCAAACCCAGCATGCTTTTTCATATCTACTTGTAAATGCAATCAGTTGGATATAAAATAATTTATTATGTTCCTAGAAAATTTAAAGATTTTTGATAAAAGTGGTAATTAAAAAGTTTCTTAATGTCCATTACTTTTACTTATGATATATTAATTAAATATGATAATTTTTATTTATTTGTCTACTTTACAATAATATTACAAATTATACTTAGTGGCTTCTGTTTGGTGGACAACGTTGAATATTCTGTAAACTTGTTCTGTCGGACTCGCATTGTCTTTATGTTTTTGGTTTCACAAGTCTTCAAATGGTAATTTTTTCCAATTGTTTTCAAATGTAACTTAAATATTAACTCTAAAGCTACGGGCTTATATACTAGACGTGAGCTGCGAGTCTCCACCTCCTGATTACCTGAACCCTGAAGTTTAAGGAGGTCAGTTTGAGCGAGAAGGGGCTTCCAGGTATTTGTGTTAATGACGCTAGGCATACTGAAAATACCTTGATTTCTTTCCAAGAAAGCTTCAATGAACTTTCGTTTTCACCAGTGCACCCCTTTATGCAAAATTTTAGCCTTCAACCACTGCTATCGGTGTTGGTTTAACCAGACGTGTTTCACTATATCTGATTTTGACCTCTCTTTTTTGAGTATTAAAACGCTCCTTGATTGCTATAATAACAGGGCGTTTTGTCTTTTGATAAATGTATTCTTTTCTCTTGTCTATATACTTTGGCTTAGTTTTCTGAAAAATGTTTCACTTCCCTCGTAAAAGAGAAGTATTGTAATCGTAAAAAAATCACCCTCTGAGATGTTTTCACATCTTCACGTTTCAGGGTCCCCAGATGCCGAAAACACATTTTCTCAATTGCCTCGGTTTGTGTGTTTGCGGCATAACTAAAAAACTACTTACTCGATTGACTTCATCAAGTTAAAAATTAAGGATCATATGGGGATGACCTGGTAACATTTTGGTAAAAACTAATATGTCGAAACAAAATGGGGGTCTAGTGAAATGTTAAAAAAATTATTATTAAAAAACTATTAACACAATCTGTCTAAAATTTCACACAAACGTCAAGTATTATGTTGGAATCAACTGATAACATTTTGGTACGAATATAAGATGGCGGAACAAAATGGCGGCTTAATACATTATTAAAAAAATCAGCCTGAAAAAACTGTTTCATATATTAATTTCAAATTGTGTGCCATAACTAAATGTGGTATAGGGATCAACTAGTAGAATTGTGGTACTAATTCAAGATAGCGGAACAAAAAGTTTGTAATCGTGAAAAATATCACCCTTTCAGGTTTTACATACCTTTACGTTTTAGCGTCCATAGATGCCAAAGTATATGTTTTATCTATCCCGTCAGTCCGACTGTCGGTCTATCTCTCTGTCTGCCATTTACCAATACTTACTCGATTGACTTCAAATTTTGATTAAAAAATAAGTGTCATATGGGTATATGTCCTGGTAATATTTTGCTAAAAATCCATTAAGTCGAAACAAAATGGCGGCCTAGTAAAATGTAAAAAAAATTAATATTGAAAAATTATTTATCCAGTTTATCCCAAATTTTACACAAACATCAAGTGTTATGTTGGAATCAACTGATAAAATTTTGGTACGAATCCAAGATGGCGGAACAAAATGGCCCCTTAATAAAATGTTTGTAATCGAAAAAACTCACCCTCTCAGGTTTTACACTTCACATTTTAGCGTCCCTAGAAGTCAAAAAGCATGTTTTATCAAGTCCGTCGGCCCGTCTGTCGGTTTGTCTGTCAGTTCGCGGCATAGCTTAAAAGCTGCTTATTAACTTCAAATTTGAGTAAAAAATTAAGGATTACATGGGGTTGACCTGGTAATATTTTGAAAAAATCTAATATGGCGCAACAACGTTTAAACAATTATTACTAAAAAAACTAATTATCTAATTTATCTCAAATTTTGCACAAAAATTAAATCTTACGTAGGAATGATCTGGTAAAATTTTGATATTAATCCGAGATTTCCGAACAAAATAGCGCCTAATAAAATATTTAAAAAATCAGCCTGAAAATACCACTTACTAAATTAATTGCAATTTTTCTGCAAGAAATAAGTGTGATCTATAAATAAGCTGGTAACGTTGTGGTACGAATTTAAGACTGGTAAAATATTGGTAGGAATCTAATATGATGAAACAAAATGGCGCCCGTTAAAAATGTTTCAAATGACAGTATATTTGAATATATATATATATATATATATATATATATATATATATATATATAACATATTGTGAATATGTACTGAACTTAATTAGCTTGCCTTCACTATTCTTAATAAATGGAAAAAATCATAACGAGAGAAGTTCCGGGTAAAGGAAATATACCGATTTTTTTAATGTGCTTCTCAATTTAAAAGCGGTTTTGATGTTGAAATCCGTGGCTATTCTCAGGATCTTTGCAGATATTCCCTTAATAGGGTATCGTGAGAGACGGTTTTTTCTAGACCCGAATGTGTCGCAGTATTATTTTGTAATTTTGATATTGTATTACTTATCAAATTTTCAGAGCCAACCATTCTGCAATAGACCTTTTTTTATATTTTTAATTTCTGCTTAAAAATGCGTCGTATACTTTGTAAAATTGTGTTGGAAAGCGTTCTTACGACGTCCTCTTCTATTGCTGCAGAATTGTTAAAATCCTTGTTAAGATATCGCTCAGTATGTGAGGGCTTTCGGAACACTCTAGTACTCATGCCTTCTGCAGAGCGTTTAACAAGAACGTCAAGAAAAAGCAAAAACATTGAATAAGTAGTTTTTTTTAAGACCGCCATTTTGTTCCATCGAATTCGTACCAGTTTATCCCTATATCACGTTTATTTTTAATTTTTGTGTACAAATTCAATTGAATAAGAAGATTTTTTGTTGATTTTATTTGGCCGCCATTTTGAATTCATACCACAATTTATCTCTCTCGCACTTAATGTTTGCACACAACTTAAAAGCAGTCTAATAGGTAGTTTTTTCAGAATTTTTTATATATTTTATTAGGTCGTCATATTGTTTTGCCATCTTGAATTGATAACATAATGTTACCAGTTCATTTTTATGTCACACTGTGCACATTTGAGGTAAATTAGATAATTATTTCTTTATTAATATTTTTTTTAACATTTTACCAGGCCGCTACTTTGTTCTGCCATAATGGATGTATACCGAAATTTTACCAGGTCATTTACATACAACCCTTAATTTTTGAACAAAATTTGAAGTCGGAAAATAGTTTTTTGCTATGCCGCGATTTGACAGAGAGACAGACCAACAGATATATCGACGGATTTGAGAAAACATGTTTTTTATCATCTAGGGAAGATAAAACATGAAGATATGTAAAACCTTGGAGAGCAATTTTATACTGCCATCTTGTACTCATACTATAATTTTACCAGTTCATCCCTTTATCACATTTAATTCTTGCACAAAATTTGAAATCAATCTAATAAGAAGTTTTTTAGGTAGATTTTTAAAATATAGTCCGCCATTTTGTTTCGCCACTTTCGATTCATTCCAATATATTACCAGTTGATTCATATGTACTATATGATACTTTTGCAAAATTTGAGGTAATAGTGTAATTAGTTTTTTTAGTAATATATTTTTTAGATAGATAGATAGATAGATAATGTTATTTGTTCCTATATAGCAGTAGTTATAACAGAAGCCCAAGAGGACGTGGAACAATGTCAACAAAAACAAAATACCTATATCTCATAGATGAAAACTTAACCTAAACTTATTCTAACATATCACTTTTATCACAGGTATAAAATTCTTGTAATGAATATAATACATTTCTACATAGAAACATTTTTAAAACTGATTTAGATCTTTTAGTTGGGAAAACACGAACAGCTTCAGGAATCTAATTATATATCTTTATTATTGAAAATTAAATATTGTTTGCAGGTATTAAAAATTATATCTATTATAGACCAAGTCTGATCGGTTTCTAGTAGTATATAGATGCTCGGTCATTGAGTTTACAAACAGGTCAGGGTTTTCTACAATGAAACAAATGGAATCTAAAATATACATACTTATTACAGTTAAAATATTGTTTTGAATAAAAACTGGTTTGCAACTACTTGCTGTTTCATCCTGAAAATACTGCGCGGGCATCCTGTTTTGCAATACTAATATTCAATGAATTTCACAGGAAATGCCACAAAATATCAACTCTCTCAATATGCGCTCTCCAGCCCATCCTTCTATCGATGTCAAGTCCAAGAAAGGAATATTTTTTGCTGTTATTATTGTCAAATTATTAATCTGAAAGTTACGTTGTTCGACATATCTATTTTCAAATACCAAACATTGGGCTTTTGAAAGATTTAAGAAAAGATTATTGGACAGAAAATACTCATCAAGGATGCCAGCGACTGTTTGGATCTTCAATGATAGTATCTGATTATTATTTTACATAGACTGGAGATCAGACTCTACTACCTGATTTAACTACCGCCTAAATATGAAGTTATTAGGCCTGACCTCACGCCTCGAATACTATACATTAACTTATTTGAAAAACAGCCAGTGGAAAGTGATAAGTTAGTAATAAAAAATAATAGCTCTGCAATAATTTGTGCAGTCTCTCTTAACAGTAACTGCCTTTATGTTTTTCAGATTTCTACTGATTTTAAAAGTTTCCTGAGCATTGGTCGGTGACAGATATATGAAAGATCATGATATAATAAACGGAAGGTATGATATCTAGACGGTCTCAATTGCGTACGGTTCGCGTAATGACGTCATTGCGTGCGTAAATTTTTAATTTCCCTATGGAGATGTATGTCGTTTCTAGCGTTTAGACATTATATTAGCATTTTTTTCAATTAAAAATATTTTTCTAATGAAACATTGACATATAACTCACTAAAATAAAAAACTTATGACATGGTAGTTAAATATTTATTTAATAAAAAAAAAACAAAAAAAAAAACGCTAAGGAAACTGTTAAGGTTGTATAAAATCCGACAGTATTTAATTTTATTCCATTTTTTTGTTATACATGTTTATATTTAGTTCAATTTAGATCAAAAATATGCTATAATTCTGTGTTTCTTGATAAGTACAGGGACGTAACTAAATCCCATTTGAGGAGAGGAGGTCTAATTAAAAAACATGCAGATATGAGAGAGAATATTTAACACACACAAAACAAGTTTAACCTTTATGTGCACAAGCTGCCGTTTGTTCCTATATTATATGTAATTATATTAACAAATAAAATTTAAATAAAATATAGCCATATTCTAGTTAAAAATCTCTTTTTTTATTAAAATTGCGACTATTTTGTCTAGACTTACATTGTTGTCTTTTTTGATATATATACTTAATCAAATGCCTTGAGCATATCCGCGCCAAATTTGTAATAAATTTAGCTTTGTGTTTGCACAAGCGTGTCCATTCACGTAAATATTTTTTGTCTTTAGGGAAAGTAAAAAACCTTATATTCCTATCAAAATTCTTTGCCTGATTATTCCCGTCATACCCGAACACACTCCTCATATTTATTATTGTGTAATTAGCTAAATACAAAAAAGGACACAGAAATCCGCAAACACTTTTAAACATCAACTGAAAATGCACTGAAATCATCTGGCCGAAGGTCAATGACAGCCGACGTTAATTACGCGATGACGTAGCAGATCGATGCACGATATCATACCTTCGGTTTATTATATCATGATGAAAGATACTACTCTCTGTTTTTAAGTGATCTGAGTTCGGTGAATTTAAATTAGGATATGAGTTTATGAAATAGTTGTTTAGATTGTTTACTATAGAAATAAGATTGTTATATTTTTTGCAAAATTATTCAATACACTAATGGAATTCTTAGATGGAGAAGTTATTTGTTTAACAATTTGTCAAGTAGCATTTACCTTATTTTCCGAATCTTCTATATATTTGATATTAGACATTTGCTTAGCTTCACAAGTAACTTTTTTTTAAATACTGCAATATTTATTGTAATATTGAACTGAGATAAAACCTTTATTCTTCTTAAAATATAAAACACGTTTCTGTCTACATGATTTTTTATTCCACCAGTTATCCAGCTTCAAGATTTTATTGTACATGTATATTTTTTTCTAGTGAATATTTTATCCATGATTTCTGTAAACATAGAAATAAAAATATTTCATGCCTTCTCAGATGATACTTCTGCATATATCAGTGACCAATCAATACTCGAAAGCTGCTGCTCAAACTGCACAGTCTTATTCTTTGTAAAAAGCCTTTTTAAAACAAAGTGGCTTCTTTAGTAATGCTTAAGTTCTCAACGTAAAATACTTGAGCATGGTGATCACACAGAGCTGTATTCAGAACACAGCTATTATGATTGCAATGTAAATTATAAAAATAATTATCTATTATAGATGAAGTCGTCTTAAGTACTCTTGTAGCCTGAAATATGCACTGAGACAGGTTGTACACACTAGGTAAGTCTAAAAATGTTAAAACCACAACAATTTATAAGTAAGTCTAAAAATGTTAAAACCACAACAATATATTTAAGACAGTTTTGAAAATATATAGTTAAGAGAACTCTCGAGTTTGTCCAGAAATACTTCTAAAGATCCCTGACCTCTTCTATAAACACATAAAATGACAATTTTAAGTTTGCTATCCATTGCGCATGCTAGCTCAATCTCCCCTTCTGCACTTTTCTCACATAACACTGACACCTCTTGAAAATTACACCGTGCATCAGCCTACACACAAGCTCATCCATGGGCCATTTGAGTTCTGGAGTAATAAGACACCAACTCATATCTCTCCAATTTCACACACATAATTTCATGTTTCTTCATCCAGTGTTCCGTCAAGAGCAAAATGTGAGGTCTGTTTGTAAGACCTTTAATCACGCATTCAATTTCTAGTGCAAAACAACAATCTTACCACTCGAACTGTTTAGCTGCTCTTCATTTTTCACACTACTTCTTTGATTTGGTGGCTATTTTTCTTCTACACAGTAGTCTTATTTTTACCCTCTCCTGTTCGATCAAGTTTCGGTATGTGGGACAACGTACATTGTATACCAAATTCCTAGTATCCAGATGTAGGTTATCACTGTTGTTCATTGTTTGGGCATTCACAGGTAAGGTGTTACTCATCACGACATTGTCTACATGATTTTTGACAAGGAGAGTCTTTAGAAGTGTGACCATAACCATTACATTAAAACATCTGTAAATATGGACATATTCGAATACTCTACAAGAACCACAACCAATAAAAAGTCTAAAATCCCGCTGGCTAATATTTCCAAAAGTAACTGAATCACATTCAATAATAGCAAGGTATGTTTTAATCATTTTCTTGATTACTACCACCTGCGCTTAGGGATCCTGAAAACGTAAAGATCTGCAAAAATCTCGGAGTGTGATTTTTTTACGATTACAATGCTACCCTTTTATGAGGGAAGCAACAGAATTAAAAACCTAACCATCAGAACAAACGACCCAATACTCAGAAGAGAAGTAAATAAGGTGAGGACGTGAATTAAAACTCAAGTGAAGGAACTACATAATCAAAAATGGAACAAAAATTAGCCGACGTTAGCATCTAAGAAAACAAATATTTTAAAATATCTGAGAGTTTAACTAAAGACTCACGATTACTTATGCCACACATAAAATTCAAAGGATAATATAGCGCCTGATCCCACTTGAAAGGTGAACATTTTTGCCGCCGGTCCTTTTGAGCTGTTTAGAGGGTGCCAGCAAAAGCTGCTTTACTAGGACCACCTTCAACCTTAAGACACTCACATAAAAAACTCCCAGGTCTATATACCATAAGAAAGATGGCTTTGAAAAAATCTCCGCCCAATCTGCCAGTACATTTAAAATCTATCCCTATGCTTGCACAATTTCGAAAAAACACCAAAGCATACCTCATTGAGAGAGCATTTTACAGCGTTAATGATTTTTACAGCGAGTAAGTCTCTTTAAATTGTCACTAAATTCGCTTGTTTACTTAAATCTTTTGTGAGTCATGTCCTAACTCGTAGCATAGAATTTTGAAAATCATCATATAGAGAAAAGAACTGTCGAACATTCACTTAAAACTTAATTATTTTTGTTAGGTATTGGATTAAAAACAAAATTTAATTCTTTTTTGTATACTACATTCTACACTAGTTCAATATACCTTCTGTTTAACATCACAATTATTTGTATAACTATAATAACATAGAGTTTAAGGTCGCATAGTTGCAATTTTGATTTCAATGTCATCGAAATTATTCACCTCGTACATGTGTGTTTGTTTGCTTTTATAAGGTTATTAGGATTCATTAACTGTTTTGCGGCAATGTTATGTTATATTCCAACGTGTGTTTTACGATTTGGTAAATTGATAATTTACATTTTTAAAAAGCATTGACTTATCGAAATTCTTTCGATTAATGTTTTGATATGTCTTATTTTAGGTATATTTTGCTTTGTTTGTTTATAATTCTCGAAATATCAATAATTGCTAATAAAATCTCAGAATTGCCCAATACCTGGAAAAAGCCAAAATCGTCTTAATCAAAAATAAAGGGGAACACAGTAAGTTGCACACCAATCAGTTTATTTTTTTCAATTGGCAAATTAGTAGAAAAAGTAATAATATTAGAAAAACCTTAAGTATTGCGATGTACCAAGAATAAGCAAACTGAGGTTATATTCTTGGATGTGAGCTGGGCAATTGATAAGATGTTAGTCTATTGCTCCATCTTAAAACAAGTTTTGTTCCACTAGTCCAATTATTTTGTAATAACTAATGCATCGTTTGCCCATTGCTTCACTTCGACTTCATGAGATACGGGAGCGCCGCAAAGAACACCACTTTATTCGCTATTTCCAAACAATTTTTATCACCGATATTATCCTGAGGGACATTTACTAATCTACATGTTTCAGCGGATGATACGGCAGTATCTGCCACAGAAAAACGACGGAATTATATTACATACAGACTTCAAACCATATTAACCTTATACAACTGTGGATTACATTTTTCTTACTTTTCTGTAAATCCATCACAAATTAAAATTTGTAATGCCGGAATCGATTGGACAGATCGGGCCAACTATCTAAGATTTATTTTTAAGAAAAGGTTGATGTGGTCAAAACATACAGACTACATTTTCAAAAAAGCGAATAAATTATTAGCCATGCTATACCCACTGCAAAACGGTAAAAGTAAATTAAACAATAAAATCGGAACCACCTTATATAAATCGTACATAAAGTCCTTATTGACATACAGTTCCATGGAACATGGACATAACATGGAATGTACATAAAACAAATCATTTAAACATTTTACAAACAGTGCAATATAAGTCATTTTTTAAGAATATCGCTTAACACAGCTAGGTTCATTAGTATGACAATAGTCCACGGAGAACATCAGTATTGAGCCCTTAGGAGACTTTATCAGTAAAGTAAAGGCAGAGCGCTATAAGAGAACAGAAATTTCAACTAATCCCTAAGTACGTATATTTTTTCTAGCGAGTCACAAATTTCCGAAAGACTGCTTGTTCCTAAGAGCTTAACACGTCTTGATAAGGCTAGCACTTCTCCCATCCTATCAGCGTTGAAATTTCATTACTCACCTCTAATTTTACTGAAGTTTGCTGATCGTTTGAACGAATAGCAGTAATAGTTCATTTGAACTGACAGAAAATCGAAGAAGGCCCCAGAAGTTAGTATTTAGTTTACAGTTGAAATCGATTGGCGATATTTACCATATGAAACGTTGTGAAACCAAAAAAAAAAGATAATTAATAACCGACAGAACGAGTTCGGTGAATCCTTCTTAGCTACTAATTAATTTCAAATTCTAAAACTATAGGTAATATCTCTTAAACAACTAAAATTATTTTTGTTGTTAATACCTATAATATATAGATTCTACCACAGGCCTGTACGTATTTCTTTAATTTCTGCTAAGGTTGATCTATCATGGTACTAGTTGCTATTGAAACATATGTTTATCTTGTTGTATCCTTTGTACAGCTTTAATAAGTTTTTCGAGGGTTAAATAATTCATTACCAGTATCAAAGTACATCGTCTGTTACAGTTTTGGTGTAGTTGTTTATTTTGTCGATTCCATTTTATACCCTCGTATACACGTTCCACATATTAAGAGAAATATTGAACGTCGTCTTGAATCCTCTCGTTTATTTGGCATCCCTATGTAATTATCCCTAAAACAATTTAAAACTGAAAACAATTCGCCCTGTAAATCTTCGGAATGATGATCGACTGCGTGGTCAATACTTTCCATGGAAAGCATTAACATAAGGACCACGAACCTGGCGTCATTGTTATGACGAACGTCTGAAGTAGAAATCTATTTTCGGAGATTGCGCAAGAAGTGAACAAATAGAGCTAGAAACTGGTTCTGCCGATAAGCGGAATAAACATCCAGAAATGTATTTAATAATTCTTGAAATGCAAACAAAGCAGCAATTTCAAAGTTGCAAATAATCTTCTTTGGTCTGAGGTCTATTTCTATAACAATTTTCACTATTTTTGCATATGTGCATCTTCTTTTCTTTGCCGCTAGATCGTAAATGATTGGTACCACTCATCGATATACCCTAGCTAACAATACACTTGAAAGTTATGTCTGCATATTTATAGTGTATCGGACCGTTCCATGAATTTATTTTCTTTTAAATATAAGAATTATATTCACATTAAGTCCATTACCAGTAAATAAAATATATTTTCTTAGAGCTGTATGGTTTGGCATTATAGCGTCTCGAATTCTTCAATAATGACTAGAAGTACGTGTTGATATCTAAGCTGTGGATTCCTGTAAATTATGTCTTTTCTAAAACTAAAAATATAAATAAAGCCAAGATAAAATTTTTTTGTCTTTTCATGCTTCGTGTTCTAAACTAATAACTTGATTTTCTGTGATGAACTATTAAATATTTTGTCCTCCATAAACCGAATATTAACTTATATTATGCATCAGAAGGTAACTAATTATATGCATAACTTGGACTTCCTGGCTCGTTTAGTATGTTTTAATACCTGAAAATATTATTTTTAAAAAATACCTATAATTTAGATCGTTCTATGCTTTCTTTGGATTTATTTGTACGAAGTAGATATCAAACTATTTATTATGTAACAGCATGCTTTAATTACAGGTATGTACAAAGTTAGTGATCGTTTGTTGTATGGGACTTCGCCTACACCAAAAAAATAGCCATATTTTTGACCCATCAAGGTTTGTTTGATACCGAGGTAGTCCACGCCGAATCGTCTTTGGCGTCTTGATAGGGTAAGTAATCTTATTGGCTTTGGCCTCCTTTTCTTAATAAGAAAAAAATTTATATAAATAATTACCTACTACTTTTTGAACAATTGCGGCCCAAAAATATATATTTCTACTAGCCTCAAATCTTCTGTAAATATGAAAGTCCCTTATACTGATATTACAATTAAGTTACAAAAAAGCGAGATTAAAATATTGTTTATACGATGTACGTACAATACAATCATTAACCAAGACATTGTTTTGATTATTGATTGTATTCCTCAAGCAATAACAATAATATTATTAAACATCCAATTATCGTATAAGCAAGTCCAGTAGTACATACACATATACATACGTACCGGTCGAAAACAGAACCTTTTTTTAAATTGACTAAAAAATAGTAATTTTTTTGTTCAATATATTTGCGCTTTCTTTTTTTATTCGAAAGTTTATTTAGAATTCTTTTCAACATCCGTTCATCACTCTCGTTCTGAAAAGAACAATTTTGCTGAAGTTTCGCCAAAATCGCATTTGGCATTTTCGAAGCTTTCTGATCCACGTCCGATTGAAGACTGAAAGTGTTAGTGACAGTCGAGCTTCCTTTTATACCCCCACCCTCGGCCGAAGGTTATATCTAAACGGTCATGCGTTTATATTTTCAGGACGTTGTTGTTGGACTAATGCCGCTTGATTTTCTGTGGTTTTTGGTTTATATATGATTGATTTCCATACTGCTGGTAACTTTAATGATTCGTCCCTTTTATTTAAATCACCTTGTTTTTCTATTTCTATGGCTTCTCGGATTATTCTGGTCCGATAGTGCTCTATATTGTCAATCTCCTTACACCTTTCGAAGTTTGTTTTGTGGCCTGTTTCCTGATGATGTAAAAATAAGGCAGATGTTGTTTGTTTATTTCTGATGCTGAGTTTATGTTCTTCTACTCTTGCTGATATTCGTCTGTTTGTTTGCCCAACATACAACTTTTCACAGTCCTGGCACGGGATGCTATATACTCCGTGGTTTTCCAGGAAATCCCTAAAGAACAATTATTCCAGCAGGCAAGGGAAATGCAACTGTAATTATGAATACCCGAGACTACATGCAAAAAATGCAGGACATCCTACAAGACAATTGTTATAAGCTTGTTTCAAGAGACCCGACGACATACCTAGAAAAAACAACAAAAAATGAGATAAAAAGTTCTCCAATAGACATAGAAATACAACAAAAAATCATACCACGAGAAAAGTCCAGCAGATGCCCTAAAGTCTACGGTTTACCAAAAATACACAAACTAAATATAATTATATGGTTAAAAAATGTTGCAGATTGGACGAAATTATTTATAATAACAACAATAATACCAATAATAAATAAAAATTATTTGAAATAAAATTAAACCGACTTAAAAAATTGACAAAAATAGAACCGACTTAAGTCGGTGTCAAAGTAATAAACATCAATGAATAGATATTACTTGAGGTATTTGTCCATGTCTCTTAGAAATATGAATTCGAACAAAAAATATTTAATAACAAATGCTTAGTACCTAATAACAGACGGTAGTTTAACGCCGACTTCAATAAGTCTAATGTTTAATATAATGTGATATTTGTACTTTTCAGTGATTTTTTAAGTCGGTTTTAATTTTGTCAATAATTCTTTATTTACATTTTTACTTTTATTAGATGTAGTTCTGTTTATTTTATTTTTTTACATATTAATTTCTGGAAGCCAGTTTTATTTTTTTCCATTCTATATCCAGTGTAGCCATTACTTAAATTAGATTTTTTGTACTAAACTAATATTGAAAAGTGCATTTTCGAACAACGAACAACGAATTGCATTTAATCCTTCTATTTATAAAGGAATAATGTCCTTCGGCTATCTCAAATGTTTGTCAGATCGTCGAAGTAATCTTGTGATCCTGTACGTGGTTCCCTGTATAAATGAATGATTTACACTTTATATCGATAATTTGTTATTAGTTTCCTGTTGGGGAAAAGGAATAATATAGTTTCTAAATGATCGTCTAATATCTTCAATGCAACACCCATTCTCTCTTAAAGCTTGAGACAGTTCCTACATTTCCGATTGTAAAGAATCTTGACCTCTATAAACCAAAGAGGTAACACCTGATTGCTTATGTGCCGGATGATGATGAGAATTAGCATTTAAGTACCTATTCGTATATGTTGGTTCTGTATATAGAATGTCCTAATTACTTATTCCATTTTGACGCGGTCTAATCCCAAGAAAGTAAATTCCAATGCCAAGCATTTTGTTCCACTACAAATTTAGGGAACAGCACTTTTAAGGAGACTAGTAAAAGTATCATTTATTAAATCATAAGCACAGCAAGAATAACAAAATGGTCTTAAATATTCTAAGTGTAAATATATCGAATATTAGAATTTTCTTCTCCAACGTAAAAATGCTGACGTTTCATGGAGACTTTTGGGAGGACATGAAACCCTTGTCCATTCTAGATACATGAATGGTTGATAGTCTATGATGAGCGATGTTCCCAAGGAGGATGTAAGAAGTGCCCAGTTTGCGCACAAAAATGATGTGATTGGTAGGGTTTTTGGTGGATTTAAGGTCTTGTTAAAAAGTAGAGAATATACATGACCTATATTTTTTTAAATGGGACACCCTATTATTATTTCATTAAATGGGTCTCGTATTACCGATTATATGCCGATATTATGCCACCAGGTTTGATATTCTTTAAAGCAAACGAGAAAATTGACAAAAACCCTGCCTCTCTCTCTCTTACGCCTTGTGTTTTATGGCAGGCTTTTTATTAATTTTCCCAATTGTCTTGGTCAACATAGTATATTTATAGTCAGTAGGACGAGATTCAATTATTGATATAATAATATGCAGGGTGGCCTATTTATAAAAACATAGATTATATTCAACGTTTTAATAATTTGTAAAAAATATTGATAGCCTTAAAAGATAATGTAGGTAAAATTTTTAAACTTTCTTTTGGATATTTTTTCTCTCTGTAACATTTAACTCTGCAACTGGTAGCGAAAATATAATAGAAATCCCGGTACATTCTGACTGGTCTCAAATCGATCCGTTTTGCGGTTGTGCTTGAATCTTGTTAATGTTAATGTCACAGCAGATCCTCGAATATGGGCAGAGTACATAAGCCTATTGCTAGGCTATGGGTTACTAGGTTCGGTTAAAGACGGTTTCCAACTACCTACTGCATTGTCGAGACTCCCAATGTCAAAAATTTCTTAAGAGTATTGGTTACTTATTGTAACTTCTAATTTAGTGCAAACTATTGCGTTATGTTTTTTTATGTGCCAAATGCCTATATGTTCAATCACATAGTTCCAAAGCAACATTAATAACTTGATATATAAGAGTTAAAAAGTCGGTTTTCTCAAATAAATGGTGTTCTCTTTTTATAATTATCAAATATTTAAAACACAATCACTTTTTTAAACTGATATATTTTTGACAAATATATATATACAGAACTAAGAACATTGCACTTTTTAAAATTGTAAAACTCGTATTTTTGGTAATTTGATAAGATAATACTCATATAAATTTCTGGCTTTTGAGAATAATTGCGAATAAAGCGGTATTTGCACAAATTTTCCAGCATTTGCCAATTGCCAGCAACTTACATTCTCTTTTCAGTTACAATAGAAAAATTTGCATAAAGTTTCGACTGGTAAAAGCATTAGATCACCTGTAAAAAAAATCGCTAAATTTCGTTTACCCGTTACGAATCATTTCTTTTATTAGGAATAGATAATTGTGACCCTACTCTAGTTTAGTACATAGTCATTCAGTAACACATATATACCGTCTTTTCAAGCATTTTTTTTGTGCGCCATTTTGTTCGACCATACTGAATTCTTACCATTATTTTACTAATTTCTACCTATACCACTCTTGAATATTGGGCAATATGCAAAGTAAATTCAATAGTTTTTACATTGCCACACACCGCCATTTTGTTACATCATGTTGAATTCGTACCAGTTTATCCCTATATCATATTTAATTTATCTGCAAAATTGAAAGTCAATTGAATAAGATTTTTTTACCTTTCTTTTTTAAACATTATAATTTAGCCTCCATTTTGTTTAGCTGTCTTGAATTCGTACCCCAAATTTACCAGTTTTTCTCTATATCACACTGGGCTTGGAAAAAGTTTCGATATCCCCATATGACCCTTTGTCATCAGGTAAGTAGTTTTTTAGACAGACAGATCGACGAAATTAAGAAAACATCTAGTGACCCTGAAACATAAAAAATCTCGATGGGTGATTTTTTCACGATTACAATACTGCCCTATTACGAGGGACGTGTAAAACAATGCTGCAAAAAATACGCCAATTTTTGTGTCCAGATTTTATAAAAATTGTAACCTGATGGCCAAAATGGAAATTACTGGAACGTTAAATTTAAAATAAATAATTTCAAATACACGGTATTTTTTTATTTGAACGTCAAAATTGACTGATTTTTTACAGGAGTATGTTGTGAATGGTAAGCTAGTACTTTGTCAAGCACAAGGTGGGTTAAAAATTTCAAAATGTGGAGTCTAAACTTTTGTTACACAGATTTACATAAGAAAACTGTATTCTACTTTGACACTTGTCACTTCAGTATTTTTAAATAGATTGTCTGCATCTGGATATTTTAAAATTTAGTACTAAACACATTTAACATTTTGGTACGGAATAAGTCAATGCGTGCATTTTTTACTCCTTGCTTTGATTTCGAAATACTACCCAAACATGACGAAACAATTATTTAATAATTCAACAACTACCGCCATTGACTTCACAATATCTCAGAATCTAAATTACCAAGTTTTAGCTTGATGGCCAAGACAGGATTATGAAATAGTCGTACCTCCCACAGAGTTTCGAAGATGACTAAGTTTGGATTTAAGGAGTATGTCTATTAACTTCAGCCAAAGGATTTAATTCAACTACTCCCTGCGGCAAAAGAAAATTATATAGATAGATATGAAGTTGGGAAAAAATGCACACTGGCCAGTTTTTGATAAAAAGAGTGCCAGATTGTGAACAATGTACAACTAAGGGAATCGAATCTAGGCTCGAATGTAGTTTGCGTGGCATTTATCGTTGTTTAAATGAGAATAAAATTTCTTCCATTTATTAAAGGAAGTAAGAGCTAACAATTTGTATATATATATATATATATATATATATATATATATATATACATAATTTGTATATGTATATATATATATATATATATATATATATATATATATATATATATTTACGTGTTTCTAAAGAACTACGTACGAAACTTAACTGGGTCATACTTTCTTGATAAAAAGGCAAACTTAAGTTTTAACGATGGAAGTTTAGGATAAACCCAATTATACCATTTTTCTCAGCTTCTAATTATATAATCCATTGTTTTTTTAATATTACAGGTTTTTCTTTTTCCTCAATTTTTTATTTTCAATTGTTTAAGTTTCTTAATTTAAAATATTAAAAAAATTGATTGTTGAAAAAAAAACCGACTTCGGTTTATTTCCCTTACCCGGAACTTCCCATGTTTTCTTTCGCTTTATCAGAGGAATGGAAAAGTGTAAAATTTAGTTACGCTTATAGTCATTTACTAGCACACATGAAGGGCTCTATGCAAAAAGTCTCTAAGTGACTTTTTCATGTTTGGAGATTTTGATCATATTATGTTTTAATTTATTCTGAAAATTATCACTTGATTTTTTAATTATTTGCTGCATTTTTTTTAACAATTGACACAGAGGGACTTTTTAATAAAAATGATGCAATAATTAAAAAAAGTTTCCCAACATTTTTAATTTTCGATGTGCCTTGTATAAAATATTCACAATTTTTGACTCTATGGTACTATATTATTGCATAATCACCAAAGCTACATATACAATTCTTTACAAATCCGGTATATTTACAATTTTTTTACGCCAATCTTAGTTCCATCCAAGTTAGTTTGGAGCAAGCATATTTTTTATGAAGAATATTTTTTTTTCTAAAACCAGTAATAAAAAAATTTCCTCACATTTCAATTTTCTGATTAGAAAAAAAATGCAAAAATCGTTCGTAAAAAGAGTGACAAAGCAGACAGACTCGGTGTTACAAAATTCTAGTGAGCATCGAACCTATTTCATATTTTTTCTGAACAGATAATTTAATTAAGTTATATGTTTTAAAATGCTACTTGGAGACAAACTGTTTCCAATTATTTCGAAGGTATTATCGCTGAGTATCAACTTAAAAACATTTCTGCTTTGGCCGAAAACAACAATTTTTTAACAATTTACATACACTTACAAACAGCAATTTGGAGTAATGGCCACGTCACTTAGGTACTTTTATTTAACTAAAGTACTTTTTCCACACTTAGGTAGTTTTTGCACAGAAACCAGGACGACAGATAGGAATGAAATAAGGTAAATATGACACTTAAAGATCTTTTATGTTAATTCTAAGAACAGCAAGCGAAAGTACATCAAAATTAACTCTAGATGGCGCGTTTAGATTAAAACAACTAAAATGTCACTTAGGGACTTCTTGCATAGAGCCCTTCATATACACTTCAAAAGTTGTTTGATGATGCCATTTTTTTCCACCATATTGAATTTGTACCAATATTTTACCACTTTCTACTCATGCCAACTTGATTTTTGGGCATAATTTTAAATAAATTAAATAAGCAGTTCCACACTGATTTTTTTAAGACCGCCATTTGTTAAGTCATATTCAATTCGTACCAGTTTATTTCTAAATGATTTTTAATGTTTCTGCAAAATTTGAAATAATTTTATTTGACCGCCATTTTGTTTCGCCATCTTAATTTCGTACCACAATTTTACCAGCTTATCTCTATGTCACATTTAATGTTTGCATAAAATTTTAAAGTAACCTTATAAGTAGTTTTTCAGGTTGATTTTTTAAACGTTTTAGAAAGCCACCATTCTGTTTTCCTATCTTGTATTTGTACCGAAATGTTACCAGTTTATTCTTATGTAATGCTTGATTTTTGTGAAAAATTTGCGGTAAATTAGTTTTTTGGTAATAATTTTATAACATTTCACTAAGCCGCCGTTTTTTTCAGCCCTATTGGATTTTTACGAAAATTTAACTAGGTCATTTACGCGTACTGACATATAGACAGACCGACGTACAGTGATGCCGTTCAGACTAAAAGCGTCCAAAAATCAATTACTATTGAACATAAACTTTTAGAATTTTTTGGGTGTATTAAATAAATTAGTACTAAGATAATGTATCTTTTAGCATGGTTTTTATTTTTTATATCTGTTATACAGAGTGTGCAAAAAATATATATAAAATGTCGAACAAGAATTTTTTGGACTTCCTCCAAAAAGAAATAAATATTTTATTTTTTAGTGTTGGTTAATAGTCAAAGTTTGACATACTATATATACAGTACTTACCAAAAAATCCGCACTATATTGGAATTTTCTGAATTAAATAATTTATGAAAAAGGACTATACAGCTAGGACAATCGTCTCTGTTTGTCTAAAGACTAAAAAAATAGACAAATAAACTTTGTCACGTGATATCCGATATACTTGGTCCTTGTAACTGCTGGTTCTCTAGAATAACCCCTTTTTAGATTTTTTTAGTGGGTTTTAAATCTTTTTTGATATAACAGCGAAATCGTATCTGATGATTTTTCTCTTGTAAATGTTAGCACTGTCAATTTCCTATATATACATATATTTGGCTTTTTCTAAAAGCAGTTTTCAGCCAAGACAGGCAAATATTGAATATTGATATTTAATCCTTTTTAAGCAGAATATTGCTAGGCGCAAAATAGTGCTATTTGAAATGCTGAATTATAAAAAAAAATTTATACATATCGATCTAATTATCTTTGAATGAATACCTGAGATCATTTGAAAATCTAAATAGTATATTTTAGACTTTCAATTAAAATACCAGGTTTGCCAATTTTTGACCACTTTAATCCGAACGGCAGACAGACTCACGGAATTGAGAAATCATATTTTTGTTATCTAGGAACCCTAAAACATAGATATGTAAAATAAAATATTTTTATTTATTCAGTTTAAAAGCAGATACAAATGAACATACAATATCTGAAGAAAAAGTCATCTTGTGAAAATAAAACATAAATTATAAAAATTACAATAATAGAAAAGACTACAGGTAAAAATACAACACTAAACAAAAAACAGACATATTTATATGACTAAACACATGAGTCGAAATACTCTTGAAGAGTGTAACAATTCTTGTGTAGGAGACGCATTTTAATTAAAGTGTTGAAAATATTTAAATTTGAACTATCGGTAATATTGCTACTTAAAGTATTAAAAATTTTACATGCACTGTATATAATATTCTTTTGATAGAAGGTAAAACGGTCAGTTTGGCAACAATAAGTCTTTCGCTCGAGTGTTATAAGAATAGGATGATTTGTTGGACTGAAATAACGGCCTATTTTCAATAACAAATACACATATTCCAAGAAAATATATACTTACTAAAGTAAAAATCTTAAAATTCTTGAAGTATTGTCTACAGGAATCTCTAGGTCTGATACTTGCAATAATTCGTATGTCATATTTCTGTAATAAAAAAGCTCGAGAGGCTTGAGAACTAACACCCCAGTTTTTAATGCCATAGCGAATATGCGAATGAGTATTAACAAAATATAAAGTAAATAATATATGCGTTCCACAATGGTTCGAAATATATTTCAAAGCGTAGCAATTTCCTATGAGTTTGGTGGAAATCTTGCTCACATGATCACTCTAATGCAAATAGCCATCAAACCTAATTTCCAACATTTTAGTTGAACTGGATGGCAGTAATTGACAAGTAGATGTAGCGAAAAGAACTAGGTTTTCATGATCGGTCCTATTATTCGAAAATAAAATAAATTTGGTTTGGCCTTTATTCAAATTTAGATGGTTCTTTTCAGACCATTCAAGAATCTTTTCATATACAAGCTCAGTAGTATTTTTCAACATGGTGATACTTTTTTTAACAACCAAAACATTGGTATCATTTGCCTAACAAACAACATTCACACTAAATGGAAATTGTTGTATATAATTTATAAGATCATTGGAATAAACTAAGAATAAAAAAAGGCAAAGGATAGACCCTTGTAGTACACCACATGTTATAATGAAAAATTCACTTCTTCTATTATTAATACGTACAAATTGACTTCGACATATTTAGATAAGATACGAATAGAACTAAAGGCGTCCGTAGTTTTTCGTATCTAAGCAATTTAGCCACAAGAATTTCATACTCAGCCTCTTCGAAAGCTCGAGAAAAATCGATAAACATTCCCAAAACACATAAACTTTTATCAATTGCATCAACGGCTTCAACCTAAGAATTACACAGCGCGGTTGCAACTCTTTTAGATCTCATAAGATCGTGTTGAGCAGGGTTCAGCACCTGATTTTTTGTAAAAAATGATAATAATAAATTCCTTAAATGCAGTTCGAAAATCTTAGAAATACTAGAAAGCAAGCTGATATAATTAGAGTAAACATTTTGATCACCCTTTTTTAAATGGGGAACCATCCCAACCACTTTCAACCGCTCAAAGTTATAATCAATTTTTTCATCAATTTGCATCACTATTCGAAACAATAAAATACTTATTAAAATTATTGGCAATAATTTTGTCGGGCAGTTTGATGCCACCTTCATAGAAATCAGTAACATGCCTTTCCGATGTTTTCTTTTGTAAATTATTAATAGTTTGCCACATAGCTCTCGATTTATTTTCAAAGCTACAAATTTCTTCGTCGTTTAATTGGTGCAAATGGATTTTACGTTCTTCTCTATATATTTTGGTAAAATATTGATTGACTTAACGTCTATATCTACACAAATCACTATATAAAATAACTTTTTCCTTTAATCTGTTTAACTCGGGCGTTAGGTTTTTTCGAATTCTTTTTAAAAGATCTCTTTATCAGTAAAAAACATTGTTCAAAGTAAAAATATAAAATTCTAAAAAACATATCAGTAGCTATTTGTGGACAGTGCTCCAAGTAAACTAAACCCCAGTTCTTGTTGTGTAGGAGTAATGAAATCTAATAATATTTGCTTCAGAAAAATCGCGTTTTTAATTACGTGAATTGTAGTTACGCCTTATCAGCATTAATATAAGACAATTATTATAAGTTGACATACTAAGTACTAAGTACTTACCTAATAAAAGCAAAAACAAACGCTCCTTGCAGTCCTCTCTAACAAAAAAATCATAAGGAATAAAAAAAACCACCACGTTCTATGTTTTTTCAAACCTTCTGAAACTGACTCATTGCATGCCACCGCTACCCTACTAAGCGTCGCAAGTCGCAATTTCATTGACTGTTTGCGTTTCTTATACACGTGAATAACCACTAAGTGCGAGAAACAGACAGATCTAAACTGATTTAAAGGGATTTAAGGGGATTTAATATGATTTAAAGAGATGTAGGGTAATTTAATCTTATTTAACTGGTTTAAGTAAGATTTATCGTGATTTAAACTGATTTTTCCTGTAGCGAACACATATCTAAGGGAGTTTTCCCCTCCTCTGTTTTCCGGCTGAATTTTTAAATATTTTATTAACCCGCCAATTTTTCACAATCTTGAATTTGTACCAAAATTTTACCAGTTGATTCTCACGTAATACATGATTCTTGTGCAAATTTGAGTTAAATTGGATAAATAGTTTTTTAGTAATAGTTTTTTAATATTCAAATAGGCAACCATTTTGTTTTGCCTATTGGATACCGAAATCACCATTAATTTTTGAAGTTAGTATGGCAAATAGTTTTCAGCTATGCCGAGAACAGGCAGACAGTGTCTATGTGCTATAGCATATAGAAAACCTCATTTAAATCCATTCAGTAGTTGCATAGAATATCGCGGACATACACATATAAGTCCATACATATACATTCATACATACATACATATATACATACATACATACATAAATACATAAACACATACATACATACATACATACATACATACACACATACATACATACATACAGGTCGAAACCAAAACCTCTTCTGTTTTGAAGTCGGTTTATAAAATAAATCATGTTATTTTTGATTTCTTTTATTAAGAGAAAAGTCTCATTACGGATAAGGTCAACACCAAATTTTTAAACAGTCTAATAGGCCGTCCTTTTGTTCCACCATATTAAATTCGTACTAACATTTTACCAGTTCATTTCTATATCTACACCGGATTTTGTAAAAGTCTGAAATAAAATGAATAAGGTGGTGTGGGGTAAATGTGATAATGGGGCAAATGTGAGACTGGTTCATAAATCAAAGGGAAATCTAAGTATCGCTATCTACCGTAGAAGCTTGTAAGCTTGCATACAAATAAGCGCCACACTAGAACACTTATTTCAGCCAGTTTCAGGGCAGGCTGGGCATCAACGACTAATCATAACATTATAACCTAAGATTCAAGTCTACACGTGTTTAACAATTTTTATGTGAAATTAATATTTGTTGAGGTAAGTCTGTGTTAGTATTTTAAAGTTCATTTTTTAGAGCTGTACAAAATATGTACTTATCATTACGACTAAAAAATCAAGGTTTCGTTTCTTTTTTGGTTTATATCACATTTGCTCTGTGAAAAATTGCCTCTTGGGGCAAATGTGAAACATAACTTTGGGGAATGTAACCTGACACTTTACAGTCATGTTAAAGGTATCCGGGGAAACAAACAAGACAATAAAGGACGTCCAATTTGTATTCCAATCGGAGAAGAACTTGTGTTAGCTAATGGTTTGAAGACCCTAGAAAAGTGAGGCTTCGGTTTATCTAAGAAAGAAGTATGTGAATCAGTTGGCAAGTTTGTAACGGAAAACAAAATTAAGACAAGTCTTAACGACGGAGTCCCTGGCGAGGTTTGGTTTCTTAACTTCAAGAAGCGCCATAATCTCTCAAGATTCCCTGAAATGTGGAAATATGCTAGAAAAAAAAGCCTTTAACCCATAATTTATAAACATTTTGAATTATTGGAAAAAACTATGACAGAACTTCAACTTCTTTACAAGCCTCAAAACATATGGAACTTGGATGAAAGCAGCCTAAGTATAGATCCGAGAAAATCTAAAGCAGTCAATGCAGTTAACAAAGCATCTTCGAGGACATTAAGTTCCTCTGTCCTTGATTCCATCACTTGATCCAGAACGTCCCGCTTTAATAATTTACAATGGTCATTCAACCCATATAAGTTTGCAAATAGTTGCAGCTGCCATTGAAAACAATATAACAATATTAAAACCACCCCCACACAGTAGCCACCTATTTCAACCTTTAGACCTTTCTGTCTTTCGGCCCTTCAAATTAAAATGGGATGAGAAGTTAATATTTTGGCAATGGCAGCATGTTGGTCAGAAATTACCAAAGAAAATATTTTCAAAGTTTCTCTGTGAGACCTGGACAATTCTTTCAACTGAAGTTATAAAGGGTGAATTCCGGAAAGGTGGAATTTGGCCTCTTAATAAAAATGTTATATCAGAAGAAGTTTTCCCACCAGAAGCTCTAAAAAGATGGAATGATTTTAGGTTGCTGGAAATTCCCTAGGAGATGACACTGCAGTGGCTTCTACATCGAAAGAAATGCCAAGAAAAGAATCCAGTGTTAGTACATCATTCGAGAGCTTGTTATTGTCCGCAGTTCGTCAAGCACCTAAACAAGATCAACAAAAAAATCAAGAGTATGTCCTGGTGCAGAAGTATTAACTTTAGAGGAAGCCTTACAACGACTTAAAGAAGAGAAAAAAAAATTAAAAAACCAAAAGAAACAGGAAAATTTAAACCAGCTAAAAGAATAACAAAAAAAAAGATCAATTTACTCAAGTAGTGAAGATATGGAAACTGATTCCGTCCCTTACGTAGATTTCGACAATTCTCATAAAAATCTATATGAAGAAGTTGACCAAACTGTGACCCCAAATTCTTGGGTGCTCTTTAGATACTGCACCAAGAAGGTAGTAAAGCATTTGATGCTTTGATGCATGATGATGGTTGGGTAGTTAGGTTCACAAAATTTTCATAAAACACATTTTCATGGCCAATAGTGGAGGATACGGACACTGTGGAGTCAAGTGATATTGTTATGATTTTGCCACAGCCTCCTATTAATAGACGCGGTAGTTTTATATTTTCAGTGTCATTTGAAGGCTGTAACATCGCTTGTTAATTAAAGAAAGCCCATTTTGAATTTGAATATTGGATGGTTTACTTATTTTTATGTTTGTATACCTATATCCCATTTATCGTTTTATTCGAATCAGAAAGATATTTTTTTCTTTAGTTTAAGTTTTAGCTTCTAGTGAGTTTGTACTAAATATAGTTTATAACTTTTTTTTTGTTGAACATAATGATTAAAAAATAATAAGACCAATCTTCAGAAAAATGTATTTATTTAGGCTCGACGCGTTTCGGTTAAACAACCATTTTCAAGAGCATGTAAACATCTAAAAAATGTCAAAATTCAGTCAGTCAGGAATAAAATAATATAATATAAATCACTTACATCACGTTAATACAGGATAAACATTACATCAACACATAAAAACCAACGTTTAAAACACCTACATACATTAAAAAATAATTATAATCTATCGAAAGATGAACTGTAAATGTGTCCTGGCTGTGAAAGTCAAACCTATTCACAAGTCGAGTATATAAAAACAAGCATACAAAAGTAACATTCTTTATTAACATATATATATATATATATATATATATATATATATATATATATATATATATATATATATAATGTGTTTCCAAGTAGTTTACGTATAATTGTTTGAGGCTTGTTTATTATTTGCATGTTGTGACTTCTAAGAATTCTTCCGATCCTGTCTGTTGTGCCTTTTACATACTACTTGTTGCCTTCCCGGTTCATAATTTTTGTTGTTCGTTGTTTGGGAGCCCTGTGCATTAATAGCTTTCTCTATAGTACGATTTGTGTAGCCATTCTTCTTTAACGCATGAGATATTATATTAAGTTCGTTTTGTCTTGGGTGTTTTTCAGTTAATCGCACGGATATGGATATTAAGATGTTGGCGACAACTTGAATTTGTGCTGGGTGATCATGTGATTTTGCATTTAAATATCTGTCGGTATGTGTTGGTTTTCTGTACACGGTGTATTTGAAATGTCCGTTATGCAATTTTGTGACCAGAATATCTAGAAATGGAAATTTGTTGTTTTCCTATAACTCTAGAGTAAATTGTATTCTGGGATACATTGATGTACACCCGGAATGCAAACACATTGTATTTTTCCATCCATGAAGGATTAAGAATCACCATATATGTATATATATATATATATATATATATATATATATATATATATATATATATATATAGTGGAAAATTTAGGGTAAATGCCAAGTTACTTATTTTTCTAGATATATTTTCTTAATGAACGCCCTTTGTGCTGTGAAAATGCAAATCACACATGCCTTACATTTTTCAAAAATATAATTTATTGTTTATCACAAGAAATGTTCTTTGAAAATTGTCGTAATTTTACAACAAATAACAAAAACATATACGTTCCATTATTGGAAGCCCATAAAGTGTTTTAGCGCAAAAATCGCTTTTAGTCTGTGTAGACAACATGTCGAGCTTCAAAACAATCGTAAAAGCATTACAGAAATATTCACAGAGTTTTCTGACATCCCGTATATCATAAATTTCGCTGTTTAGTGTGTGTTCATTTTAATAATGATAAACCCACAAAAAAAACTTACATGAAAATAATTTTAATCATAGTAGCAAGATGATTTGCAGTCTTAAATACCCCCAAATACCCATTTCCAGTGAAACTGTTGACGTTGCTATTTTTAATGTTTAGTACTAAAAATGTATGATTTGCACTCTTAGTATTGATTTTAAATCAAATCTACCCAAATGTTCAAATTTGCTCGCAACCTTCACATTCCTACTCAGATTTTTAAAATATTTACTAAAAATTTAAGATATGTATTCTCAAATATCCCTAGATGCTGATTTTCAGTCAAGTCTATACAATTGTTAAAATTCCGCCACCATGTTGGCACCACCTTCTTGAATTTTTAAATTTTGACACCAATTCATGATGTGCAGATGTTGTTGCGCATTCTTAAATAATCCTCACAAATGTTAAAATCCGACATGTTGAGATTGTCATTTTGAATACCGCTAACTTGAATTTTTAAATACTGATACTCTTAGATTTTCAGTTTGATCTACAGAGGAAACAAAGGCCGTATTGGCGCCGCCGTTTTGAATTTCTAAATGTTCTAAAAGTGTATGCATGTCAAATCTGAAAATAACCGGTAATGTGGAAGTGGTGAAAATCCATTACAAGATTTAAACCAGACATACCAACATACAATCAGACGAATAGTTGTTTTGTTTTTTAGTTTAAAACTTTAAAACCATAATATATAATAACGATTATTTCTTTAAAATCAGTCCGTAATTAATTCACGAAGTGAAAAACAATTTCGTTTTTCAGATGTGATTTAAGGAAAATGCAATATCTCTTTTATCTCGGTCTCAAATTAAATAGATTAACTAATATACATTTAATATCTTAATATATGGTCTTTCGTTAGGTGGAGTGGCAAACGACAGAAGCCGAGTAAAAAAATTCATTAATTTTTAAAAATGTAATATTTTTCTTACTTTAACTTGAAAATAATGAATTTTTTAAATAGATGAAACAATATAATTTCAATATAGGGTTTTTCACTAGGTGGGGTAATATAATATATATAAATATATATATATATATATATATATATATATATATATATATATATATATATATATATATATATATATATATATATATATATATATATATATATATATATATATATATATATATATATATATATATATATATATAGGTTCGCATATAACAGCATCTAGGTAATTATTGGGAAAAATATTGCTATATAGATAAAGATTTATAATTTTGATATACGTATAGATTTTTTTTATTGGAAAAGGACAATTATTAGTCGAACTGGTCTGCTATGCCAATTTATTCTATAATTATTTTAATTTTCTGATAGGAAAAAACTATTGTAATCATGAAAAAAAATTACCTCCGAGACTATCTTGTATTACTTCGCTTCTGAGGATTATCACATGACCCCGCCGAAATAAACGTTATACTCGTATTATACCGAACCGCATTACAATTCCCCTGGAAAAGGAAATCTAGCTGTTTACTTAATGAATAAAAATCAATTCCAAACATAAACGGGTATTTTTTGCAAACTCACATTACCGCAACATGGTTAGTTCAACTAAAGCTCCTAGTTTCGCAATGTTTAAGATAAGTAAATAAAACATAAAAATGTTTAAATAGTCACTGTTCTCCTAATCGTACTGCACCTTTAGAACGCTGCTTCTTGAAGTAAGACAAGATATATTTAAAAGATTTGAACCAGATCAACAATTACACAATAATAGATTAAAACACATGCAGTAGTAAAGCTAAGAAGAGCAGTATACCTAATGATAATTTTAATTCAATTAACTTCTGTGTTAAAATATCTGTTGTCAAATTAATTTCTTTAATGTTAAAGTTTATTGTAGTTCCACGAACCGCTATTAGTTTTTAAGCCACGCCTACGGTCACGTGACCCTGTAACAATCCTTGCTGTAGACCTTATACTACTCTACTATAAGAATCCCGTTTCAATGAAAGTGGGATGGTCTAATACGTGGAGTAGGCAATCGGGGTTGTCATATATAACTAAAACTTTTGTTAGCGGGGTAATCTGATCTGAGACTTTGGGTATTTTAACTTGTATTTTGCAGTTAAAGGAATTCCTTTATATTGCTTAGAAACTAATATTGGAAAAACATTACTATTCTTTGTATGATAAATTGTTGCATTATGTTTAAACATATCCACCGTAATATAAATTCGTATAAACATTGGAATACCTGGCTAGGCATCGTCACCTTATAATGTGAGGTAATCTTCGCATTGGCTAAATATGTAAATAATGAACTCTATTTTTATTCTTACTCTATGGTCATAATAACTAAACTAACTAAAAACTAGAGTCTGGGGAACAGATCTGTGGGAACTCCAAAATAGGTCGATCATACACTTGTAGTCAGGGTGCTAGTGATAGATTTTGCTGATATGTTGTGTGCATGACCATGCACCATGCGTGGGAAATAGCCGTTTTAACTACTTCTTGCAAAGAGAAAGTAGAATAAGTTTATTTATTAATACTTTTAATAAGTAGTATAATAAAAAAATAATAAAATCACGAAATGAATGAACATAACTAAATTTAAAAGTAGTAGAATAATGTGTATTTATAAACAGTAATAACGGGTGAGGATTTTAAAGTGTTAAAAGGCGATATCGAAAAAATGGTTTGGATTTTTCTTATAAAAATATGGAAAGCTAAGAGTGACGCCGAGGCACAAATTATAACTTCGATCATTAATAACTACATACAGCATCATCCTCGAATTAGGGCTAAATGTGTGTCCGCAAAGTAAGAGGGGAATTTGCTGCGATATTTTTACTTACTGATCAAAACAGCGCTTTGGGTAACCTATTTTATTTGTATTACTCCAAAATACCACACAGTGATAGTCACTGTATCAAACAGGATCTCTAAAAACTTCACAAACAAGTGAAACAATAGGAAACACATGTAAATGTAAATATAAACACCAAAAAATAACGGAGAAAAGGAACCGATAAATATTGCACTTTTACAGTCTTTGATGGAAAACGTTTGGTGTAGACTTAAATGCATATTTAAAAAATTAAAAATCAACCACAAATCAACCCGAATCTAACACGTGCAGAGAAAATTAAAAATTTTCCACATAAATTCATTGTCTCTTCCATGTCTGACCGCTACCAGAAATTGTTGAGAGTTTAGGGTGAACATATTAGCTTTTATTTTTCCTAACTTGTACATTTGTAACCATTGTTTTATAAATTATTTTGATTTTTTTTTACTGTTTCAATTTTTGCATTATAATACGTTTTTCTTTTTGATATTTCCTATGTTCATCAAGATATACATCCTGTAAATATTTACCCATTGGGCCCCTTTTATGAACAGCCTTTATAAATAAATAATTATAACTTTTTTTTCCAGAGTCAGTTACAAACTTTAAAGAATATTTTTTATACTACCTGTATAAACACTCTAAACATCTTAAACTACAAAAATATGGCTTTTTCTTTTCTTTAATTAACAAAAAATATACTTTACTGAATTTGGCTCTGTCTACCTCAAGGTATGGACCAACTGATAACTAAAAAACTCGCACCTTTTATATTAAGGTAACGGTAACCACACTTCATTAACGTCTATACTATAGTAGAATATTTGTCGTACATGTAGTAATAGTTACAATAAAGAGTTCATGGACCTCAAAAGAGTACGTATCTTGTCACCCTAGCTAGACTATAATTTCCCCTGCGGAGCTCGTTTTTTCTGCTTAACTTCCTTAACTTTTAGAAATAATAAAATAGGTTATTAAAAAATTAAATTATAATTTTAGCCACCACTTAATACGTAACAAAAGGATTCCTTCTATATTTTTTACATTTTTATGCATCCCCAAATTTTTTTGAATATCTTTAATTCATGATGATCTTCCATAGTTTAGGTTTTTTAACTCACCCCAATCAATGCAATCAAACCTTTCCACCGGTTGATCTTTTTTCTCCTAGAAATAATGTTAATTGTACCTAAGTGTTTGTAACGGAAAACTGAAAGAGTTTTAGGTATAATATTAATACGCACCTCTAAATGGTCAATCATTTTCCCCAAAACTGGTTTATAAAAGCAAATCTAATTTAATGGAATACCTAATAGTTTTCTGTGTATCCAACTGAAAACAGATTTAAAACACTAAAATATAAGTATTCTCTGTACTTTGACGGTCAAACAACACAAGAGCGTTACATGCGTCGTAGATGCCAATCGTGTAAACTCGGAGCTCCTATAAATCTGTTCCCCAGGCTTTTGTATTTTACATCTATAGCGGAAATTATAATATTTCAGAAGGCTCAGCTGAGAAAATGGAATAATACTTATGAAATAATATTCTTTTACCGAAGTTGACAAAAGAGGCTCAGAAATCGACATCTACTTGTATGTGTTATCTGAAGAATGTGCAAAAGGAAGTTTAGTAACATGCGATTGAAAATAGAGGGATAAGGGGTATGTGGAATAACATATTAAAAGTCGTGAGAAATACTGTATTCTAGTTCGTAAACGGCCAGTGCTATATCTTGATTTAAAATCGTCAATCCAGTTTTGAGAATATATAGATTGTATGCAATAATGAATTAATACAAGAAATGTATTTGATATTATATCAAATACATTTCTTATATTAATGTGCTTGATAAGTTTGCTGATTTTTTGCAGACAGGAAATGTAATATTACTGGATTATTTTGGATAATGTTTCTGCAAAAAAAACTACGACAGACTTACCAGTAGATATGTAAAGCCAATGAATAAGCATCATTTTTGAATGCAGGATGATATGCTCCTCAATACAGCATTCCAAGCTTGATAAGATTATGAGTTGCATATACAATAAAATCACCGCATATTAAACACACAGTATAATTTATTAATTGTATACTTTGAATATATATCATATTCTGAAATTCTTGTACCTAAGCAATTTATTGCCTATTAATTTATAAAAAAATGTTACAGAATACAGAGAAGAGTGATACAGAATAGAAATATTAAATTGGATATTTCGGTTTAATATTTGAAGGGGCTATTTTGCATATTGTAATATTAAAAAAAGTTTGCACGGGTTGGAAATAATTTAGATAAATGTGTTTAAAACATGGAGTTTTTTAATGGATTTAATTAATATAATAAAAGCTGACGCTGAAACTAAATATTGACACTGTCCATGTGTTTAAACACATTTTTCTAAATTATTTTAAAATGATGCAAGGTACCAAAAAAGTTTTGGTGACATAACGTTTAACAAAGGATTGCGGCTAAAGAATGTTTTTTGGGCGGTCAAACGAGCCGTTACCCGAAAAAAGCGTACTCCTATACAGTTCATTGAATTATATTATGGCTATTTTATAGACACTAATGATGGTATATTGTGTGCGAAATTTAAATAAAATATTTCTAGAGATGTACGAGGCACATCAAAAACACTAAAAAATATTTTACATTTTAATACCCTTTTGAAAACAAGGGGTTTCCGAATCATTTTTGGAACCATTTTCATAAGAACTTCTTTATACTCTCATATGTAGATTATAGACCTTTCAAATCTTGGATCGAAATTTTCGGACATCTTGTATAGTTAGTACTATCTTCAGAATATTTAGCACCGTTTCATCATAAAATAACAGCATTTTTTACATAAGCTTGCCCAAAACTGATAAATATAAAAAATATTTTAGGCCCTTCACTTATATTCTGCATGAAAAATTTCATTTATCCTAGAAGGCGGTATTTTTTGCTTTATTTATTAACCGACTTAAAAAAAAGAGATTCTGTTTTCGACCTGTATGTGTGTATGTCCGCGATTTTCTCTGCAACTACCTAACGAATTTTATCACGTTACAAAGCGACAGCGGTAGTTGTAGTACAAAAAAGAGCTCGCTCGGTTATAAAGGCATACGCAGTAATATAAAACGTGCAAAAGAATCTATATGATTTTAGTTATATGAATATTCTAAACAATAATAAATAATGAAGTTGGTGAATAGAAAATATATTAAAAAGAGAGTTTTCGCAATTCAGATAAAAATTAATCAATTAAGGTCTAATAAAAAACTAGTCAATTAATAAATCGTTTAAATTAAACTTTTTTGTAAACGCCGCAGTTAAGAAATAATGCAGATTACTTGTAAGCATCTATTTAATTTTAAAAATTAAATATCTAGATACGAAAAGAAATAAAATATAAGCTATCATACAAAAACAAAATATAAAGTAAGTCTAAATACAAAGAATAAAATAAGACAAAAAAGTTAAAACCGTTTTAAAAAAAGCATTAAAAAGTGAAATATAACATTTTACAACTCTAAAAATTTTGACTTTTTGACCAAATTGGCGTCAAACTAATAAATAAACAGTAATAAATAGATGTTTCTTGAGGTATTAAACGTGGTATTATATCATATTATGCTTATATTATGATTTGAGAATAAAACAACTAATATGAAATACATGCCTTATCTTAGTACCTAGTAACCAAATAGTAGTTAAACATCGACTTCATAAGTCAAATTTTTAAGGTGATTAAAAAAGTGTTTTTTTCTTTTCCGTGCTTTTTTGAACTCGGTTTTATTTTTTTTTTCAAAAATATTTTTTAAAAATTGATTTTCATTTTTAATGGTTTTATTTCCAAAAGTGTTTCTGTCGAAAGGACAGATTTATTTAACAATTCATTAGCTATATCGGTATCGGTTTTACTATTGCATGTCCCGCCAACTAAGTTTATTAAATTTTTTATTAACTGGCGTACTTTTATTAATGTAGTAGGTGCCAGTACTGTCTGACTTTTTCTTTAAAATGGTATTTTACATCAGTCGTTCCTTTATTACAGTTCGGGAAACTGGCTGACATAAATTTTTCCGTCCGTAATTTTATTTAATACTATATTACAACCACTATCCCATAAAGAAGCATTTTTTTGTATGAATGGAGGGTTTGTTTTATAAATACTCATATAAGATTATTAACATAATGAACAAAAAAAAATACTTTTTGGTCTAAAGATGATCGATTGCACATCAGAGGGTGCTCGATTTAATATTCTGGCTTACAGATCCCAATCCCCTCTATTTAATATCTATCTCCGTTAGCGATGCAAACAGCTCGTACGCCACATAAAACGAGGTGCTAGATTGTTATTAGTTAAGTATGCCAATCAAGCTTTCTCTGACAGGTGTCATAGATCTTTTCCGTAGGTTAGGTTGAGAATTTTTAACTTCGTATGTTTATCACGTCCAACGGTTCATTGCCTTCTATTGTATTAATATAATAACTCCATGCCTTGTATTATGAGTTTATTAAAACCACCTAGTACACTTTCATTAGCATGAAGACCAAAAAGTATGTCCAATCCATACCGGATATTTTTGTTGGGATCTCCTTAACTAAATATTTAAATTATATTTATTAGTGAGTATCTAACAATCTTTGAAATTATTGTTTCTAATGAGTAAGTACGATTTGCTAATTCTGTAGCAACCCACATCACGTTTCTCCTTTCTTAAAATATTGCACCCAATAAAATTAATATTAGTTCATGGATGTTTCTGATGTTAACCTACATTACCTTTAAACTTAAGTTTCTAAATAAAGTGGAGATATTGAACTTAATACACACATTTTTAAGATCTTCTACGTTAAAAATAGAATTAGAACTTATGATAGTGATTAGTTGATCCTTCAAATACTGAGCAACTTTTTCCTTAGATGTCATAAATTCGTCCCTAGATGAATTAGAAGAATGAAATATTGAATGAAAGCTTTTTTTGATTCACAGAAATTGTTAGCTCTGATGGCGTGGATTTGATATTTGCAGTGTTCTATGTTGTTTCGTATTATCCAAGTTATCTTCTGTAAAATCTATAATGACAGTATCTGGAAAATTAGCTCTAGTCCCAAATTGTTCAAAAGTTATTGTAATTATATTTTGTTATAACTTAAACTCTACGAATTCTACTCCTTAACAAAATAATTTTCACACTCATTACAGTGTGAAAAATATCACTTTATGACATTGGTGCGAAAAGTATTTTACTGTTTGCACTAGTGTAAAAAGTATTTTACCTTTTGGACTAGTGCGAAAAAGTCATGAAATGGGTGTGAAAAATATTACTTTTCGCAACGCTCTTGAACCATGAACATGTATTTTTCACACTAGTATCATAAATAGCTATTTGCATATCCGAAAATCAACCCCGTAGTGGATTCTAATCAAAATAAATCTGTAAAATAACATTATTTTTATGAAGTACAGGATAGTTATCTGTTTCTTATTTTCACGTCCTGAACTGAAATTTCATATTTCATTCATACATATCAGTGCATCAACGCACATGAGTCTGACAGAACTTTGAATTAACACTCTAGATTATCTACTACCTTTAAACAAACCACACTTGGTTTATTACTTTTCTTTTGGATCAATTTAATATTCTAATCACGTTTTATGTTACATGTTATATACCTAAATACTTGAACTGAGGTTGGGAAAACAGAATCAAAATCTCAAAATGTCCACCTTAGACCACCTTAGCGATGACACGAGACGAAACACCATTTGTACTCTCGTCTCGTCTCGTTTCAATCTCGACACCCGCGACAAGACGAGACGAGAATGAAGGAATCAAGATTCTCCTCTTGTCTCGCATTATAGTATAAGAGACCCTCACTTTATAGATATAAATGTATACGTCTTTCCATTCCTGTCAAGGCTAATTACTGCATCAATAAAATTCTTCAGATTTGTTCTACTAAAACGTTGCATTGCAAAAATTGAACAAATTTTGGATTGATTCTAAAACATCAGTGTTTTTTAGAAAAAGAAACGTGTTTCTTATATTTTTTAGTGATTTTAAATTTAGATTTCGGTTTTTAATTTTAATTAATACATTTTAATAGTAATAATAATAATAATAATAATAATAATAATAATAATAATAAGCATAATGATATCAAAATGTTAACTCCATAATGTACAAGCGCACAATAAATAACATCACGTAATTTAATGTCTTTAAAGTACAAAAATAAATATATAAATGGCATTGCTTGAATATTCTTGATGTTTGAATTATTCTTAAATTTAGAGCTGGTGAAATTTAAGTCAAATAATATTCCACCAAATGTTAATAATGTATCACAGCCCTTTTTTGTAAACTTAATAATCTAAAATTCGCTGGATAAATCCTTGAGTTATTTGTTTTTAAATTTCTTCTCTTGAAGTAGAAAGTGGTAGCCCCTTAAAAATGGAGTTGCGTATGTATTTTAAATAATTTTAAGAAGAAGAAGAAGAAGTTTAGGTACTTACCTATTTAAAATATTAAAAATACTTCTGAAAAATCACAAAAAGATCTAGGACCAAGCGAAAGTATTTCAAATATTAATGTCCATCTTATTTTTATTAACTAGCTGGATAATAGTAATTTATGTAACAAGTGCACTAACAAGTTAAAAATTTTAAACCGCAGTCACAGGAGCTAAAAAACTCCTTAATGCTTGAGTTACATGTATTATTTTTTCTACGATCATGTTATTTTACAAAAAAATGTGTAATAACTTGCAACAATTTTTATCCAGCACGATACTATCCCAGGCTGCCTTCAGCACCGCACAGTGATCGACGTTTTACGGAAACATGGCAATTAAAAGCCTCAAAAATAAGCTAGATACTTCTTAGGTTTTCAATACTGTTACCTCAAAGGCATTTTTCTAGCAACAAATTCGCAAAATAAGCAAAATTTCAGTTACATTTTTGAAATTCATATTTTAGGGGTATATTCAATTTAAAATATTTCCGCAAAACCTATTATTATTTTTTTATTTGTTAAACTGTATTATTTAGTATAATAATAATTTGTATACATGCCCCGGGCCTGGACATGTATAAGTAGATTGTATCAAATTATTATTATACTAAATAATATACTTTAACACATAAAATGTTATAATAGGTTAGGTTAGGTTAAGTTCATGATATTTACACGATGCAATCTAGTGGTTATTTGTTTTTAAACATATGATTTAAGCTAATAATTTCAATTAACTTTCATATAAACTTTGTTAACTCGCTGAAATAAAACGCAAAAACCTCCAGCTACAAATCCAAAGTTTACCTTTTAATAGCGGCAAACCGTAAAATAATGACCCTAATGAACTAAATAGTATTTTTGCTTTAGACACTTATAATTTAATCGAAGAATCTTTCAAAACAAAAATCTATATTCAATTGACTATGCATTCTTTTCACAAGTCTCTAGCGTATACAAGAACCAAATGAAATGTAAGAAAAACCAACTAATAATCGTTTGTGGTATTCGCTATTTCGCATGAGCGATAGAGTATCAATGTTTAAACGCGCGGTTCACTAATACACTGTGAGTATCTATAGCTACATCTTCATCTTCATTGGACATGTTTATTTAACCTTTAACCGGATATACTTAAAGTCGAGACGAGATTTTTCGAGACGAGACGAGACAACGTCTCGTATCGACCAAAATTTCGAGATAAGACGAGATTAGCCAAAGTAGAGACGAAACGAGATGAACCCTTAGTTTTTCTCTTCTCATCTCGTTTTTAAAAGAATGGCAAAGGACATGGCTCAAATTAAACGTATTTTGGGTTTCATTAAACTTCTTTTAATATTTTAGTATATTATTGTCGACGCTATAAGAAAATTGTTTCCCATCGCAGCATACCTTGTAAACTAGATACATGGTAACCCATAAATCGAGTGAAAACGTTGTATATTTTCTTTTTAAAATTTTTGCATAGGCATATTTCAGGCATCGAAATATCTTTTTAAACATATTTTAATATGAAATATTTTATCATAGGGCCTAAATTAATATTCCGTATCATAAGATGTCTTCCAGATTTATAAAGAGTAGTACATATGTTAGTGGGTATTATAATTTAAGTTAATAAAAATTTCGTTCTCTTATTTCACTAACTATCAAAAATCGTATTTTTAAAATTAATTATTAGTTGCTCTAATTTTATGCACGGAAATCAAAAAGATATACAAAAATGTCTGTTTGATGTTTTGTATTTGACACTATTCATACGTTACTAATACCAGTGGCGGCTCGTGAGTATATTGAAGGGTGAGGCTACATGAGGTTAATTTTGTTTAAATGTGAATAAATTTCCACGCCACCCATGAGGTATTATTCTGCGACGCGTTGACCTTTTTTTTTAATGGAGGTCATCGCCAATAGCCCTACTAAACCATTAAAAACTAAAAAAATAAACTCTAAAAAAAGTAAATAAAAAGTAAACAAAACAAGTAAAATATGTACACCTATCACTAAAATATAGCGGTGATTGCGATAATAAAAACATAATTTAGTTTATTAAAACTTAAAATAAATAGTTGTATGAAATAAGATAAAAAAACTACTTTTTGTACATTAAATCTATACGTCTGTCTTTTAAGGTTGCAAATTTATCTATAATTTGGTCGTAAAAGTTTTGGTCTTCACTAAGTTCTGACAGTAATTCCTGCTCTATTGACATCATTGCTAAACCCGAAAGCCGTTCTTGTGTCATTGTGTTTCTTAGGTAGGTTTTGATCCGTTTAAGACATGAAAAATTTCGTTCGGCCGATACACTTGTTGCGGGAATAGTTAAAACTAAATTAAAAAGCTTATATGCTTCCGCAAAAATTGCTTTAAAATCTTTAAATAACAAAGCTAGACTTTTTTCGACATCTAAATTTGAAAATTGTTCATCCCTATACAATACAGAAAGATCATTCTTTAATCTATCTCTGTCAAAAATGTTTGGATAATTTTTTAATAAATTATTTAATAAGTCGTCTGGAAAGCATTTAACATATTCCGAATATTTTGTGCAATCGACTAAAGCAAAGAGATTTAAATTATTTAAATTTTCAAACCGCGTCCCTAATTGAAGAATTATACAATCTATTATTTCGAAATATAATATTTTATATTTAGTAAAAATATCAAAGTCGCTAGAACATTGCCCTCGACGTGTGTTGGCAGAATAGTGGCTTTTTTAGCAATATTGAAAAGTTCTTTCAAATGGTCCTCGTTTCTAAATTCAATAATTCGTTGCTTGGCAAGGTTTATTTGTGAAATGCAGTAATTTATATCTAAATGCTTTAACTGTAATATTTGAAACAGTACATCAGTGCAACTAAAAATTTGTTTATAAATATGCGTTAAAAGGCAAAATTCGAAATCATTAAAATGCTTTAGAAATCCTTTTGCACCATTAATAGATTCTGTTCAGAACTTAAGTCATTAATAATAGTTTCAAATACTATAATTAAATTGTCCCATTCATTAGCCACTAAGTTTAAAATTTTAGACCGTGTATACCATCGCGTTTCTACAGCTCGCGGAATTCTTTTACCTACTATCTGATTAAGCACAAAAGAACGTTTTGGTGATTGGTGGAAATAATTTGGTATTCCTAATAAAGTGGCAAAAAATATACGACTTTGGGTAATCAGTTTTGTTCCCTGTTGTAAAACTAGATTTAATCTGTGGGCGCAACAATGAGTAAACATAGCTAAAGGAGCAATAGATCTAACTTTTGTTTGAAGCCCATTTATTTCACCTGCCATAACACTAGCCCCATCGTAACACTGCGCGACCAATTTATTTTTAAAGTCATAAGGCTCTAAGCTGTTTTGTATTAAATTAAAAAGGCTCTCTGCTGTTCTATTATCGCTAACGTCAAAAAATCCTAAAAATCTTTCTTTTAAAGATCTGTTAGTCACATACCTAACTGTTATCGAACACTGTGATTTTTCTGTTATATCAGTACTATCATCCGCAATTACGCCAAAAAACAACAATCGGTGTCATTGATTTCTTTTTTTATATATTCTTGAATATAGTCATGTATGCAACCAATTAGTTCATTTTGTATAGTCTTAGATTGTCCCGTAAAAATATTACTAAATTTAGCACAATGTTCAGTAAGTTCGGCATTTCTTTTTATTAAGCATGCAAATATTTCCTTAAAATTGCCACGGTTAAAAGAATCTGTTGTTTCATTATGACCTCGAAATGCCAAGTCCTGTTTACCCAAAGTAATAGTAACATCAATTAAATAATTTAATAATAAACGGTTTTTTCGAACATTTTCATTATAAACAATTTTATTAAGACTTGCATTTTCTTGTAGTGCATCCGCAATAGTCACCCTATTTTGCTCCAGTCTTGTAAGTGCTACCGAATTTTTAATATGCTCTCTTGAACTTTCATGCGATTTTACTGCTCGTGAAAAATTTTTTAAATCCGAATATCCGCCCCCTGAACTCCAATTATTTTTGACGCAACCTAATAAAATACAAGGCCAACAATATAAGCTTTCTTTATAAATACTTCCGCATAGCCACCTATAAGTTTCGTACCAAGATAATTGAAAAGTTCTTGAATATTTTTTACCTTGCCTCTTATCGTTAAATATTGCTAAAATTTTCGGTGTCGGACGGCTACCTAATATCTGTTTCTTTTCAGTTTCGCTTCTTCTTAAAAAAGGCGTTTCAATTAATGAAGCAATAATGTCGTGAATAGGATTCATTTCAAAAGCAAAAACAAATACAAAAAATGGAACGGTCCAACTTACCAAATCAAAACAAAACAAAAACTTACTCACGCGTATTTATTCACCTTAAAAGACAGAACGCCCTCAATCAGCGATTATCGCAATCTATTTCCTATTTCTTTCTCAGCCGCACGCGCCACGTAAAAAGAAGCTGTTGGAATATTTCGCTAGTCATGTGATTTAAATAACCAATAAAAGCATATCGAAGCTACAGATTTATCGCCTCAAGAATGCAATAGAAAACGCGTGCATCGGCAATCGCAATCCCGCTCTGTCGTAATCAGGTGACTCGCCGGCATCGGCACCGGCCGTTGATAAATAGGTCAGAAGCCGAAACTTTCCAAGCTAAAATTATTTCGCCTCATTCGAGAGCACTTTCTTTAGGAATGGGTTTGCACGGATTGCACGGTCGGTTTTTTGATGTGGTCAGAATTTATTTTCTAAAATATTTATTATGGGATTATATTTTGTTTTTTTTTTTAATGTTATTATGTTGTAAAACTATTAAAAAGTATATTTCTAATTGGTAATAGATAAAAAGTTATATAAAAAATTCTCTTTTCCTTTATTTTGGGGGTGAGGCGCGACCTCAGAGGCCTACCCTGACGAGCCGCCACTGTTTTAACCTTAACTTTTTAAAATCTAGTAGCTGACATCAACTGACAAAGTTTTCGAATTTACCATTATCAATCATATATAGTGTTTCAGAGGCCGCAAAAAAATTAAAACGCCTTTAGAATACACAAAAAACCATTTAATACTTAAATATTCTTACAATAAGACATTATACCATATTCTGATAAATCTTAGTAATCCTAATAAAATACAATTATTTTAGAATAAGAGAAGTGCAATATATTAATTTAAACAGAACGTCTCAGGATATGTATAAATTATTTCACTATCGTACTGAAGTTATTGTTAATTCTTCTGGCAAAACTTAAAATTGTTATTAAAAAATAGAATATGAGTTGTTAGATAAGCTTAATTTAACAATAATCAATTTTGTAATTCTTATTATTTATTACAATTTAAAAAAAAAAGTAACAAATTTTTTTCCGATTTATTTTTTTCGAAAAAACATGTAACTCGAGGTATTTTTTTCTTTGTTGAAAAATAAAACTTTGAAAAATCGACGTTTTAGACATATATATTCTCTTAACATGTTTTCAAAAAAATGTTATTTTGTAGAAATATTTTTAAGGAAGTAAATAATATCATCACTTTAGATTTCTGGCAGCTGTAATTTAAATGCTATCTGGATTGTTAAATGTAGTAGGGATAATATGTATAAAGAACATGTTACCAATTATTTTGTTTAATTAAAACAATTATTAAAGGCAAATTTGTAAAGACCAATTATTAAGAAAGATACCGGTATTTTGCTTTTTTTTTCATAAGCTGAAATTTGAGTAGATCCTCTCTAAAATATACCAAAAATTGTAATTTCGTGTCATAAGATTTAATGTAGTATTTAGTTACGCATGGCAGGGGGTTTTAAACGAATAGTACATGAATCGTATTCCTGTCTCACATTTCTATAAAAATTCTCTTAAAACAATATTAAAATTAATATGCTTTCGACATCATAGTCACGATGTGTTCTTTAGCAATACAATATAAATAAATAAGAAATTCATATAATTAAGGATAATTTAAAAGATAAGTCTTCTATACTCGATAAACTTCGAACGAGGTGACAAAAAGTTATAAATTACAGGACGTTACTCTAAAATGGTAATTTTGTCCCCTTAACAGGGTAAAAACTAATAAATTAAATTTAGATCTCCACTTTATGGAATTAATTAATTTTTAATGGGCTATTTCTCGGTTGTGCCTTTATCAAGAGTGCCTCGAATATTATCAAGTCAAGCGATAATGGAGTATAAATTAGTTTGATGACTCTAAGGTCAACGGAGAAAAATGATGTTCTGTAGAGACTTCTACATCGCTTTAGATTAATAGCAATATTTGTATAGAATTTCCATGAATTTTCTTGTTAATTTTTACAGTCGGTCTGTCTGTCGATCTGTTTGTTCGCGACATAGCTAAACTACTTATCCGGTTGACTTCAAATTTTGATCAAAAATAAAGAATCATATAGGGATGACCTGGTAATATTTTGGTAGAAATCCAGTATAGAAAAACAAAATGGCGGCCTAAAGAAATGTTAAAATAATTGTTACTAAAAGCTTCCTATCCAATTTTTCTCAAATTTTGATATTGTTGTGTAGGAATCGACTGGTGAAATGTTGGAACCAGTCCAAAATAGCAGCTTAATAAAATATTTCAAAATTCAGCCTGAAAAACTACTTAATGGATTGATTTCAATTGTGTGCCATAACTAATTGTGGTATAGAGAAAGAGAAGACCTAGTAAAACTGTGGCACAATTTCAAGACAGTGGAACAAAATGGCGGAGAAATAAAATATTTATAATCTTGAAAAAATCACCCTCTTTTACATATTTTTATATTTTAGTCCCTAGGTGGCAAAAAAATATTTTTATCAATTCTTAGCTTAAAAACTTTTCATCAGATTTCAAATGTTAGTCAAAAATTAAGAGTCATATGTGGATGTCCTGGTAATATTTTGGTAAAAATCGAATATGCCCGAACAAGATGGCGGCCTAGAGAAACTTAAAAAAAATTATTACTAAAAAAACTAATTATCCAATTTCCTCACACTTTGCACAAAAAACAAGTGTTACATAGGAAGCAACTGGTAACATATGAATATATGAGATAGCAAAAAACAAAATGATGGCCTAATAAAATATTTAAAAATTCGGTCTGAAAAAACTACTTATAAAATATATGCAAGCATTAGGTGCGATATAGAGGAGCTGTGGTACGAATTCAAGATGGCGAAACAAAATGGCGGTCGATTATTTTTTAAAAAAATTCAAGCCGAAAAAGTCTTATTCAATTAAATGTGATATAGGGATAAACTAGTACGAATTCAACATGACGTAACAAAATGGCGGTGTGTGTCAATGTAAAAAATACGTATTAAATTTGTTCTAAATTATGCCCAAAATCAAGTATGGCATAGGTAGAATCTAAAAAAGATATGATGGAAATGTCGCACAATAAAAATGTATGAAAAGATAGTATATATGTGCTATTAAATGACTATGTACTGAACTAAATTGGGTCGTACTTCACTATTTCTAATAAAGATAAAGATTCATAATGAGGGAAGTTTCAGGTAAAGAAAATTTACCGATATATCGACTGTTGGATTAGAATAGCATTTATTTCAACTATCTATTTGCAGATTGTGATGACAAAATGCGGCTACCGGATTTGTATTATTGTTTTCCAAATGTCAGCTCAATATTGATCATTATTATTATTATCTCTCAAAATTTTAGTCACCCATGCTCACTTAACGGCATCAAGTGTTGTGGATTAATATAGGCTGACTGGCTTATTTGCTTGGATATGAAAAAATTAATGTATCTCTCAATTGGCAATGAATATAACAAACCTGAGCAAAAAATCCTTCTTACTAAAGACTTTACTAGCAAGTAAAACATTTTGACATTATGGTTTGATATATTTATGGTGTGATTCTATCGAAATTTCGCTGGGAAGACATAGTAGAGGTCATATTTCGATAAGACTTATTTAAAATTTTATACTAATTAAGGAAATACCTTGAGTTATGGTACTACTCCGGTCAATCTAAACATTTGGTGCTACATACATTTACAACAAGCTGAATATTTGTGTAAGGGTTTAAAACATCATTAGAAATAACATTTTAAAACTCCCCAGCAATCCGATGTGAGCTAAAAATTTTATTGAAGGTCAAAGGTCAAAAAAATTGGTTTTTCGCGATTTTCAGCAAAACGGTAAGTTTTATCGTAAAACTACCTCAGACAAGTGTAATATCACTTTTTTTTTTCAGAGCCACCGTTTCTGAGATATAACGAGTCAAAGAGTTGTGATCGTCAATATATGCACACGTTTCCACGAGGTAGTGTACTAAGCGCGTTTTTTTTTACCGTGGTGTCCCCAGTAGGCCTATTCCACTAGTCTGTTGTGATTCTATTGTGATTCTGTTGTGATTCTGTGTAATTGAAGACTATTGCATAATAAAAGGATTGGAAATGATAAAAGCGATGGAAATAAAAAAAGTTGAAATCTATTCATCTGAATCGTAATCTTCAAATTGTTGTTGTTCCTCTTCCTGCTCCTCTTCTTCTTGCTCCTCTTCTTCTTGATCTTTGTCTTGTGTGGCTTCAAATTGGGTCAATAGTGACGTATCGCATGTTTCTTCGTTTATATCAAATGAATCCTCTAATATGGGTGCTTCAACATTAGAACAAGATTGGCCTTGACAATTTGAACATGCCAGGGAACAAAACAGTCCAACTTTTTTACAGCCACACCTAGCACTGCATCCCTTTTTACAGTTGCAAAATATTGTAATTAAAAGTTTATTCGGCGCAGGTGGAAGTAAAGTCAGAATTGGCTCTAAAGTATTGTCAACCAACTTCCATCCCCAGTCTTTTGGGTCTAGCTGATTACCAAGCCACACTTGAACTTGGTAATATACCCGGAACAAATGTTGATGAGCAGCAACTGAAGTTGGAGGAAGACAAGCCAATTGCACCTGCTTTTTATATCGGGTATTTTTAACGAAACATGCATATCGATACTTATCTAAGCAGGTGGTGTTTTTCGGAGCTCCGTACATGGCAAGAAGAAAGCGCATCCCGTTGGTGATAATTTCTTGTTGAGTTGAATTTCTTTTTTTGAAAACTTCAGCACATTGAACCAAATCTTGTTTTTCAAACATTTTAAAGGTTGTTATTTTACCCCTCCTGTAAAATGCAGACGTTGTGTCACAGCCAGTTATTGCGTGTAAAAATAGTACATGATTTTGACTCTTTGTAAAATTAAATAAACTTTTTGACGAATATATTTCTGTTTGATGTTGACCTTTTCCTGGTTTTTGGAAGAAAATTGTTTTTTCAGCTGGAGTTCGAGCAGTAAGTAGTACGAGTAGGTCTACATCTTCACCAACTACAATAGTTGTATTGGCCAAATCCATTTGATCTATAGCTGTTTCAATAATCAGTACGTCAGCATCGTTGTTAGCCTGTTTTACCAATATATTTTCAACAGTAAACTTATTTTTTAACATTAAAATAAACCGAGCTTTGTTGTGGGTATTGGCAAGAAATTTCTGTTGGCTGGTAGAAACTGTCATAAGTTCATCAAATAGAATATCCGAAGATGAAGACGTTGCTAAAGTGCGACGACGTTGTTCTGCAGCTTTAATATTTGTCGTGGAATCATCATAACCATCAAATACAACAGTAATTCTGGCACCAAAATGTCGACGTACATACTGAACGTATTTGTTTAAAATATTGCCAAATGTTTCTTCACTATCCCACACAACACGGTGTAGTAAGTATCCTCCGTCAATGATGTATGTCGAATTAGCGCTGTTAATATCAATATTGACCTGTTCAAAAAAATCGTAAATAGCAGACTTCTGTGTCTTACGCATCCCAACTTCATCAAACAATGATAAAGGGTAGGGAGCCAATTCATATTCAAAATATTTCTCTATTTCATCTTGAAATGCTGCAGTAATACTCATGCGCTGGAACAATAATACAGGGTCAACCGGTACTTTTTCGTCGTTAACTTTTATAGTACTACTCATCGCTAATATAGGAACAACTCTGTCAGTTTGTCAATTTTTCCAACTCTTTGACTCGTTAAATCTCAGAAACGGTGGCTCTGAAAAAAAAAGTGATAATACACTTTTTATGCAGAATTTTATGACAAACAATTTTTGTCTGAGGTAGTTTTACGATAAAACTTACCGTTTTGCTGAAAATCGCGAAAACCCAATTTTTTTGACCTTTGACCTTCAATAAAATTTTTAGCTCACATCGGATTGCTGGGGAGTTTTAAAGTGTTATTTCTAATGATGTTTTAAACCCTTACACAAATTTTCAGCTTGTTGTAAATTTATGCACCACTTCCCTTGTTTTTTCGTTTAGTTTGACCGGAGTATACCTAGAAAGGTTTGATAGTGATACTCATTGGATGGATTTCCAATCACTGAATTTTACTTACTTAACTAAGTTGAAATATGGAAAACTTTACTAAACAGGTAAGGTCTAAACCCAAAAACTATGACTTTTATTGTCGTAATGCCATAAGAATTTTCATTCCAATTAATTTAACTCATATGAATTCAAGTTAAATTAGTTTAAATGCAAAGTTTTTTATTGTATCCGGTCAAGTGTGTATGACAAAATTTATGATTGAGGTTTCCTAAATGTTTGCATTAAATCTTCCCATGTGATGCATTCATGTTTTATAAAGATATATTTCCAAACGCGTTTCTATATCCAACAACGTGTGGTAGTGTAGTCATTTCTCTTACTGTTGGACTTAAATATGGCTATGTGTACTGAAATTTATTTATCAGTAGTGTTTATTATTTATACACGTATTTTAATCAATTAATGTTTATGACACAAGCTTTGTACCATGACTAAAAAACTAGTAATCTTATATTTAAAATTATTGAGCTAAATATTTCATCTTTTATTTCCCATAATCTTAATTTAACAATATATCAAAACACTGTAACAAAAGTATCATATGGACTGAAGGTGAATTTACGCAAACTTAGTTGCTTCATTTTGATACTAAAATATATATAGATAAAACTGCCTTTGCCTTGTTCAACTTAAAATTAGAAATTTATAACTTTTGGATTTCAGCAAAAACCGACATTAAAGTTTAGTTTTACATGAAAAGTGTTGCGTTTATTTCACAGCTTTCTTTGACGCGAAAAGAACAAGTGGTAAAATGCCTTTTAGTAAGATATTGTAAAGCGGTCTCGCCTGCCTATGAAAGTAGGATCAAAGGAAGCGTTTATAGAAAATATACTTATAAAGAAAAGAAAATAGGGACTAGCTTAACAAAGCAACAGCAGAAAATGAAGGAAGGAGGGTGAGTTACAAGGCTTAAGTCCAGACATTACAATATAATAACGAATTTTCTTGCTTGATCGCGAATTCTTTAACATATCGAGAATATTCCAGCAAAATAAGTGGAAAATAGAGACCTCAAAACCATTGCCATTAAGATTTAGACTGACAAAAATGCATAATTCATATTAAATGTTTTTTAGTAATTACAAACCTGGAAAGCGGGTTCTTACGTTAAATTCAATTGACTCTAACTCTATTTTTTTTTTCAAATCGACTATTATCTATTTAACAATGATAAAACATCTATATGATACGGAAAAGGAAAATCGGATACGATTCCATAGACATAGATCGATCATTTACATCCTTGATAGTTGTATTTAGCTTTTTTAATGCCAACTGTGATTATACTATAATTAGTCAATAAAGTGACAGAAATTTTTATTATGCTTTCTTTTGAGTAGTTCTGTAAATAGGCTTTTTGGACAAAAAAATTGTAAAATAAACTTAATTAACTAAAATTAAATGTTCACTATTGAAAAGAGAAGACAATCAAAGCTACTGAATCGCTACCTAGAAAATCGTTTGATACATATTCCACTCGTCGGTAAACTCATAATTTTTTGGTTGGTTTGTTATACCAAGCAACGAAATTCTAGCTAAAGTAGACATAGATAACCTGTTAAATGCTTCCCTAACCAGAGTGAGCGCGTGCGACGTTTTTTTTTAACCCAAATAAATGACAAATTTATGACTTAAATAATTCTTGTCTAACCCAAATAAATCTTGTTTAACTAAACTATGTGTCATTTGTAAACAAAAAAATATTCATGTTGGCTCACCAATTAGTCTCTGTAAATTCCCGGTAACCCGACAACCCCTGCTGTTCTGATCCAACTCCCCATGACGTCATTTTTATGCACACCTCAACGATGTAATATTTTAAAATTATAAATTCCCATTAACTCAGTCAGACCCCCTACTGTCATAACAGCAGATATTCATACTCTGACATTGATTCACATTCATCTAAAAAAAGCCAGTTTCTAAAAATCTACTCTTGCATTATATCATTCTGCGTATTCAAAGATAAATACATACATCAAACTAATTTCAAAATTAACAAAAAAGTACAATAGCTCTCACCACCAATATTCATCCGTACACTCACTAAGCGCATAGCAGAAGGCCCTCGCCACCCGAGTCACACACCCCGCTGCTAGGCGCTTCCATACAGGCTGGAGGATGACTCGCGCTGAGACGCTTCGATCCTTAAACAATTGAATTCAATTAATTATTAGAAAAAGCAGGTTTGTAGTTATCATCGCTTACGAAGTATATAAAAGGTCTCTGTTCTTAATTGCCTTACACCAAAATAAATACACATATATAAGGGAAGTTTTTATTAACATATATTTATTTTTCAAAAGTTATATACAATCTTATTTGTTTATATATTTATTGTCTATGTTTCTACTTTAAACGTGTTTTTGCATACATTCTTAGCAATATTATTAAATAAATATGTATTATATTTTTTCTACGTTATATACATCATATATTGATAAAATCTCGAGTGATACCTACATCCAGGATAAAATTTATATTTTTGAGTTCATTGCCTAGTCCTCCATTATTTTCTACTTAGTGTACTTTCTACAACGTGCTAGCTAACATATGTATTGTCTATCTTTCTATTTAGGCATGTTTTCACTTAATTTTTTTATTAATACTAATAAAAAACGCATTATATATTATATTTGTATATATTTCATACATCATATATAGATAAAATCTCAAGGTATATCTACAGTCCCGATAAAACTTAAAATTTTCAAGACTTGTTTGAATAGCAAGTTTTGAACTCATGGATCTCGGCTAGCTTCGAACATTAGACTGCGAAAAAAATAAACATGATAAAAGGATGTTGTAGAAATAGGCGGAAATAATACAGCCACTTTATGAATTACACTTATTGGAGGATTTTAGAGGTGAGAATTGAGCTAGAGCAACTAGATTTACGATAAATACTACCGATTTATAAGTGTATAGCAATATTATAAATCCAAACTTATAACGCGGATATAACAGGGATTCGGCCAAAAAGTATTTATTACATTTATTTTCTAATAATGAAACAAAAAGGTATGTATAACTCCAAAATCATAGCAGAGCGCTTTCGACTAACTAGTCATCATCAATGCCACGTACAAATAAGTACATAGAGTATTAAACCCTTCAATTATGAAGATGATGAACAAGGCCATAAAGCCGAAAAGAAAAAGGTTGAATCAAACAATATACTTACTCGGCAGTGAACAGGCAGAAAGATACATGGTACCAAATCAATGTAATAAAAACTTTTTACATGTAACAAGGACAAAACCAAGCCGTTGACGGTTGGTTGACGAACATCAAATTATATTTAAAAAAATTGTTTAAATTTATTGCTTAAAAAGCAGCCATCTTTCATGAAGGCATGAGGAAACAGAGAAATGGGAGAACCCCTTTAACAAAAAGCAAAAAGAAAATTTACATTCGACGGGGTTGTCAAATTTATATTGAATTAAAACAACAACAACTGTTGAGAAAAATTATGATAATATTGAAATCCTTATGTATAATAGACGAAATACTAAAATTTGACAAGTTATCTTAATGAGTATAACCAGAACAGAAATTAAAATATAGAATAAAATGTAAACTGGTAAAAATAGGAAAACAACCTATAGGAATTGATTACAGATTTTTAATTTTCTAATAAACGAAGCTTTCGAAATAATTAATTTCTTCTTCAGGACTCTGTAAACACCATAATTTTCAGAACATTGAAGTATTCTTTTATAATCAAAAAGTACTTGCACTAATTAAATTGTAAAGACAATTTTGAATGAATTTTCAGAAATATATAGAGTAGAAAATTAGGTAAATTTTATCTACTAAAATTTTGGCATTACTTGACACGAAATAAACAATTTAAAACCAAATGTTTTTCTATCAAATAAGTCAAATGCTTAATATAAAAATGAGTATACTCAAAAAATTTAAAAAAATAGATAATACGTTCTACACCTAACGAGTATTTAAGTGGGAGTGATAGTGGTTATCTCGCAGACATGAGAGTTCATCAGGATATTCTATCAATTATAAAAGTGAACCTTTGTTACCTACAGTTACATGAAATGATGACGTCCAAAAAAGCAAAAATGAATAATAAGAAAGTGAAACAGAAAGCGGTAGAATGTCCAGATTTTGTAACTGTAGTAAACATAAAAGACGCTTGTGCTTCAAACTTTTGTAACCATGAGTTTTGTGACACAAGTTTAAAGCGATGGACGAAAGTAAAAGAAAATTATCCGATTATTCGACTGTTTTGAAGGTTTGAAAGAAAGCAAAAAAAACTTCCCTTTAAAAAAACGATGGAGTTAAGTAAGCAATAGATTATACACAATCTTTATCTAAGAGATTTTCTAGATGATAGAGAAATAAAGTTGTATATCTATGATATTTCAATTTCACGTTATTCCCACTAGATAATTATTTTGCTTTAAGTTTTCATTAAAGGATATAAAATATTATTTCTGCTATTGCTAGCTCATATCTAGACTTTTATGTCTAAATAAAAAAAAAATATATATAATGAACCTTTATGGTTCGCTGAGCTATTAGATATTTTTGTTAAGTTAAAGTTCAACTACATTATGTCCCTATATCCTCCAAAGTGGCGACAAATGGCTGTCTTATCACCATCTTGAAAATAAAAGCTAACGTGCAATACATCTTTAAAAAGGTAATTTACAGCGAAAATAACTACAGAAAAATGTACTCTTAAAAACTTTTTTTTGAGAAGTAAGCGCCAACTTGTAAATACCAATATTTTATAGAAACTTACTTACTGTTGGGTTTATCGTTATTTTAGATGTCCTTCTACAATAAACATATTTAAATAAATTCAGTGCTTATAACTTAAAACTGGGACTCTAAAATTTGCAAACACAGTTACTGGTTATCATGATGAAACCAATGTAAAGGTACTTTAATCTCGCCGCTCGCGCTTGCCCCGCCCTCTTTCCTTAATAGCTGAGGGACCCTTAATAGACTCCTCCAAATATTAGAAGCCCCTGGCGGCCACGGTTGGCCAACTATTTATCTATGAATACGGTTCTAAGACCCCGTGATATCCGAAAATTTAAGAAAACATGTAATTTTATGATGGTTCTGTGGTCTTCAGCGCCTATCAAAACATGACAGCAGCGCGCCAGATTTTTTTTGAATTTTTGTAATAAATAATATTTTTTACAAACGGTTTTTCGTGGTCCCGTAGGTTAACTTATAATAAATAAATAAATATGAAAAAAAACCGTGTGTTTTTAAATAAGAAGTTAGCACAGGTTGATTCGAATTTATGGCAGAATGTAGAAAAAAGCGTAGGCGTTTTCATTTGACTAATATAATAATTAAAAAAAATATCTTAAATAAAATAAGCAAAGCTTGAAAAGGATATTCAATAATTGGAGCTAAATTTAATGGGGCCTAATTCTCATATCCTAAACAAAGGAAAAAAGTTGTTTGGCAGCTGATAGGTGGTATATTTGGTTACTAATTATTTTCATAGGAATTTGGTAAGATACAATATGATCCTTATACCACGTGTTTTTAAAAGCGTGCAAAAATATGAATATTAAATTCCACTGACTATTATTCTACAATGATTTCTGTAATATTGGGCTTGATTTTAATATCCATATACCTCCAGACGTATTTTGTTTGTTGTTACCTTTATTATCAAAGGAGATATACAGGATTTTCTCAGAAGTTAATAATGACTAATTTATTTTCGTCTTATGCCTAAACCAAAACGCAATTTCGTTAATAGCCTTTTTCTATGGCAAAGCAAATTTAAATATTTATTCATAATATATTAGTCATTAAAATGTGTAAATTTCCATAAACTTAATAGTTAATGTTCTATTAATTATTAAGAGTATAATTATTTAAAATACTTTGACAAAGTAGATTTTTAAAAATTTCATTATACTGCCATTTTGTTTTGTCATGTTGTAATTCGTACCATCTAATTTGTGTACATCATTTAAAGTCAATTGTGTTACATTCGATTTGTCATCTTGGATTTGTACCAAAATACTACAAGTTGGTTCCTATGTAACACTCGATGTTTGTGTAAAGTTTGAGGTAAACTGAATAATTAATTTTTTAGTAAATTTGTTTTACCTTCCACTTTTCACTGGACCATTCATCCCCAAATGATTCTTAATTCTTAATCAAAATTTGTCATTCAGATAACAGTAGTTATTTTCCAGTTTCACCAAATTTTTTGTTAATTTTACTTACGGTAGATTTAGTTATTGGATTTCTGTTATTATATTTGCCATTTAAAATGTTACAAACATCTTGCAGGTTTCGCATTCTATCCCCATAACTCAGTATAATTAAAATTTCAGTCCTTTGGGTTGCAGTTAAACGACTAATTTTTGTAAATCAACAAATTGACAATGTCAAACATATCACGAAACCTTTCGTGTGCAGATATTTTGATAAAAGGTAATATATTAAATTATGGATATTAGACCGTTATTTTCGCAAAAAGTATTGAGAATTTAACGCAGATTTTAAAAAAGTAATTTATTATAGGATGTTCCATTAAAAACATAATTTTCCTAAATAAAAAGAGTAAAATTGGCAGCAATACGGATCCGGCATAGTTTCATACCTAAGTGTATATATTTTCATTAAATTCAGATAAGCGGTACCTACGATATTTCGCTGTTTCCTTACTTTTGTTACTCGCAGTAACAACTGTTTAGACTAATAATAATCGCTAGAGTAAAAAAATTAACTATTTGTGTCTTTAAATAAATTTTTATTTAAAGTGGGTGATTCCTTTATTGGTATGCTAATTCTAAATTAAAGATGATACTTCATTCAGCTTAGAGATTTTTTAAATGCACACACAGTAAGGCCTATCTACTGTGCCCTATAGGCTATTTATCGAAAAAAGACATTAAACCAAAACAAAATTCATTGCATGTGCATGTCGTTCTCCTACTCAACCTGGCTTTTCGTTGGTGGTGTATTATCTCTCGCCAATTCGGACCAATAACGGTGGTACTCCTCGCTTCTTGCAGAATATCCATGAATATACTTTACTAAAAAGCATTAGTTATGCAACACCAATTTGTGGAGACACGTTTGAAACAAATATAAATCCCTTAAAAATTATTCAAAAGAAGATATTTTTTTTACAAAAAAACTAAACCTTATATTATTATAAGTTATAGTTTGTTTGAACAAACTAGTTTATTTGATGTCGATTCAATTTAATCAATCAATTTATATCCGTAATGTTTTGCATTTTATACATAAAAATGCTAACTTTAAGTTTAAATGAAACCTAATAACATAACATTTTTAAAGTCAATTGATTACTTGGGTCTCAAGCTGTACAACTTGCTGTCACTAGGTATTTAATTTTTTTGTGTGCTAAAATAACTCCATTTCAATATTTTATGCCTTTTGAGTTTTTCATTTCTAAGATCTGTTGATAAAAGCGAAATTTTGATATTTTTCGCTCGTGGAAGATTGGGTTCATGTTCTAAACTTTGCCACCTTGTCTAAAAAAAAGTATAAGCAGAGACATGGAATATTCATTCTTATGTATTTAATATTTTATATACGAGGAACTATGGCCTAGGTTAAAATGAACACAATTTTTTATATCAAATCAACCTTTCACTTATTGCTTTGAGCTTTTTCCAGACTTTATTTGTCTGCTGCTTGCTTGTCTCTAAAAAGGATTTTTCACACAAAAAAAAACAGAAGAAATGAGACGTGGGCCTTGGCAATGGCGTTCTTTTCTTGTATTGGACACTTGTATTTGTCGCGGAATTGTTCGTATGATTACTTTAATTTTGAGGATTTTGCGTTTGATAACGTTAGCAAATTAAGATAGAATGGCAAATAGTTACTCAAAATCCAATATCCTAAACTTATTTTATATTAATGGAGAATGTCTGCGAATTGCATAGGGAACATGTCGAATTTTTAATAAACATTATCCCCAGTTACCAACAATGACGAAAAAAGTTTAGACGGATTCTATAAATTTAGTACTAGTAGAGCCGAAAGAAAACTACCAAAACCCATCACAGACTCCAAGGAAAATGAAATCACCGTAATAGGATATTTCCATGCATATCTTTATGCATCTATTCCAAGCGCAGAAGTTGATCTAAGTTTATCATATTCTTCAATTAAAAGGATTGTAAAAAAGCATAATATGCACGGCTAAAAATTGATCATTTTGCAAACTCTTCTGCCAGAAGATGCACCAAAGCGAGTTGAATTTTGTGAGATGATGTTAATTCGAAATCAGGAAGATCCGGATTTTTTGAAGAAAGTTATTTGGACTGACGAATCTAAACTTTCACGAGAGGGAATTTTTAATCGCAGAAATTTCATTTTTCAGCTTTTAAAAAACTTAAAGTTTGTACGAGAACGGGCGTTTCAATATAGGTTTAGTTTTAATTTTTTTGTTTGTTGATGGACAGTCAGTTCAGTTTTTGTATTTACAATGACAATTTGAATTGAATGGAGTATTTGCAAATTTTAAGAACAACGGTAACTGATGTCTTGGATGCGGTGCCATATGAAATTTATCGAAGTTGTTGATACCAATTGGATGGTGCACCAGCCCACTGATCAAACAGGGTAAGATAGGAACTTACAAACATGTTTGAAGATCGTTGGATTAGACGTTTGGGACCATGGAATTGGCCCCCCCGTTCCCCGGATCTTACTCCTTGCGATGCCTGTTTATGGGGTGCCATTAAGGAAAGAGTTTTTTCAGCACCAGTGGAAACGCGAGAGGATTTGGAAAATCGTGTGAGACGCGCATTTCAGCAACTGGTTGGTAATAAAATTCGAAGGGCAAAAACTGCTAATGTTATGGAGTCAATTCATAATCTCTTAGTAGCCAATGGTGGGCACTAAAACAATAATTATTAAATTTTTATAGCAAGTCTGTTATTAAAATATTGTTTTGAAAATAGTATGTTTTATGTTTATTTTATAATAACGATTTTGCTATTTGTTGGTTTGGATAGTTTACTTGCCGCTTTATTGTATCGAATTTATGAAAAACGTACTTTAACAAATTATTTAAACATTTAATTTTATTGTTTTCATGAGCCCTTACAATCTAATTTGTTGAGCCTTACCTGTTTTCAAAAAAATCGTAAAGAAATGCCTAGAAACCGAAAACTTGAGGTATTAGGTATAGGGAACCTATACATAGTTGAATAGCTACATTTATCGGCATTTCAAATCAGTAAGCATATACAGAGTGTCCAGTTTAAAAAAAATTCATATTTGGTTTTTTTCATAAGTTACTAACAAACTTATACTTCTGGACCACCTTGTATGCTCTGGTAGTAAATATTTACGGGCATTGCCTAATTTTAACCAGAATTTTAGCTTCAGTTTGTTTTAGAGCATGGAAAAATTTTAAAAAACTAAAGGCCCTGTTTTTGCTAAAAAAAAAAATAAATTAATTAATATCTGAAGAACTGCTACAAATAGGTATAGAAAGATATTTACGAAAGTTAGTCAGATATGAACGTAGATTCTGGAAATTGAAAAATATGTAGTGTTCCAATTAAAATTATTATTAATATTGTTTTGAAAATAGTATGTTTATGTTTATCTTATAATAACGATTTTGCTATTTGTTGGTTCGATAGTTTACTTGCTGCTTTATTGTATCGAAATAATGAAAATCGTACTTTAATAAATTATTCAAACATTTAATTTTATTGTTTTAATGGGCCCTTACAATCTAATTCGTTAAGCCTTACATATTTTATGAAAAGTCATAAAGAAATACTTATAAATCGAAAACTTGACGAGTTAGGTATAGGGAACCTATACATAGAAAAAATTTTTATATTAGGCCACTTTTTTAAGTTACTACAAACTTATACTTCTGGACCACCCTGTATGCTCTGGTATTAATATGGCGAAAGAAGTAAATATTTACGGGCATTGCCTAATTTTAACCAGAATTTTATCTTCAGTTTGTTTTAGAGCATGGAAAAATTTAAAAAAATTAAAGGCCCTGTTTTTGCTAAAAAAAAAATTAAATTAATTAATATCTGAAGAACTGCTACAAATAGGTATAGAAAGATATTTACGAAAGTTAGTCAGAAATGAACGTAGATTCTGGAAATTGAAAAATATTTAGTGTTCCAATTAAAATTATTGTTAATATTGTTTTGAAAATAGTATGTTTATGTTTATCTTATAATAACGATTTTGCTATTTGTTGGTTCGATAGTTTACTTGCTGCTTTATTGTATCGAATTAATGAAAATCGTACTTTAACAAATTATTCAAACATTTAATTTTATTGTTTTAATGGGCCCTTATAATCTAATTCGTTAAGCCTTACATATTTTATGAAAAGTCATAAGGAAATACTTATAAATCGAAAACTTGACGAGTTAGGTATAGGGAACCTATACATAGAAAAAATTTTTATATTAGGCCACTTTTTTAGGTTACTACAAACATATACTTCTGGACCACCCTGTATGCTCTGGTATTAATATGTCGAAAAATGTAAAGATTTACGGGCATTGCCTAATCGTAACCAGAATTTCAGCTTCAGGTTGTTTTAGAGCATGTTAATATTAAGACTTTTTGAAAGCCCTGTTTCCGCTAAAAAAAAATTAAATTAATTAATATCGAAGAACGGCTGCAGATAGGTATAGGAAGATATATACAAAAGTCAGTCAGAAATGAAAGTAGATTCTGACAATTGAAAAATATACAGGGTGTTCCATTTAAAATAACGATGTTGCCACCCGTTTCAGGTAGAAGCGGCAAAACCGCAGAAATGAAAGATAGATCATAGCTGGTTACGTCTGTAACCAAATTTTAAAACGATCCGTAAAGCGGTTCTCCATGAACGCCTATAGGCCACTTATCGTGAATAACCTTGTATATATATATATATATATATATATATATATATACATTTCGTTTTTTTTAACCATATAGAAATATTTTGTTAATTATTTTCTTGGGTATAGGTTAACTTATTGAAAAATAAAACTATAATTCACACCGACGTTTCGCTCATTATATTGAGCTTTCTCAAGATGGTTATTTATTTTCTACAATAAAAACATATATACTTAATATGTAAAATTTAGAGTGGTTAAAAAACAAACGAGATTTTGTTTTTTTTTTAACCATATATAAATATTTCCTTTATTATTTTCTTGGGCCCTATGCCCAAGAAAATTAACTCATTGAGAAATAAAACTATAATTCAATCGACGTTTCGCTCGTTATATTGAGCTATCTCAAGATATTTATTTACTACAATAACAACATGTATAGTTAATATTTAAATTTTAAAATGATTAAAAACATTACTGAAAAAAACGTTACATTTTAAACAAACAATGATCATAAAAACAAAAATACATTTAAAACAAAATTAATATTGTACATAGTACGTACCTTGGAAACATGTCAGTTTTACGAATGTTTTGAAATAGCAATAATTTCGACACGTCTGGAATTCTGGTAGATAAAAACCAGACAATTTTTTCTTTTTTTTTTTTATTATATTTACTTCGATTTTTATTACTATATCGAGTTTGGGTTTAAGTTATTATTGAAATGTTCAGAGTTTTATGTATGGAGTGGTTTATTTATATTTGTTGTAAATGTATTTTTGTTTTTATGATCATTGTTTGTTTAAAATGTAATGTTTTTTCAGTAATGTTTTTAACCATTTTAAAATTTAAATATTAACTATACATGTTTTTATTGTAGAAAATAAATATCTTGAGAAAGCTCAATATAATGAGCGAACGGTCGATTGAATTATAGTTTTACTTCTCAGTGAGTTAACCTATGGCCAAGAAAATAATTAAGATACATACATATATATATATATATATATATATATATATATATATATATATATGTATATATATATATATATATATATTGTTAGTTATTTTCTTGGGTATAGGTTAACTCATTGTAAAATAAAACTATAATTCACATCGACGTTTCGCTCATTATATTGAGCTTTCTCAAGATGGATATTTATTTTCTACAATAGAAACATATATAGTTAATATGTAAAATTTAAAATGGTTAAAAAACATTACCTTTAAATCAAACTACTGACTATAAAAAGAAAAATATATCTAAAACAAAACTAATATTAGATTTTGTTAAAGAAAACAATTTATTGACAAGGTAAAAATTCCAGACAGTTATATACTAATATCCCATAATATTGTCTTTCTATATACAAATTTCCAAATGGACTTTTATCGGATATAATAACATATAAACAACATATAATAACAAAAATGGGACGAATTATAGGTTCACACAACACTTCCATTAAAAGAATTTAGAAGCTATAAACATTACTCTAAATAATAAATCAGAGCAAATCAAATTCATCAACATTTACTGTATTAAATTCACAAGAATGTAAATCGCTTATCCAAGGAACGTATCGTAAAATTAACGATATAATTGATAGATGTGTTATAAATGTTTTGTCGTAACTAAACATTTTATTTGCCAAACGTAGTATACCCAATGTTATTATTTTATGACATTATATTATCACTGTGATCACAAGGGTGTCTTCTATAAAAAAAAATGATAATACGTTTTTGATTTGATATTGGTACGATAAATTCTGTTTTGTCTTACCAAAGAAAATAGTGGTATTGTGGAAAAAACATGACAGAACTGCAGTTTTAATTGACTTCGCTGTACCTTTAGACCACAATATATTGTAAACCTTCGCCACAAAAGCCAACAACTACATAACTTTGGCGAGAGAAGTAAAAAAATATGTGGGATTCTGAACAGTATCATAATCATACCTCTGATAATCTGAACAAATGGGCTCGTACACGTCAACACACAACAACTTGATTAAGGCCCAGATACCCTAGACTTTAGCCAAGAGTCATGACTGAAATCTCAAGTATCTGTTACTAAGTTTATTTTGTGAAAAGATAAAGATATACCTGAAAATTATTTATGCACTTTTAGTTGCAAATCTAGACACGACACACACATGTTTTTCAGTAGCTCAGGATTCAGTAAGGGCTTTAGAACTTTGTAATTGTGGAGTTTCTGTACCCATGTTTCGTAAAATTAATATAAAACAAGATATTCGTTGTCACTTTCTTCATTTGGAAAAAACGTCTGGGAATTAAAAATTAATAGGCTACCGCTATTGAAGTGATAAATAAAATTTCCAGCAGCTATAATAGTTTACTATAGTTCACTTTCATTAAGACTTCAGCAATTACATGACACAAAATGGAAAAACCTAATAAGATGCACAAAACGGCAAGATATTTTTCTTCATGATGATTTCGACGAAAAACGCTGTCCAGATAAGGAGCACTGAATATCGGACATTCTTTACTGTCGTCGTTAAGCATGTTAAGAAAAATTACTGGAAATATTTATATCTTAAGGAGTTACGAGCGATGAATTTGAGTCCTTTTGTCAAGTATGAGATGAATGCGTGTATAGTTTTTTTATTGTAATATGTCTTCTACTGTTAGCGTTGCACCATTTTTTCGTTTACTTATGCTTTTTATAATTATTTTGCTTCACTTTTCCTATTCTGAATGTTCTAGCTTAGACTATTATTAAAAAGTATTCAGTTTGTAAATAATAAAATAGTTATTAGGTATAAAACATGTAGTTATTTCCTTTGTAGGGGTGTCCGTTTATTTAATAATCACGTAGTTCAGTGGTCGCCAAGCTTTTCAAGGTGTTGAGCTACTTTAATAATTTAGAAATACATTGTGAGCTACCTACTTGTAACCAGCGTTTAAGCCAGCCTAAACGAAATAATGCAAATATACTTGACATAAGTACATGTTTTTATGTAATTAATAAGTAAATCTTCATATAGCCATAAAGGGATATCACCTACGACTTAATAAAAGTAATCAAAACATTATAATTAAAACTTTAAACAAGAACACGCGTGCATTCAATGAAAAGGTTGAGACTTGGACTCATCGATAATTTTTTTGATATTTGCAGTGTAAGGCGAGTGCGGTATTTGTTCTTAACTAACTTCATATTGGAGAAAGAAGATTTGCACAAATAGGTTGAAGTAAATAACTCTTTCACTTTTAGAACTGAATATTTGTCTTTATTAACTATAGGCCAGATACATTTTGTACTTGAAACTAACATTTTACAGTTGTACATTTCAGTTGCAGCGATATCTTTGCCAAAGTTCTACATAAAACAAGTTGCAAACAAAATGTTGGATATCAATTTCCATGAAGTGTGAAATAACAAATTGAGTCACCAATGTCATTTTGTTAAAATCCTTCAACCGATTTTTGAAGTTATCGTTCAAGTTAGAAACTATTTCAGAGATTTACTGTCATAGGGTTCTATTGGATTTTGAGATATCTTCTTTGAAAGAACAGGGAAATGCTTGAAATCACGGTTGATTAGGGTTTGTTCCCAAAACTCAAGTTTTTTTATGAATGCATTTATATCGGAAATCATTTCGGCCAGTTCTTTATCTCTTCCCTGATTTTGCAAATTGAGTTCAATAATTTGTCTGTAATGTCCACAAAAAACCCAAAATCTCTAAGCCAAATTGACTTTTCCAGTTCCTGAATGGGTTCGCCGAGTTGTTTGAACATTGAACTATGACAGATAGGGCTTCATTAGAACCTGTTAACACTCGTCCTCTAATTAACCATCGCACTTCAGAGTGAAGAAGTAGATGCTCATACTGACAATCAATTTCATCGGCTAAGATTTTGAATAATCTTCTTTGCGATGCGTAAGCTCTAATCTTGTTTACAATTGTTACTACTAATTTAATGACGTTGTTTAGCTTTAAACAATTTCCATATAATGCTTGCTGGTGAATGATGTAATAGCAACACAGAAATTATGGAAAGCGTTCATCTTTACGACAAAATGTTACCAGACCCTTATCACAACCCACCACAGCTGGAACCCCGTCAGTTGTCAAGCCTACCAATTTTGAAATAACTTTCTCAGAAGATATAAAAATATATATAAGTTCCTGTCCAGTGTTATATCCTTTTAGTGGAATAAACTTCAAAACATCTTTAATCATAAAATCACTAAAAAGCATCCTGACGAACACGGCCATCTGGGAGGTGTCAGCCACATTTGTTGATTCAACCAGTTGAAGAGAGAAATAAGCACAGTTATCCAAGTCAGTTTTTAAATGTGAAAAAATATCCTTGCCCATTACTTCCACTCGTCGCATCACTGTATTAGCAGAAATTTCCATAGATTTTATTGCTAGTTCGTTTTTATTTTTAAGTTGGAAAATAAGGAATCTGCAGCTTCTAAAAACTCCGGTTATATCATTTCCCAGTCTTCATACGTTTTTTTTGTGCAATTATTTGGAACACACGATATGATGCTTCCGTTGCAGACGTACTTTTGTGAACTGCTTTTAAAAATATTAACTCTTGTCCAATTAACTGATTCTTTAATTGTTTCAGCTTTTCTTTTCTGCTTGCAGCATGTAATTGGAATTTTTTTTCAAAATTCGGATGTTCACTTTTATGATGCCTCTCAGTATTTCCTTTTTTAGCAACCGAAATAGAGGCGTTACATAATAAACATACATTTTACCTTTAACTTCTGTAAAACAATACTGTTCTTCCCGTTCAGAATGAAAATTATATGTCTTACTTACTTACTAGTGCTTGCCATAATCTTATTTATTGCTCACTCTGTGTGATGTGTACTAACACTCTAATGCCTTTCAGTTTTAAACTGAACGCGTTGTATCCCGACATGCGTATGTATCGCATTCAAAGCAATCTAGATCGTTCTCGTGTTCTCAAACATTCACGCAATGCTGGCACTTTGGTCAATTCTAGCGCTCACCGCAGTGTTGCCGCTGCTTGTTTTCATATTGTGATTTTTTTTTCAAAATTTATGGACGCTTCTATGCTTTTACAAGATATGTTGTGAGCTATCAGAAATGTCTTCCCGAGCTACCGGTAGCTGGCGATCGATGGGTTGGCGACCACTGCCGTAGTTGTTGTAAATTTTCTTTTTTAATTTACTGCGTTGTATAAAAACTAGGTAGTCTTTCATTTCGTCTGTCACCAAAAAGAACGTAACACTTGAGTAAGAAAACCTATTCATAAGGCCTGTAAATGTTTATTTATTAAAAGAAATAAAAAAAACTTGGTAAATATCGAATAACTTTTATCAATTTGTTGATAAAAACATATTTTTGGTGTTTTTACATAAAGACCTCAGAAAAGTAAAAAAACGACTTTTAATATCCCTTATCAGAAATTCGTTCTAAGTAGTGGAAATAATAGATATTATCCGGGCTACGCTTACATTTTAAAGGTACTTTCCATGCAGAGGTTTTTAATTCAGGGAAGTGCAGGTCTTCAAGTTAAAATATTGCGACACCAAGAAACCCTTTAATTTGAACTCTCGCTTTAAACACGGAAATATAAGAGACCTAAATGCCTAACGAGCTACTTATATTCAAAATTCAGAAAAGGACGGCAAAATATATTTTGTAACTGGTTTTTATATACTCTTTTTTTATACTGATACATTTAGAGTTTTTGTTATCTTAAGCCGCATTATTTAGCAATATTCATAAACATTACAGAAAAGAATTTAATAATATATTTTTAATATTGTACTTTAAATTAATTAGAATTATTTAGGAAAAAATCACCACGTTTTTAAGACTTAAATATCAAAATAGGTATACCTAGCATGGTATGAAAGGCGAATACTGCAAATTAAGGATCTCCAAGTGGTAAAGAAAATATTTATTCAAAAACCTAACCAATTAATAACAAGAAAAAATAAATTTTTATTAATTTGATTATGTAAAGAACTGATTTTTTCGGTCAATATTATAGCTTAATTTTTTATGGTAACTTGTCAAACTAAAAAATAACAAAAATATATCGATTAACTAATTTTTTAATAGTATAACACAATCTTTTAAAACATAATAAAGAAATAATATGCAAATCTTTTCACATCAGTCACTTGATCTCTGTAATAGCTACTCATTCCAAAAATAAATGATCCATCGAAATCTGTTGTAATATCTTGACATTAAATTCGAAAATAGTGTTTAGTTAGTTAAGCAAAACAACAGGGAAATGGTTCAAGTGAGAGTACTCACTCAGAATCAGCAAGTAATTTTATTTTAATAAAATATTTTATTAAATAATTATCCTCAACATTATGCTCTTCCACTGTTGAAAAGCCTTATATCTTGAAGTCTTTGCACTTGTTATATAATCTTCCTACATTATTTATTGTATTTTTATAATTCAGAAGAATTATTACTGTTAGATATTTATCTTAATTTAAATACTATTTTAAGATGACCTAACTATAAAAATCATGAGGGTAAGTTCACATTAAGGAGGAGGCCAATTCGTTATCTTGTTCAATGGTCACCAAATTTTCATGCGAATAAACTACAGCTTTTATTTAATGTAGCCTATTACACTGTCCCTTAAACACTGTAGGGCTTTTATGAAATCTTAATTGACTTAATCGCACACGTTTCAATTTTTTGAAATAAGTTATAATAAAGTGATAATAATTTCGTTCTCTCCAAATCTTATGCCATTTAGACGTGGAACAACCTAGGTATATACGACATACACTTTATTAACAGACTTCAAAAAAGGAGGAGGATCTCAATTTGACCTGTATGTATTTTTTTTATGTTTGTTGGCGCATATTGTCTAAACGACTCGGCCGATTTTAATGAGTCAAACGTATAATTGAAGAGGACGTCTCTCTGGTGGTCTGGAATATTTTGATTTGAAATCCGTTCATCCATTTTTTTGTGTAATAATAATATTAAAAAGCACAAGTATAAGAGCGATAAGGGCGCCGAGTTCTAGAATTAAATTTACATTTTTTTAGATATTTTTACAAACTAAAGCCCTGAGGTGTTTAATAAACATAAAACCCCATTTGCTAAAAGGTATCTCTTTTTCTATCTCGTTATGTCATTTTATTAATTTAAAAATTTGAGCTCAAAATTTGGTGAGTACGAGTTAAAATAGGTTTAGGTACGTATATTTTATTATCATTATCATAATGGTTAATGCAAACTAAAATATCTCAAAAGTATTAAGTATTATTAACTCAACAAACGTAGCTGTCAAAAATAATTTACCTCTATTTCTTTTTCTTAAGTATTTATTGTAAAATTTTATTTTAATATATTGCATAAACATATACCACAAATTATAATGTTATGTTAAAAAGGTAACCTGTAAAAATCACTAAAAAGTAAAAAATATTTTATTTATTCCTTAAATATAGACATTTCGAAGTCGGTGCCCAGATAATGAGTAATCTGTAATAACATATCAAAAAATATACATACACGTATTACCTATACTTACTAGTAACCTTAAACTTACTGACCTACTACAGATTTTAATACTATTCAGAGATCATCACGTCACCACCGTACTACCGAGTAAATTTGTTGGGGGTGGAGATGTTTTATCATTTTCCTTTAGTTTACCTAGGTGTATCTTCTATAACACGTCCGTCAATGAAATCTTCATGCACTAACCTAGCCAACATTGCAAGGCTCCCAAAATATTTTTGTGCATGTTTTGAAATTCAAATTCATTACTGGTCTATTTGGACATTTGTAGATGTCCCATGGGAGGTCAATATTGCCATGTGCCTTTGGGCTCAGCGATTGGATGGAATTAGCAGTATGCGCTTGAGCAGTTCCACAAAGGCAAGTGATTCGGATATCGGTTTTAAAAGATATAAGGTAACGTAATATAAAATATATCAGCTATATTTTGGGTTAAAAGGTTTATTGTTGTTCTCTTTTTAATTTTTAAATAAAACATATGTTATTTTTGTTCAAAACAGTTTTTAACTTCAAGGTTTATATGGAACTAACTAGGCAAAAGAAAACACACTCGAGTTTTAAACATGTTTTATACAGATTAAAACAGGCTAAAATATGTAATGATGTTGAAACACGTTTAAAATACTTTGTAATATACTTATAACCCTGGTTATAAATATATTACAGACCTGGTCGGGAAATACCCAAACCGCGAGAAATCCAATCACTAAACACTTTTTAGCAGGTTGACAGGTGCGGTATTTCAGGACTAGTCGACCATCTGGATCGTTCAAAAAATAGTACCGCGTGTGGGCAAATTAATATTAAACACAATGATCGTTTCTTTTGAACTCTGTAGACCAAATAAATGTGTTTTTTAGTAAAAGTGGGGGGTATTTATTATATAATTTCTCTCTGATACACCTTACATGTTTTATACAACTAATGGGAATGAGACGGCTGAATAATAAACAATACATGGGTTTGCTCACCGACTAATCATAAAAAAGGAAAAGCTTGGGGAGTATGTAACGAAAGTCTAGAACGCTAAAAATATCTCGTAAACCGATATTCCGTTTTTAATAAAAATTTGGCACACTTAGGTTTAAAGTTACGGTAGATCCGCTGGTAGTTTTTCATAAATGTATAGCAACTTTTGATTTTCTTATAGAATGCCTTATCTTTTATTTGATATTTAGATTCTATAACAAACTTTTAATATTCATTATTAAAGTTAGGTAATGTAAACTTTAAAGTTTTTGAGATTTTCGAGCTCACAAGTTAATATTTAAACATTTTAATGTATTTATCTCACCTAATCGATGACTTGTGTCGAAGGTCATTTCTGACAGTGAAAATTGGCAATTTTGGAAATTAACTGCCTATAAAGTGTTTTAAATGTTTAAACCGATTGTGAGGCGACGCCACTCACTGCTTAGGGCCAGAATATTAAATATTAATAACCATCATCCCTCACGCCATCGGTTTGCAGTTTTAACAAAACGTTTAATACAATAAATTCGTTTTTAACCAATTATTCACGTCATAAATAATTTCGAGTTAAGCTATTTCTTAATTCACTGTTTGAATGTTTAAGTTTTCTAAGACAACAATTAACCTATAAAGATGATTATTATGATCTTTGTTTTAATATATCACCTGGTCTATTTAATTGATTTAGTCTAAATTGGCCCCTTAAAAACTACACAAAACTAAGCTAATAGTATTTATCTATAAACTTTGATTAAGGTTTTGGGCTTTTTCGATGTTTTAGAATCTGTGGAACACGAAAAATATATATTTTTTTAATTATAATAAAAAGAAGTATTTAAAAAAAACCTTCAAATTTCTATTATCTTTTTGTATATAAAAGTGTATTTTTTGACTGTAGGGGGTGGTCCTATGGGGATGAAACTATCCAAAAATAAGTTTCTACCTATGCCACACTTGATTTTTGGGCATAATGATATTTAATTTTTAACCAAAATTTGGAGTTACTCTGATAAGTAGTTATATTTAGTCGCCATTTTGTTCCGTCATCTTCAATTAGTACCACAGATCACTAGTTCATCTGTATACCACAATTATATATGGCACACAATTTGAAATCAGTTTATTAAGCAGTTCTCCAGGCTGAATAGTTAAATATTTTATTAAGCCGCCATTTTGTTCCGCTATCTTCGATTCGTACCAAAATTTGGCCAGTTGAATCCTATACATAATACTTGATGTTTGTGTAAAATTTGATATAAATTGTATAAGTAGTTTTTAGTAACCATTTCTTTAATATTGAACTAGAACGCCATTTTGTTTTGCCACATTGGATTTTTACCAAAATGTTGCAGTGGACTGATAGACAGGCGGTCAAACCGACAGACGGAATTTATAAAACATATTTTTTGGTATCTAGGGACACTAAAACCTGAAGATATGTAAAACCTGATTATTTCACGATTACATATATTTTATTTAGTCACCATTTTGATCCGCTATCTTGAATTATTACCTCAGTTTCATGAGTTTATCTGTATACCACAATTATTTAAGACGCACAATTTGAAATCAGGCCTATAAGTAGTATTTTTGGCTGAAATTTTAAATACTTTACTAAGTCACAATTTTGTTCCGCCATCTTGAATTCGTACCAGAATTTTACCGGTTGATTCCTGCATAATACTTTATTTGTTATTAGGTCATCCCCATATGATCCTTAATTTTTGACCAAAATTTTTAAATTAGAAAGTTAATCGCGTAAGTAGTTTTTTAGCTATGCCGCGAACAGACAGACATACCAACGGAATTGAGAAAACATGTTTTTCGGCATCCAGGAACCCTGAAACGTAAATAGAAAAATATTTCTTATTACACAGCGCAGATGCAGAGGCATGAAACAGTCCCCCAAAAACGAATATATTTTTTATTTTAATACCGATAAGCTTAAAAAAACTTGTAAATATCAAATTTCTTTTTTTATATAGAAATGCATTTTAAAACGGTTAGCCTATTGAAATAAAAAACTGTAAAACTTATATAAAATCTTTTTTTTTATACAATTACTGTAAGAGGGTGATACAGCAACCTGAAAAAAAAATTAAAATTTTAATAATTCCTTCGTAAAAGGAAATTATTGTAAGAGTGAAAAATTAACCCTCCCAGGTTTTTAAAGATCTTCACGGTTTAGGGTCCTAAAAATCAAATATGGCGTAACAAAATGGCAGCCCAATTAAATTTTAAAAAATATTACTAAAAAACTGCTTATCCAATTTTTCTTAAATTTTCTTAAAATAATATCCAAATTTCTTAAATAACCTGGAAATCTTTTTGACAAAAATCCAACATGCTCGAAGGAAATAGCGGCCTGGAGAAATGTCGAAAAATTAAACCCACATATTCGGGAGAATGTTTTATTACCTAATTTTCTTTTTCATAGTATCTGAAGCATATATATAATAATTCGTTAACAATGATATGCTAAATATGATAAAAATATAAAATATTTTGGAATTTTTCTCAATTGCATCATCAGTTGTATTTTCTTCGTGTATAATTTCTTTGAGTTTTTAATTTTTTTATCTTTTTTCCAAAAAATGCCTATAAAATATATTCATATAATTTACAAATAGAATAAAAAAACGAAAGCTACCTAAGTGGTTAAATTTTTGTACACTGAAATACAGAACCACATTAAGGTTATCGTAGTCTTCAGGTACGATATCAATTACTTAACTTTCCTAGGTATAGGATAGGTATGATAGGTATGGTTTATATTTCATAAATCATATATAATATTTTTTGGCGCAAAAAAAACTAAATAGGGGGATACAATCACAATAAATATTTGTTTGGTTTCTACATATTTACATATTTAAATAAAGTATTAAAAATTACTTATTAAATTAATTACGGATTTGTATTAATTACAAAAACTAAAAACAAACTCAGTTTATTTAAAATAAACATAATATTAAGTTACAAATATTTGCATTTTATTAACAATTAAATTTAAATCTAATTTTCCATAATTTTATAAGAAAAAAGAAGACGAAGAAGAATCAACAAATATATTATTGTCAAGAAATGAATGGCTAAAATTTTAGAATTTGTTGAGCTCTTCCCAAACACGTCCCTGCAACTTTCATAAAGAAGAATTTTAATCTTTTAATAAATCACTTTTTCATTCGTTTTATTTTCTCTTTTGGGCTAACTAATTTTATTGATTTTCAGATTTTTTTTATAACATTGCAAGGCTTGTCCTGTTCTCGTGAGAGGGGATTTTATTGTACCGAAATATTGTTTGTTAACAATTAAGCTTTTTTCTAGCGTCGCAGGCCTTTTAAGCCTTGGATACTCGCTCGTAGGCCTTAGGCACAGGGCCTATTGTGCTTAATGAACAAACAGACAATGATTCGGAACGTCAGAAAAAGCGTTGTAGAGCACTTTTTAGACGATTTTAGTATTCCGTATAGTATTATTCTCACATCTTCTTAACTTAGGATCAGCTTAGGATTTTAAGATGAGATTAGAGTAAGTCTAAAATGCTGGTTCCTATATATAGACGAGAATAAAAATATCCTTGGCAAAAGTGTTTTATCAGTTTTTCTATTGAATCTTTATGCATGTTTATCTTTTCGTTTGTTTTTTTAGTTATCAGGTTTACATTAGTCTGTCGTAGAATTTAGATAAACTTCATTATAATTTTTTTCATAAAACGTATCGTTTTTTTTTAGTAAGTAAAACTCTTAATCAAACCTTATATTTAGAATCGGGCTAAATATCCGACTTACTTAAAAGATTGGTGAGGTTTCTGTCTGCCCTTCACATATGTGCCAAACTACAGACCTCTTGTGGTTTATGTGCAACAGTAAATAGAACAGAGATTTAAGGTATTTTCTTAAATATTTAAACTAACTACAACTGGTACTAGCATTCTTTTTGATATCTACGCATTTTATCTTGATGAAAATAATGAGTTATGTTGTATGCATTTTATTTTGACGTTTTTATTTTTTTATTAAGATATTATCTCTAAAACATTTTTAAATACTTATTCACTATTTCATTAAAACATTTGTGAATCCCAGATGCACAAGTATTTTATATGTATCTAAATTTCATTTACGATTAGCTTCAAATACCTAAAAATAAATCAATTCGAAACGCTGCGGGGCTAAAATAGCCAAATAAACTTAACTGACTTAAATGAAAGCGCAACCTGGCATATCTCGGTCCTCCGTAAAAATAATCTTTGTCTTCGCGTAGCGTAAAATCTTTGGTTCTACTAACGAAGATATCCAAAGCCATATCTATGCAAGTAATGTTTTGAGACGGCTAGACCGTGCAGCATTATTTATGTCCAGTTATTTCAAATTTACTCAAAACACTACTCAACAGTAGATCTTGTTATGGGACTCCGGTTTGAATATCTATCGTTCCAAATATCACAAATTTTAAGTGTGTTTACTTTTGATACACATTTACCTATTTTAGTTCTAAACAGCAAGTTAAGGAACTCAATGGATTATTTACCGTCAGAAATGACAGGTAACTACTCTCACTACTAGTCCTGAATTACGTAAAAAAAGTACCAATAATTATTAAAACAATAATTTATAACATTTCCAAATTTACATATGATTATTTTTTTATAGTAGCACTGATTTAATTATAAAAATTGGCTAGTTATATAGTTATTGATTTTCACAGACTGTTACAGTCACCTTGTACTTCATAGAAGAAAGTTAGTAGGGTCTATATTAGTAAGGTGTTACTATGGAAGGTGACATATTTTGAATGTATAATTAGTTTTAGTTAATAAGGTACTGGCCTTCTTTATTGATGAAAATTACAATATTTTCATTACAATACAATATTTTATTTTTCTGGTTTCTTCGTTGGATCAATTTCACTCGCTTGAATTATGATAGTCATATTTACTCTCTTCTTTCTTGTAAAATATCAATTTAATACTTTAAGTACATTTGAACTCGTAGAAAGTTTCAGCTTACATAGCTCTTCGTTTGATATTGTTGTATAGATTTTGATATGGTTTATCAAAGCTACTTTCCTTTGTGTTTGCTTTATATGGAATGTTAAACAGACATTTTGCTGGTGGCCCATAAGTAATCCGAAACGAAATTGAACATTATAATATTACAATTATATATGAAATAAGAAAATTAAATATGAAAAATAATAAAATAGGTATGTAAAATGCAATCACTCATCTTACATACCTCAAATGTTTTATTCATAATTCATAGTATTATATTTTGTAAAGTATGTTTAGGTTCTCTAATTTAAACCAAAATAGTTTTTGTTTTGTTTGCAATTTATATATGGAATTTGGCCTCTTTCTCACCATGGTCTCTTATTTTCAGCATCCAGCCAGCTTTGACAGTGTCAGCTCTATGACTAAATATTAGCGGGTTCTGAACCAGTTTTACTAGTGGTGCCAGCACAGAACATCACTGTAACTATAACTGTTTTATGGCGTTAGACTGGCATATGTTCTTTCTGAAGTGAGGAAGAATGGTGGTGGGGGAATGTCAAATTTTTTAGAAATTTCTGGAGATCATTTTCTCGCCTTTTTTTTTCTGTCCACTTGGAGGTCCAGTATTTGTCTGGCCTTATAAAAGTGCCATAATAGACCAATTTTTGTTTAATAGTACTGAAAGTATGTCTAATAATTTCTTTTAAAAGTGCAGTGCCGTTCAAGGCCTACGGGCTATATAGGGCCCGAAATTTTGATCTCGTCTTTGTTGGTGAACTTATGCCAGCCTAAGGCCATAAAATAAAGTTATAATTACAGTGGTGTTCTCTGCTGGCACCACTTGTAAAAGCCAAAATTATTTTATTTTCAAATTAGTTTCTTGCTGTGACTTTGACTTCCCTGTGCAATTAATTAATTTACTTTTTATATTTACATTTTTGCATATTTGCGTCAAAACATTTCGCTAGATGTTCACAGGTTGATATAATGCTAATAACTTACTATCACATTTCGTATCTTCAAACACTCATAAAGGACAATATTATTTACATGAAACAAAACGTATATCCATTAAATAAGGACACTGCGAATATAGTTTTTAAAAACACATAGTACTAACTTGGACAAATACGATAAGATAGTTAAGATACTGGAAATCAAACGAGTTTAATGTTATCTGCTCTAACGGAGAAATATTTAGGAGGTAGCATATTGTTTGTTGTTATTCTGTTCATTAAATTAACTAATAAATAACATATTACTTTGCTAAATATATGACTTATAGATTTTAGTATTATTTTTCTTATTTATACAAAAGAGCTTTGTTTCTTATTTAATATTCATTTATTTTTGTTTATTTCTTTCTATTTTTGCAAGGCTTGAAATTAAATAAAAATTTGAACAACATAACGTCCAAAAAATCCGCCTGCATTTAAATTTGTTTTCTTCCCCATTCGTAAAAGTTAATTCACTGTTCGTAATGTGCATCATATAGTTGAATATGCTTTCATCAGTTTTTGTATATATTTCGCTATAGGTAATATGTGACCACACATTTTCCTGTGTTAAAATTGGTTTGTTGCGCTAGTTTTTTTTTTATATTCAGCACTTCCGGTTTCGTCAAATCTATATATAAGATTTTCATTCGCGCTTTTATGTGAAAGCCTCGTGAAATACCTCTGGTGGTAGATTCTTTGGGAAAGTAAGCAATTCTTGTCACTAGCCTCTAATATATACATCTTCAATAAATTCTTCTTTTGAAAAATTTATTTTTATATACTTCACCTTTTACCTAACTTAAAATTAAAATGTTTAACACCATAATACCTTATCAAACATTTTATTTGTTAAACAGACAAGAATATTACATTTTTTGGTTTACGGTCTTTTTGGATCAATTTAGAAAATTTTAGATTTTTGCCTAATAAGATGTTAAATATTACGGTTCTATCAAAAGAATTTTGACATAGCGGTCGATTCACAGAATTAAAAGAACAATATTAGGTGTATCAAAAAAGTTCATAATATACAGTGTGTTTGTTCTAATTTTTTGGGTAAATTTCAGACTTTTAATTTTGCTTACAGTATTGCACAGTATCAGCTGTATACTGTGAAGAGGGCTTAACAATAAAATACAATTTGAAATACGACCATATAGTAAAGTCTTGAATATCACAAAATCAATTTTTTTTAAATAGTATATAAGATACAGTGTGATAACCATTTGGTATAAACCATAACAATCGTATACAGGGTAGTTGAGGAAAAATAAAATAATATGCAGGGTGTTCAATTTAAAAATATAGGTGTGTATAGCCACACTTTTTTGTGACACACTGTATGTAGGAAAATATTTTCAAAATATATACCCTCCTATTCTCTATCACTTTTATATTTGCTATTGGACGTAAACGCACCCTTGGGTCACCCTGTATAGTGTTTCAGTATGCGTTTTAATATGATACCTATCATGATGGCAGTGCTCCTTGCCGAAATAATGCGAATCTTTCGGAACCTCACTATAGGCGTTAAGAGGTTAAAATATTTTTGAATTAATAATATAAAACAAATAAACATGTATATATTGACTGACGGTGATGGGTAATAAACAAATCGTCAGTCTACTAATGTACTTAGTGGCAAAGAAATTTGACAGCTTTTTAGTAATAAATTAAGTAAGTTTTCATTGCGTCATGTCTAGGGTTGCCAGACGTCCAGGTTTAGGCGGGAATGTCTTGATTTCCAAAAACATATCGCGATTTGTCCCGCGTTTTGATTCAAATGTTTAAAATTCCGATTTTTTAACACTTTCCCGCCATGTAGAATATAAGCCGTTTAACTTACATCGAAATGGTTTGTATTTTCCTCTCTTAGTTTCAAAAAATATCTGATCCTTCAGTAAGATTAACAAATATTGATGGATAGTAAAGACAAGTTTTTTGTTTTCTTCCAAATAAATTTCATTTTTGTCCCTAATTTTGAAAATCAAAATCTGGCAAACCTAGTCATGTCGACAATGCAGGCTGGGACCTTTGCAATGCCACTTGGCACCAAATTGTGAGAAATTGACATGTTCCATTGTTAAATGCAATAATAAAATACTAATAATTTATCTATTTTTCTGTTTCGTTTTTTTTCTTCTGCACAGTCCTTATAGATTTCAGCACACATTTGCTTACTAATAATTTATCTATTTTTCTGTTTCGTTTTTTTTCTTCTGCACCGTCCTTATAGATTTCAACACACATTTGCTCCTGGGCGAGGTCTTCCATATCCCGATCATATTCATGTTCATGGCTTATATTCCATAAACATGGACATTTTTCGACCGACGCTAAACTTAACATTTCTTTATTAGACATTTTTATTTTTATAAACCTGAGATATAGCAATCATATATTTGCTGCACGTTGTGCTAAAATTACGAAGAAGGCGTCTTCAGATAGTCGGATCCTCGGAGGCACACATGCCCATATCAGATAATCGTGTCAGACAAACGAAACCAATACTAGCATGTATGCAGCCGACTTTAAGCATGTCATCTTAAGCAAAATTGCCCTATCCACTAACCGAACTCGCTCGAATAGAAGCATTTTTGCCTCTAAATGTACAAATTGGTTTTTGTGAGTAGTCGCGCAGGTATTTCGCCGTTATTAACATGAATGTATAAAACTTTACATTTCTCTATTTATATAATGTTTCGTAATAGCCATATAAAAATACTATGAATAGAAATATTCTTACAAATATCGTACTCACTATTCTTTTTATCCCTTTTAAATAAACATTTCCCCAAAACACTCAAGCGGAAAGTGTTAAATATCATTTATCAAAAAGAATTTGGCGTAAAACAAAAAGGACTGAAAGGAGTATTTATTGAGGAAACACTTAAAGGTAAAAATGGAGAAGCGATCATTAATCCCGACATTTGCAGGAGAAATAAATTGTGCCGTGTTCTATTCAAAAGATTATTCGTCTTTATGTTCTAAAATGAGGAGTATTTTTAATGGGACAGTGACTCTTTTCTGTATTAAATTTAATAGTTGTTTCTGTTCAATTTTGATCTTGTTATAAAATTTGAGCTGTATAATATTTATGGCTATGGATTAGAAAAAATTATGGTATATATTTTAAATTTATGGTATATATTTTAAAATCGCACGAATACAATAAGAGCATTTTAAATAAGTCGAGTTATGAAATATCTAATATTTGGCCTCCTTTACTAGGTCGCGCTGACTCTATCAAGCTCTGTAACTGGCTACTGGGCGGGGCTTCGATGAATAGAATTACTTGAACCTTATTATGCCATATTCTATGATCAGACTAGTGGCGGCTCATGACTTTAAAAAGTGACCAGTGCTGCAGGCTGCATTTAAGGTCTAAAATAAAATATAATATATAATTAAGAAATCATGGTTCTTTTAATTAGACCGTGTCAAGATGGAATCACTTTCCTTGACACAGTTTACTATTATTTCTTAATTGACCACCGCCGTGGAAGCTTCCGTTCTATATAATATATAATTTAAGTAATTTAAACAACTTACGTTATTGATGATCATTCAATATATAATATGCATCGCCATATTCAAACAAAATCAGCATGAAATTAAAAAAAGCACTGTTCCTAACGGTCTGCACTCCACATAATGAAATTCATGATAAACGAATAACTTTTTAATTTATTTTAAAAAGCGTGTGATGCCCTATATTGCGATCATGAATGTATTTTCCTTGAATTAGTCTGGATCGGAACTAAGATGAGCATGATACTAACTTGTTTTTTTAACAAACACTGTTAAATAAAATTACTTTCTTCCTGCCATGCTTAGGCAGTGTAATTGTTCAAAGTGATTGGAGTCTTGACCGAATTTTCTTAGTTTAAATATACATCGGACACGAGTATTCGGTACTTTCTGAATTAATTATTTTCAAAAATTGACAAAATTAAAAAAAAAACAATCATTTTGTCAACATTTTTTTATTTAAGAAATAAAATATCTTTACTTGCATATAGGAATTTCGGATTTATATATAATTTATTTAGTGTTTTATTAGTTTGTTCAATGAATTTAAGTTTATTGTTCAATATTATCACAAACGAGATTTTCAGATTTTAAAAAGGGTATTTTAACGCCGTTTACTTCAATATTGCGAACATTCTCCAACCTCTCCACTGGCTCGCCACTAAACAACATGACCACGGACATTTCAGGGTTTAATTTAAGATTGTGCTTTTTTAAAAGCACTTCAATCTCGTACAGCTGTCTACTATATGCTCCACCGAATGATGTTCGAACGCCTCAAAACTATACCGGAGCTGATTATCGTGAGCATATGCATTATACGAACAAGATTTAATGCAGTTCAAAATATCTGGAGTGTATACTACGAACAAAAGTAGACCGGGAATAGGTCCTAGAAGTACTCTATAAGTCATAGGCAATAACAGTGATCAACTGATGTTTACGATTGAAAAAATTTTACTAGTAAAACCGAAAATCTAAGTAATCCACAATAATGTCATCCATTCGGCTTAAGTGTACGCGCTCGGTAAGTGTGCGCACTGTTAACTGTAGAGGGGGAACTAATGTACCGTACAAATTACTACTGACGTTTTAGTATCGCCTCAGTGGCGATAAAGGTCGCTCGTTGTGCACTTTTTTCACTCAAGAAAATTACGTAAAAATTAAATTAATAAAAAGTTATAGTTTATTAAATATTTTCTTTATTATTTGGTTAAGTATTTTACCCACTCATAACCTTTATTTTCAGGTTATTTTCTACCAGAAAGCAGCGGTCACATATAGTGTCGTGAGGAATAAATACAATTTTTTAAATTCATCGGACCCATCTATTGTATAATTTCCATCAGTGGTTACATAAACTCAAATTTATTTTTAAATTGGTTATACCATTTTAAAGACCATGCTCATCCCACTAAAAAATATCTAGTTTGGCTCATTCTGGATAACCACTCTTCGCACATCAATTTGGAGGCTACTATCTACGTTAGAGATTATAGCATCGGTATTCTTACACTTTTTCCTCATAGAAGCCATACAAAACAGCCTCTCGATAGATCATTTTTCAGCCGATTGAAAACAAAATTTGCCATTGAGTGTGATAAATGGATGACGCAACATCCTCGAAGAGCTATTAACCAATACCGAGTGGCTTGACTGTTTAATATATCTTACATACAAGTTGCTACAATGTCAAATGCAGTCCGTTATTTTCTCTTTGGATGATAACTTGTTCGATGGATCTGATTTTGCTCCAGCTTCTCTTACAGGTCAGATATTAAACTTTTATAACGATAAGTCTTTTCTACGACTATTTTGACCCTCGGATATTTTTATTTTATTTTTTTTTGGTTTTATTTTAGTGACCAATTACAATTGTTCTGCCATGTTGGAATATTACCAAGACATCCCCCTATGACACTTAATTTTTAACCAAAATTTGAAGTCAATCCGTTAAGTAACTTTCTAGCTACGGCGAGAACTGATAGGCAGACCGTCCGAATTAACAAAGCATATTTTTGGCATCTAGGGACGCTAAAACTTGAATCTATGTAAAACCTGGGAATGTGATTTTTTAACTATTAAAAATATTTAATTTTTTCCGTCATCCTGAATTCGTATTACAATCTTACCAGTACATTTCTATACCATAATTAATTGTATAAAATTTGAAAACCATCGATTAAGTAGATTTTGCAGGCTGAATTTTTAAATATTTTTTAACCGCCATTTTTTTCGCTATCTTTGATTCCTAAAAAAAATTTAGCAGTTAATTCTTACATAATACTTGATTTTTGTGTAAAATTTGAAGTAACCTAGTGAACAGTTTCTTAGTAATATATTTTTTTAACATTTCACTAGGCCACCATTTTGTTTCGACTTACTGGATTTTTACAAAAATGTTACACCATTTGACCCATAATTTTTGACCAAAATTTGAATTCAATCTGGAGGGTAATTTTTTCACAATTACAATATTTCGTTTTAACGATGGATGTATACATGTGCTGCATATAATAGATGTTCTATATGCTTTTATAGATTAAACCGGCAAATATCACATTATTACGCGACATCGAACTTCAGGCAAAAATTAGCTATGGCGTTTGACTTTAAAAACTGAACTTTCGTTAAATGTGTTTTGTGAAAAAAAGTACTCAGTTATTCAATTACCAAAAAGATAAAATAAAAAAAAAACATTTAATACAAAGTAATATTATACTATAATTCCTATAATCGACACGCGCAAAGGCACCATATATTTACTTTAGACCTCAAAAAGAAAATGCGTTTTGAGATGTTCCAAGTCCCTATGACATTCAGCGACCAACATTTTTATATCTATTTTCAACACCTAAAGATTAAGTTCTGCAAATACGTAAAATTAATTTTAAAAACATTATTACAAATAATAAAATTGGCCATCTCAATAATACCAGGGCAGGATTAACAAATTATGGGGCCTGCGGCTTTAAGTATTTAGGGGCCCCTGAACGTGCGATATTTTGATTTTGTAAAAACAACTAATCACAAAAAAAGTCCTGTGAATTATATTCCGCTGATGGGGCCCTAGAGGCCTCTCAGTAAGTGGGGGGCCACTAAACCGTGCGAGGAGTCATTTGCAAATAACTGATGACTAAAAAAAAGGTTCATAGATTTGTACTCATATGGACGCTTTAAGTCTTTCAGTCGATGGGGGCCTCTAAGCTGTGCGAGGCGAGACTAAAAAAACACCACAAAAAAATGACATCAAAAACTGATAAACTGCTATTTCCCCTTTTGCCCATGCCTCGCGGGGCCCCCACCGCATGTGGGCCCTACAGCAATTTAACGTTACATCCCCTCGCTGCATCTCTGTGCTGGGGCTTATATCTACGACGCCTTCATAGACCCACCATTAATCCAGAACTGAATGAATTTCTCTGCGTTAATCCTTGTAATTTCAACTATCGACACTTCTTTTCTTTTATTACGTTTTAAAAAAAATATGATAACAGAATGTTTTATATCTTACAATCTACCTTAATATTATTCAAATACTTTTTACATTACAGTGTACACCTAGATGTACGAATTTAAATTACAGGTACATTTAAATACCCCCACGTCCCTAATAGTTTTATTTAAATGTGTACAGAATTAAGAAAAGAAATTAATGTTTCTTTTATTAAGAATACTCTCAACATTTTTTTATTTTTGGTAATTAAAGTATAGCAATTTTCACTTAATTCAGAAAATCGCAGAATTATATTATATAATATTACAAACCGTGAGTGACGCTATATATTTTGTAATTTTTCTTTACATTCTTTATTATTTATAAAATTCATTTAATGATTTAAATATAACTTTAATATCAAAAAATCAGCCAGTTACACGTAGATCCATTTTCCAGGAGAATCGTCCAGGATTTGTTAGAAACATTTCTGAGACACCTACACGATGTTGATATGAATAATTAAGTATTTAATTTTAGAAGTTTTAATAATGGTATAATACAAATAATGAAAAAATAAATACTCTAAAGAAATATTTTTATACCATTGGTTATTTAAAACACAAATTTCCCAAAGTATTTATAAATTACTCTATGTGCTCCGCACCAAAAACTTATTTGCTCTGGGTGCCCCCATGTAATCGGCGCCTGTGCATCCAAACATTTTCTTTTCTTTCATTTCTTACAAAAATATGATGCGCATGGTGGTCCAATTTTTCTTTTTCCCCTTGGGTATCGTGAAAGGTATTTGATTGACGTGGAAGTCTCCTATCCCTGTAATGTTTTCTTTTCATTCGTAACTTCCGAATTTGTTTTTTTCTGTTGCCTCCAAATACCCGTTTTATTTAGGTCATATTCACCTGAGGAAGATTGAACAACTTGATTTTGACCTGTCATTATTATTAGATTGTCTTTTTTGTCAGAACTGGAAATAAAAGTATATGATTCTAGATTTTCATCTCCGGACACACTGTCGTGTTCCCTCTCATAAATCGCTGATCCCGTGGCTCCTCCTTGTTATTTATCAATGCTTTTTTATTCACTGTTTTCTTTATGCCCTCTTTACGTTAATTAATGCTAGAGATATTGCACTGATATTATCAAAACTTTGATGCGATTACACAACTTGTATGAGATTGTGGGTTTTCTTGGAGATCAAGAGGAATCTGTTGACCACTGCAATCTAAGTTACATGGATCGGATGTGTTTAAGAAACTATCGTTTACATCAGTTTCGACTGGCAAGTCTTTTATATTAAAGCCCAAATTATTTTTTTCATTGTTCAATACGATTTCTGATAAACTACTTATGCCCTCTTTAGCAATTTTCGTTGGTTTTTCTGAACTATGGCACATATCATGCATTCTTTTGCTCCTTGAACCCATGTACACTAAAATAAAAAAATAATATCACGTAAGTTAAAAGACACCCAAATTCAATAACACGTAAGTCGAATTAAAAATAAAACATTCCTATTAATTTAAATGATGAAAACATTAAAGGCAATTTTCATATATTTAGGCGTTTAGTTTTACTTACGTTTAACTCCACACTTTTTAACAAAAATATTGTATTATTACATTAATAAAATTCGACAAAACGTACCCACTGTTGCATTCAAACCGGAAATAACCCAACAAGTTTCCGACTTGCGGGTTATTGAATTGACATTTATGTATTTAGAGTTACGTGGTATTGACCTCGCAATATTTCCGGGTAACAGCTGTTTATAGCTCCACTACTCTTTTAACAGATGACGCCTGTATGTCTAAGTCAAAAAATAACGTCAAAACCTCAAAATCGCCTATTTCAGACTTATTGATTTAAAGCCATCGGTATAGTGTTGAAAAGTAAATAAAAGTCCTACTGAAGATTCTTTGTGGTTTATCTTTTGTCTCGTACTACATGCCTCTTAGTTTAAAAACTTTCCCTTTCGCCACTTATATAATATACTATTAGACTTCTCTTGCTAATTTATAAATGTGTTTTTGTAGCTTACATAAACTGGTGAGAAGGGCCTGCGTTTACTATCTCTGAGAACACGAATAAAGCACAGGCGGTATTATATTTAAATAACTAACCTAAAATGAGTTTTCACTTCCCTCGTAAAAGAGAAGTATTGTAATCGTGAAAAAATTACTCTTCAAGATCTTCACGTTTCAGGGTCCCTTGATGAAGAATTCATTCAATTCGGTCGTTCTGTCTGTCTGTCTGTCTGTTCGCAGTTTAGCTAAAAACCACTTATCTGATTGACTATATGTCCTGAGGATGCAACAGTAAATTGGTGAAACGTCGGCAATTTAAAAAACGGCCTTTGTTTTTTTTTACTGGATTGTAACCCCCAAATAATACACCACTTTAACATATTGGTAGAAATCCACTATGATGGAATAAAATGGCGCCCAATAAAAATGAAGAGACAGTATATATAACACATATACACTGTGATTATGTACTGAACTAACTTGGATCACACTTCACTCTTCCCAATAAAAGTAATAATTCATAACGGGAGAAGTTCCGGGTAATGGAATTTACCGTTTTTTTTAATAATTAAAAACAAAGCTAATTGATTTTAACATCTTAAAATAAAAATGTATTTAAACATTTTATTATATATAATTTGTTGCAGAGGATCAGACAAAAAAACAGATACCATTTTAAAGTTTTTTATTTCCACTTAAAAATAATATGTATCTATTTAAATAAAGCATTTTTAAAATATGGATGATCTCCAATAAATCCACACTTATCAAGCCACAGTCCTGTAGGTGTAATGGTAGCATTTCCTGTTTTTTCAAATATTCACAGTAGCTTTGTGTTCTTTCCCTCTGTGTGATCTTTGTATCATCTAAAGTGTTGCTCTCTGAAAGAAAGAAAAAAAGTTAGATCTAGCAGACGCTAATATCATTAGTCGGCATATGTAGTAATTTTTTGTCGTGTATTTCCAAGTTCATACATTAATTTTTATAAACAGCTAAACAAATCGCCTTTTCCTTATTTTTCAGATAATAAAGCGCACATTTCTTAATTCAACTCCTGAAATGAGTAATTCCTTTCCAAATCTTACTAGCGAGTTAAAAAAAAATCATTCTGTATGACCTAGCTTAAACTAACTGCATTCAATAGAATAATAGTGTCATTTCTAATAAGCAATTTATTTAAATGACAGTTGTATATACAATGTTATTAATTATTATCACAGTCACCCATCTAACATTTATTTATTTACTTATTTATTCAGGAATGTTTATATCACATAAACTCCCAAAATCGTTACGCTGTGATATTCAATGGTGAACTCAGAAAACAATATGTATTTTCATTTGAAGAGACTGCTAAAATATACAAATATATATATATATATATATATATATATATATATATATATATATATATATATATAGTACACTACTTAAAATTAAATATTGAAAATATATATTACCTGTGAGTTCTTTAAATAATGAAGATAGGAATCTATTATGCTATTTCTCGTACATGACAGGACAAAACCAAAATTGCTGAAAGTCAAACGATTCTTCTATTGTTTATTTAAGTAAAAATCTAGGTTTAGAATCAACAATATACACTTGCAAGTCATCCTTATAAAATTGACTTACATATAACAAAAACTAAAAAATCGGAAATTATCAAAAGTAAACGTCAAAAGTGCCCTAAATGATAAATTCCTTTAAAATTACATATTTTAATTGTAAAAATAGCATCAATAAAACAAAAGTTTCTTATAACCAAGACTTGACATCACAATAGTCTGATATGAATAACTAGTAGCGTAGAATCGCAATTTATTTTCTATTTCGATATGTGAAGTTTGGGGCCATTGCCAGATTTTATATGTTTACAATCAAGTGCCCGAATTTTTGGTATTTCAACTGTTCGTGCCAATAGCCCAAACAAAAACAGTTTCTTCTTTCTTTCTCTTTTTCTTTTAAAATGTCACGTCTTGGTGAGAATTCTCGCGTTAATCGCTACGAATTCTGCTGCCGTAAAACATTACTGTTGTGTTTATTTTGCGTTATTCTAATAAACCCTTTATATTTTCGATGTGTCCGTGATAAATAAAAAATACGGAAATTGTTGAAAATAGCGGTTGTGTGTAAAGTACACTTTTGTTTTCACGTAAACTACTACGACTGTATAAAAATATTTTTCAGGCTTTTAACCTAAATCAAACTATACACAAGACCATTACAACATAATGAAGAAAGTAGAGAAATGTTCGTTTAATATATATTTATGTACTTATAAAAAAAATGTTAAAATTTGATTATAAGTTGCTCGAAAATATCCCCTCTGATGAAAAGCAATTTTGTTTTTATCACTTTTTTTTAATAAGCAATACGCGTTCCAACGCGTCGTTCGAAGAATATAAACTATGTATAAGGGAGCGAGCGCACAATGAAGAGGAAAAGCGCATTAAATTACTGACTGAATACACCACCAATAAAAGTAGGCAATTTGGCTTTTATTGCTCTTAATAGAATAACACAGGGGTTTTTAATAAAGTTCGCGATGCCTGCACTTGTCACCAAAAATTTATTAAAGCCTTTTGGTATTTAAGGGAGCTTGGCAACCGAATTTATATGGGCTTTAAATAGGACGACAACTGGTCTTCAGCACTAAAAAAATATGGACTGACGGGTTTTTTAAAACCTTCATTGGACAATTAATTTTTCGTGAATGAGTCGAGAACAGAGTTATCAATGTTGTTATATAATGTTCACAAATTATTATATTTTGTAAGATTACTATTTTTATTTTAAACCTTTAGAAGACATAACATAACTGTAATAGTCAATATTGTTACTTAGTCAAAATGCTAGTAAAGTGCAGTTTATCTTGCTGTATTGAAAGTACACGTATTCGAGATGAAGCAGCGAATTATACTAGAAGTATATATAGATAATATCAAGTGAAAGATTTATACTATTAGTAGCATAACCCCCCAAAACTCGATACCTTTTGGGAACAATTCCTTTTTCCTCTATAAGAAAATAAAGTATTACTCAATTAATACATGTTGTCATCTTTAATTACTTTAATAAAAAGAAGGATTTTAATTTGTACGAGGACCATTTCGGGTTGGCTCAACTCCCAAGGATACTATTTAAAGAGTCATCTCACAGCAGATACCTGTTTCTAAATGACACCTCCAAGTTTGAGACGAAGATAATTTAGCTTAGTTGTTAATCGCTTTTACAAAATTGTTGAACGCACTTCTCTTTATTTTTATTTCGTTTCGTTTTTCTTCACTTTTTATTTCTTTTGTAAAAGGGTAGTAATGTAATCGTGAAAACATCACCCTACGAGATTTTTTTAGATCTTTACGTTTCAGGGTCCTTAGATGCTGAAAAACTGTCGGTCTGTCTGTTCGCAGTATAGCTAAAAAGCTACTTATCCCAGTGACTTCAAATCGTGGTTAAGAATTAGGGTCTATATGGGGATGACCTGGTAACGTTTTGGCGGCCTAGATAAATGTTAAAAAAATTATTACCAAAGAACTACTTATTCAATTTATCTCACATTTTGCACGAAAATCAAATATGATGTAGAAATCAACTGGCAAAGTTTTGGTACGAATCCAAAATGGCGGTTTAGTAAATTATTTAAAAATTCAGTTTGAAAACCTACTTAATGGACTCAATTCAAATTGTGTGTCTTAAATAATTGTGGTATACAGATAAACTAGTAAAACTGTGCTACTAACTGGCGGAACTAAATGGCGACTAAATATAGTATTTGTAACCGTGAAAAAATCACCTTCTTAGGTGTTGCATGTTTTCACGTTTTAGAGTCAATAGATGCAAACAAATATATTTTATGAATTCCGTCGGCTCGTCTGTCATTTTCTCTGTCTGTCTATTAGTTCCCGGCATAGCTTAAAAACTACTTATCAGATCAACTTGAAATTTTGATCAAAAATTAAGGGTCATATGGGAATGATCTGGTAATAATCCAATAAGCCACAATAATATGGCGGCCTAGAGAAACGTTAAAAAATTATTATTGAAAAAAATAATTATCCAATCCAAAATCAAGCGTTATATAGAAATGAACTGGTAACATTTTGGTATGAATATAAGATACCAGAACGAAATGGCGATCTAATCAGATATTTAAAAAACAGCCTGAACACGCCAGTTATTATATCAATTTCAATCTACTGAACACTTCACTATTTCTGTTAAAGGAAAGATTCATAACGAGGGGAGTTCCGGGTAAAGGAAATTAACAGTTTTTTTAGCCTGGCGCTGTGAAATAAGTTATCAAATGTCGTTGTGACCTCTTATCTATATATTAAAGTATATACATACATGTTATATATTGATAGAATCAAATAATATTTATTTCTATAAGACCACAAAGCATGGTAAATAAACAAAATTTAAATGTTAAAATAAGTTATTTTACAATCAATAATAATAAACACAACTAACCAGCATTACACATTACAAGAAGAAAATTAAAACCAGCCTAGACCTGTACAGGATTACAACTGGTCATTCCAGACCTAGAAGTTGCATCCATAAAATTAGCCCACACAATAGAAACTATTTTATAGATACATTTTATTTTCCTACCGGGCTATAAGGTCGTTGTTTTTCTTTTGATACGTTTTAGTCGGATCGTTTTTAACTCCTTGCAAGTTTTAGTACCAGTCATTTTCTTGTAATATTCGGTGGAATATATAATAACTGTTTTCTTTGATTTGTCGGGTCTCAAAATTCTTCACTTTTGGTTTTACTTAATAAGAAGTTTGGTTTGTTTTACTTTGCTCAATAGTTATTTTTGTTTCCTTGTCTTTGATGTTTGGTTTAATTTGTTTTTATAGTTGCAGCATGTTGATATTAAATGGTCTTTTGTTTCCGAAGTTAAGTCTGTAATTTGATATATTGCTAATTAAATCTGGAAATGGTATGTATCCAGAAGTTTTCCGATACTTATTACCCACGTAGCGTACTGATTCACGGTTATTATAGTAAGTATTACATCTATTGTTATTACTACTATTATTTAAATTTTAGAATTTTCTGTGACCTCGATTACCCTGGTAGTTATACCGCCCTACGTTATTGTAAATCGTATTGTTTCGCCCTCTTTCGCAAAATTTTCGATTATTATGCGAATATCTTTGTGATCTTAGATGAAAAATTATTGAACTGTTCGAAAAAGATTCGCTAACAAATTTGGTCAGGACTTCCTGACTACTATCAATTTCGCTCTGTCAAAGTTATGGTTTAAACTTAAGGTCTGAACTGTAGCTTCTACTGTGTAATTTGCTCCAGTTCCGGAGGGACGCCTTCAATTATATAAGCTCGTTGTATGATATAAGAGTTTAGTTGAAATTAATCGCGAACTTTCACCCTTAATACCGTTTTTAAGTTTAATTATAATCCTATCAGTACTGCTTTCAGTACCGATAAGATCACGTACCTTACAGGTGAGACTTGTTTTCACAAAGGCTATTGCATTGTTTGTACGATCACCTGAACTTTGTTTTAATAGTTCTAATGCATCTAAAAAATAATATAATTTATCGGGTGAGGAATCAAATGAGTTTGGAACAAGCTTATTGCAAATTTAAAAAAGTCTATCATATTTAAAGTGATTGTATCAGAGTTAGTTAGTATCTTAGATACTTTCAAAAAGATACTTTTAATCAAAAAGTAACTAAGTTCCTAATAACTGTAATTTATTTTTGAAAGTAACTAATTACTTTAAAAATATACTTTGTCTTCTGGGTTTAATATATGTAGTATAACTATATTAAAGATTTTATTGGATATCTAAAATAGGTATGAAGTAACTTAAAAGCATTAAAACTCGTAAAAGTAGTGCAAAGCATTTGAAAAAAATTAATTTAAACCAAATATTATACTATGTTCCTGGCGGTGGGTCAAAAAATCATGTTAAAATGAAACCCTTTTTTTTTAATGGCTAGATATAGGATGTCACAAAAAAATATTCTCCCATCCCCGATGAAATCGCGCATCTCATACCATAAGTAAAAAAATCTGATTATATAAAAGCTTATAAAATTCTCTACAATAAGGTTTTTGTAACACCAGCCCTATCGCCCTGGCAACAGCTTTAAGATGACTGATGCGCTTCGAGCAAATTAACCTACACCATAGTTTAAAATTATGTTCGGTGCCTACACATAGCGTACTTAGCAATACTAGCTAGTGAATAAAAGCTGTAATTAAAGACGCGCAACATTGACATGAAAGTGGCTGATGTTATGTAAAAAGAACTTTTATTTTATATAGCACCATATTTATCATATGACAAAAAGAGAATGAATTATTGAACAAAAATCAATTTGTATATAATTTGCATATTTAAGGGATCTCGCTGTCATCAGAAGTGATAGAATTTAGAATAATATGTTTTTGGTGACCTCCAAGTCTAATTGTTAAACTGCCTGGAGTATTAACAATTAATTATGTTGATATTTAAAATATTTGTTTTCTTTAAAAAATCTAGTATGTATTATCAATCATCATTTTCTTGGTATTTACCGTGCTTATTTTTGTGAAGATAAAGTTTACATATGATAACAAAAAGGAATAAAGCAAAGCGATATAACATTTCTAGTAAGGTGTGTTTAAAATATAAAATTTGTTCAAAACTAAAAAATTTTAAGTGCAAAGTATAAGTCTTTTCAAATGGCACTTGTGCCTATTTTTGCTACAACTTATAAACTATTACAACAGCTTTAAATTTTCTTAAGTTTATCCTATATCAAATTCTAGTAATTGTTGAGATGTTTATATTTTCTTAGTTTTTCAATCCCTTTGTTTATATTTATTTTATATATACATTTTATTTTCCTACCGGGCTATAACGTCGTTGTTTTTCTTTTGATACATTTTAGTCGGATCGTTTTTAACTCCTTGTAAGTTTTAGTATAAGTCAGTTTCTCGGTGGAATACATAATAACTGTTTTGTTTGATTTGTCGGCTCTCAAAATTCTTCAGTTTTGGTTTTTCTTAATAAAAAGTTTGGTTTGTTTGACTTTGCTCAACAGTCGTTTGTTTGGGTGTGGTTTATTTTTGGTTTAATTTGTTTTTATACTTGCAGCATGTTGATCTTAATTGGTCGTGTGTTTCCATAAGTCTGTAATTTGATGTATTCCTAATTAGATCTAGAAATGGTATGTATTCAGATGTTTTCCGATTGCTCGTTATTACCTACGTAGCGTACTAATTCGCCGCTATTATTGTAGGTATTACACATATTGTTATTATCACTATTATTAAAATTTCAGAATTTTCTGTGACCTCGATTATTGTCGCGTGACCCTGATGGTTATATCGCCCTACGCTATTGTAAATCGTATTGTTTTGCCCTCTTCCACAAAATTTTCGATGATTATGCGAATATCTTAGTGGAAAATATTTGAACTGTTTGAAGAAGATGCGATAACAAATTTGGTCAGGACTTCCTGAGAGGTGGAAAGCCAGCATCTACTATCAATTTCGCTCTATCAAAGTTATGATTTAAACTTAAGGATTAAACTGTTCAATTATGTAATTTCCTCCACTTCCAGAGGTACTCCTTCAATTACATAAGCTCTCTTTATATTTTCCGCGAGGGCTTTAATTTCCGAGACATACGTTGAAGAATTCCTATTGCTCTGTTTATGATGTAAGAGTTTAGCTGAAACTAGTCGCGAACTTTCATCCGTTATACCGTTTTTAAGTTTAATTATAATCCTACCAGTACTGCTTTCGCTGCCAGTAAGATCACGTGCCTTACCGGTCAGGCGTGTTTTCACAAAGGCAATTGCATTGTTTGTACGATCATCTGAACTTTGTTTTGGCAGTTCTTGTATATCTTAAGGCATTGTATTAGAGTTACTTAGTATCTTAGATACTTTCAAAGAGATACATTTATTCAGAAAGTAACTAAGTTCCCAATAACTGTAATTTACTTTTAAAAGAAACTCTAAAAAGACACTTTGTTTTCTGGGTTCAACATGGGTAGTATAACTATATTCAAAAATTTATTAGGTACTTATTATATATCTAAAATAGATATGATGTAACTTAAAAACAGAGTACTTACCACACCGAGACATCTAAAACTTAGTATGTCAAATAAATTATCCACAAAATATATCGCTGAAGCTACTACTTTATTATACTAAAATACACGTAACAAAAATAAGCATTAAAACTTTTAAAAGTAGTGCAAAGCATTATGAGAAAAATTAATTTAAACTAAATCTTATATTATATTCCAGGCAGTCGGTCAAAAAATCATGTGGAAATGGAAAAAGTGAAACCCTTTATTTTAATAGCTAGCTTTAGGAGGTCACAAAAAGACATTCTCCCACCCCCGATGAAATCGAGACTCCCTAAATATCCAAACTTGGTTGCAATAACTCTCTCACGTCATACCATAATTATAATTAAACAAAAGCTTATAAAATTCTCCACAAACAGTTTTGTACACTTTTTACGTAACACCAGCACAGATGTACAGAAGCTTAAGCTTTTATTTTATATACCACCATATTTATCTTATGACAAAGAGAGAATGAATTATTAAACAAAAATCAACTTGTGATGTGAGAAGTGACAGAATGTTTAATATGTTTTTCGTGACCTCCAAGTCTAATTATTACACTGCCTGGAGTATTAACATTTAATTATGTTGATATTTAAAATATTTGTTTTCTTTAACCCGCGATCACTAGCGCTGTTAGAACATTTTTACATATTTCTTCAGTTTAGGAGCAAAACAGGCAGTTCGGCAACGTTGGTTTATGAATTCTTAGTTGATCTATCCTAGTACCCCCTCCCATATTGGGTTTTTCCTGTCGTCATGAACAAGATTTGATTTAGTAGCTTTTGGGCGAGCCTTCCGAATTGTTAGACGAACTCTAACGTGCGAATTACTACGTTGTTGTTTTTTGCGAAATTGTTAGAAAATATCTAACTGCGCGAGTGATCTTGTTAAAAGTAATTAAAGTTCTATTTTTTCAAAATGTCGTATGAAAAGGGTCAGAAAGCACTTTGGGAAATATTTGAAAGAGGATGGGTTCTTCGCTGCAGTACAATCTGATGTATCAGATGAAGATGCGCCATCTGGACATAGCGACCATAACACGAATTCCGAGCAATCCGTTGTCGAGGACTTTCAACCTCAAAGGGCTGAAACGGTAACTGGCAATAAACTATGTTTCGTTGGGAAACATGGTGTAACGATGTGGTTAAAACACAAAGACATTTTTCGAGGTGAAACTCGTTCGAAAAACATTGTAACGAAATTATCAGCAGTAAAAAGTGCTGCCAAAAATGCTAAAACTAATATGGATTGCTGGAAATTATTTTTTCGAAATGAAACTATTGGCGTTATCGTGGAGTGTACCAATCTACAACTTGACCTTATGAGACCTAAATATCGAGAGAGAGATTGCTTGCCAACTAACTTTGAAGAAAAACAAGCTTTTTTGAGGGTTCTGTACTTAGCTGGAATCAAAAAATCTCAGCATTTAAATACAAACGAGCTATGGATTACAGATTTTACCTCACCAGAGTTTTTTTCGGCTGTTATGTCTAAGAGTCGGTTTCACTTGCTAGTACAGGAAATACGATTTGATCATAAAGCAACAAGGCAGAAAAGACTGAAAGAGGACAACCTGGTACCAGTGCATTTTATTTTTGATCATTTTGTTGAAAAATGTGTCCAGTATTACTCCTTTGGTGAATACGTTACCATAGACGAAATACTAGAGGGGTTTAGAGGGCGTTGCCGTTTTAGGCAATATATTGCAAACAAACCCGCTAAGTACGGTATTAAAATATATGCGGTAGCAGACGCAAGAAACTTTTACACCCACAGTTTAGAAATATACGCTGGGAAGCAACAAGATGGCCTGTTTCAGTTAACTAATGATGCTGCAAGTGCGGTTAAACGTCTTCTCAGGCATTGTAGTAGAAGTGAAAGAAATGTAACCGTTGATAATTACTTTACGTCTATACCGCTAGCCAATGATCTATAGCAAAATCACAAATTAACCTTGGTAGGAACGCTTAAGAAAAACAAAAAGGAAATCCCCAATTTATTTCTAGGTACAAAAATTCGCCAAGCCAAAAGTAGTATGTTTGCATATGGAGAAAAACCAAATCAATGCATGCTTGCATCATACATACCAAAGAGTGGCAAAAATGTTTTATTATTATCCACATTTCACGATGACGACGAAATAGATAGTGAAACTGGTAACGAATATAAGCTTTCGATTATTACATTTTATAACCTTACAAACGGCGCAGTCGATGTTGTAGACAGGATGAAAACTGAATACTGCGTTACCAGGTTAAGCAACAGGTGGCCACTCACTCTCTTTTGCTCAATACTAAACATTGCAGGAAAAAATTCCAGGATTATTTATAACAGCAACACCGGAAATAATGTTCCTCGAAGAGAATTAGTTAGCGCGTTAGCAAAACAACTTGCTAAGCGACATTTACTAAATCCTGCTACAGTTCAAGCATTTTCAATCCCTCTGCGGCAAAAAATTCGAAATGTCCCTGGCTCTGAAACACCAGTCTGGTACCCATCGAATGCCAAGATGCTCATTTTGTCCAATAAGAAAAAATAGATTTACTAATTACCACTGTATAGCATGCTCCAAGCCTATTTGTAAAGAACAGACGTTGAAAACTACAGTTTTATGCCAGGAGTGCGTTATGCAAGAAGACGAGTAGACTGTATGGTTGCCTTTTTGACTACGATTTTGTTTTATTCATTTTTTAATTATAATTTTCTTTGTTTAATGTTTTTTAAATATTTAATGGTTCCTTGTAATGGTCCAAATACGAAGTTTTGTTTATTTTATGAACGTAGTTAATGTTTCTTTAATAAATATTAACAAAAAAAACTATAGTGTATTCTATTCATATATAAAATGTTCGAAAATTTATATGTTAGATAAAATCCAACACGCGAGTAACTACGTAAAAATCAACAGCGCGAGTGATCGCCCGTTAAAAAATCTAGTATGTATTATCAAACTTGCTTATTTTTGTAGGGTTAATGTTTTCATATGGTAACAAAAATGAATAACGCTAAGCGATATAACATTTGTAGTAAGGTGTCTTTAAAATATAAAATGTCTTCAAATCTAAAAAACTTTAAGTGCAAAATATAAGTTTTTCCAAATGGCACTTGTGCGTATTTTTGCTTTAACTTATAAACTATTACAACAACTTTAAATTTTCTTAAGTTTATCCTATTTCAAATTCTAGTAGTTGTTAAAATGTTTATATTTTATATTTTTTCAATCCTTCTGTTTATATTTATTTGCAGTAATCGCAGTAGCTACTGAAAATAACATAACAATAAGTAAATTTACAGGAGTAAATAACTTAATCACCTTTTAACATAGAAATTGATGACAAGGAATTTTTTACTCTTAAAATATAAAAAATCTACAACACTCTACAACCTTAATATTTATTATTTTTCTCTTCTTCATTAAGCAAAAAAGTTAAATGGGAGTCCAGTTTATATTCAATGTCCCTGTACATTTAACTTTAAGAAGAAAGTTTTAAAATTATACTTAAAATTCAAAAATTATTTATTATACAGGAAGTTCCATTTAAAAAATAATACATTTTGCTACACTACTTTTTTAACCCACCTGTTTGGTTTGCGCAGAAATATTTTTGCATGATGCACAATTGGTCACTACATAATATTTCAGATGTGTCTGTTGCCAAATTTAATCTATAAAATATAAACAACGCAGTGTTGCACATACTGGATATTCTTTTATTACTTACCTACCTAACTTACTACCTAAACCCCACATACATTTTAATATTTATCGCCTTATCGCCGAAATAAATAAATTCGTAGGAAAACTCCATATGTTTAAAAAATCTAATATTCTAGTTATCTTCTTCATATGATTTACAAAAAGCAAAGAAACTGCACTTTACGGCTTGTTACTGCAAATCAGGTAACTAAACTAAAACTAACACGAACAAATGTCAATAGCTTGCTATGATTCCTTCTGATATCGAAGTAAAAATGGTAGAAGGGGTAGTAATAAAAAGTTGGTGAAACTGGAACATTCGGAAGTCAAAGAGTGACTGTCATCAATAGAGACGGCTTTCTTACGCTGTTTCCGCGTGTCGCCGTACCTTTATAGGATTTACACTATATCGACGGAGAACAGATCTGAAGAAGTAGAAGTAGTAAATCAAAAAAACTTGTTCTCAGTTTGTACTTATCCTTATTGAGTAATCTAAACATAATTGTAATAATTTGTCATAACATACCAATAGCTATTACATTATTGTTACAGATTGAGAAATAATACCAAGTAAAAATATAAAGTAGACTATAATATGATAATTACAATTCAAGTAGTGTTTTGTCTGTGACTTTTATTTGTTGTCGCCTATCCTTTTGTTTGAAAAAATGTTCTGCGTTTGATGATCCATATTTTAACTTTAAATACAGTAAATTTCCTTTACCCAGACCTTCCCTCTTTATGAATATTTCCATTTCTTAGGAATAGTGAAGTATGGACCAATTTAGTTCAGTACATAGTTATTTAAGAACACGTATATATTGTCTTTTCAAACATATTTACTGGACGTCTTTTTGTGCCAATATATTGGATCCCTACCAATATTTTAACAGTTTCTACCTATGCCACACTTGATTTTGGGCATAATTTAAAATTAATTCAATAAGTAGTTTTTACATTGATACACACCGCGATTTTGTTACGTCATGTTGAATTCGCATCACTTTTTTCTTGTATCATATTTAATTTTTTTAGTTTAATTTTTCTAACATGTTATTTGGCCGACATTTTCTTCTGCTATCTTGAATTCGTAACACAACTTTACAAGCTTATCTCTATATAACACTTAATGCTAGCACAATATTTGAAATTAATCTATTAGGTAGTTTTTTTTTCATTTTTTAAATATTTTATTAGTCCGCCATTTTGTTTTGCTATCTTATATTCATGCCAAAATTTTAATTTTGGTATGAATATAATGTTAGTTTTTTTACCGAATTTGAAGTAAATTATAACAACTATAACAATGGCGCAAACCGCTTTGACTTTGCTGGAGGTGCTATGTTTAGTTTACGATTTTCCTACTATGTTACCATGACAACGCGTATCCGATGACGTCGAGCCCAGGGCCATACAACGCTCTCGGTGAATTGCAGGCGCAGTACACTACACCCACGTGTCGTTCAGTTTGCGGTGGTTCTTTACTTTTATTTTCGCGGATTTCGCAGCAACCGGTGAGTTCCTTTGCAGTTAACTTGACTGTTATTGCGAAAGGATTTTTTGGTGAGATGAACGATTTTAAATTCACGTTTCTGGCATTAGTGTTTAATGACATTTTCTCAATCACGGACATACTATTTCACGTTCTTCAAAAAAAATCGCTTGATGTTCATTTTTGCATATCCAATATAAAACGCTGTCGTGAGGCGTCTGTAAAAAAAGAAATGAACAATTTTTTAATACCATGTTTGATACAGCAAATTCTATTACAGAAATAAATCATTACAAACGTGAGCTTGCTAAGCTTTCACCTGAAGAAATTAGGGCTAAGTATATTTTTATGAAATATTGGACCATATTTTAATAAAAATGACACTAAGATTTCAAGACTCTGAAAACTTACATTTTCATGTTTGGCAGGTTCTGCTAAATTTTCCGAATATAGTTTAAATTTTCCGACTGGCCTGTTTGAAAATTTGTTACAGTTATATGGGGAAATATTTTCAAAAAGTCAACGACTTAAAAATGAGCTTGATCTTATTTTTGCCAATGAAAGTAATTGGAATATATCCCTGCAAGAGCAAGTGAAAAAAATTAATAAAAATAAATATATTTATACCGAAGCATATAAATTGTTTTCTCTTATTTTCACAATACAGTCGACAAGTGCTTCAGTGGAAAGAAGTTTTTTGTGCTTCAAATATGTAAAAACTTATTTAGGAAATACAATATCTCAAGAAAGACTTTTCTTGGCAATATTTCAATTGAAAAGCAATTTCTGGAGGAGATTAAAGCAACTCATCCATTTTATGAGGATGTTATAAATAAATTTGGTGCTATGAAGTATAGAAGAATTGATTTAGTATAAAAAATTTAGATAAGTCGTAAAAAAATATTCTACCCCCTCTACATACAAAAAAAATCTGGAAGAAAAATTATTGCGATATTTTCTTGCTTCATTTGCACTTCAATTACTTTTTTGCCCGTCAGCCGCCACTGATTCAAACATCCCATCAAAACGCAAAGTATTGAGGATCAGTATTCCATTGAAGGGTAGATTAAGAGCAGCGCCGATTTGTATTGACTCGTTAATACTATTTTTAGCATAAGTAAAGACTATTCTTCTAATGATTCTGTTATCGTGTTTCTTGATTTAAATTTCTTATCTTTACAAAATAAGAGCAAGCTAGAGATAATTTTCTGTACAAAATATGACCAATAGATAACAATAAGTGTCACGAAAATTTTACTTTTAACTAAAATCAATTTATTTCCAAACAATATACTATAAACCTATCAATTCTTCTGTTAATGAATACTAAAATTAATAATACTTACCATTTGAATAAAAATAGAATTTGTGAGCGACTAGCAAAATTTGTGCAGCAAGTAAATAATAAAGTAGTATTAAGGTCTATTTTAACATATAGTACACCGCCTACCCCACGACTGGGCCAGAGTAGTAAGGAAGCTGGGAATTTTAGTCAGGGAATGGAGAATCTAACTGTTAATAAACACGGTGATTTAACCTATCACTGCAGCACTAACCCAAAATAAATTGGTCGCGATATTGTTGGGGTTGTTACTGATATTGTAGATTATGTAGTAAAATCTAATAACGACAATGAAATTAGATTTATTCAGCCTGCGCAAAAATGTGTATACCTACACACGCTTATCAGAATGGAATCTGATGGAAGGCTAACATTCCAACATTGCAGTAACTCGAAAGAGTTTGATTCTGTGTCATATAAATATTCAGAGTATTGCTAATAAGTTGGACATTCTCGAAAGTGTGTTGAAATTAAGAAAGTGTTGACATCATGTACAAAACAGAGTTTTGGCTTCTACCAGCGTCAACCGATTTAAACATTCAGGGTTATACCTTAATACATGTTTTTATAGAAATTCTTATGCACATGGTGGGTCACTGATATGGTGAAAGACGAGATTAACTATTTGTTTAAGACTTCAAAAAGGGTAGAGTGCGTGTCTGTTATAGCACGTAGCGAATTGAGCGGTATTTGTTCCGAGATATATTCCATTATTTGTTGTTACCGCCCTCCATCAGAAAATTTAGACACATTTATTGACTCTGTTAATTCGGCGCTCTCAGCAGTGTATGAACATGGTAAATACTTAATAATGTGTGGAGATCTGAACATTAATTTTTATATCAATACTCTTCATAAAAAACAACTTTGTGACCTTTTGGAATCATTTCTGCTTAACTTTAACTTCTTTTGAACCTACAAGGGTTTACACAAATTTAAAAGGTCACACAAGCTCATCCATTATAGATTAATGTAGCTACCAACATTCCGGATACTTCATATCGGACTAACGTTTTTAATCCACATATTAGCGACCATCTGCCCCACAAATTTACTTTTAATATTATTAAAAAGAAATATTGATTCTAAACCAAAATATAAATCAATATGTCGGGATCTTTCTGAAAATAACCTATCCCTTTCCTCTAATATGGTGATATCACAGCGGTCGAGTTATATTTTGGATCTTAAAACGTAATGAATGACCCGGTTTATGGAAAATATAATATTCCGTCTAGATTGTTGCTGTCCCTGTAAAGACATGAAACCTAAAAAAAATCACAATTAGTAAATGGCTGGTAGAATGTAAATTTATCTTGAAAATCTGCATATTGTACAAAAAAACTCTTAAAAATAATAATGTGATATCCGAATATCGAAATCTCAAAAAAAACATACAAACAGGTAATAAATAAGTCATTCTTCAAAAATAAAATTTTAAATTCGGATTGCAAAAATAAAACAATATGGTCCATTGTTAACAAACAATTAAATAGAGGTAATAAAAAGTATATTCACATTAAACTTAGTAGCGAAGTAGCAAATCAATTCGTCAAAGTACTACTTGTACAGCTTCACCTATTATTCCCCATTTTATTGTGGTTGACCCGGTCAGAGAGGATGAAGTACTTAACATCATTTCAAATTTTAAAAATAAAAACTCTGCCGACTTCGATGATTTAAATGTAAAATTATTTAAAATGATTAAACATTATATTTCTCCGACTCTCACAGACTTAATAAACTGTAGACTTAACGAAGGTGTTTTTCCTAAAATATTTAAAACAGCTATAGTAATTCCAGTTTACAAAAAAAAAATAATTGCGAAAACATAGAAAACTATGGTCAAATATCAATACTTACCACTCTGTCAAAGATTTTGGAAAGATTGATTTATAATAAAATGATTAATTTTATAAATAAATATAATGTATTAAACCCAGCTCAGGATTCCTTAAAAAAAAAGTCAACTGAATCTGCATCTTTTTATTCTTTAAATTGCATTTTTCGAAACATTGATGGGGGAGAACATGTAGTTACGATATTTTTTATCTCTACATTGCGAGACTTTATAACCCAAAAACTTTATAATATGGGCATTCGCGGAACTATTCTGGACTGGATAGATTCTTATATGACTGAGCGAAAAATAATTGTTAAATATAGTGGTGTACGTTCGGAAGAAAGGTCTGTGGAGCTTAGTATACTATAAGGCTCACTTTTGGGACCGCTGTTATTCATAATGTATGTTAATGATTTAACTCTGAATATACTATCTGAAAATGTAACAATATACGCTGATGACACAATTATTGTTGCCGCAGCAGATACCCGTGATGATCTCCTTACTAGTGTAAAAAATATCTGTAGTTATATGGAATCCTGGCGTAGCAAAAATTATTCTAAATATTACCAAAATTATCTGCGTAAACATGTTAAATCCAAAACCACTGCCAAGTAATTTTAAGCAAGAGCTTAATATAGAGTTTTCAACAAATGTTAAATTTTTGGGAACATATCTCGATCCTCAATTTACATTTCTGCATCATGGAGACCACTTGTGTTTTAAGTTAAATTCGGCGTATTTCGTCCTACTTAGTCTTAAAAATACACTAGATAGGCCATATGGTAAACAATGTTGTTTCTTGGGGAAGTGCTGGTGCGCAGTGTAGTCGTATTTTTATTACTAAAAAAAAATATTTCGACTAATATTTAATACGAATGTGCGTGAAAGCTGTAGGGAAGTTCTCATTAAAAATAATATCTAAACCTTCCCTTCTATATATGTTTTGATGTTTATCATTCTTAAACAATAATAGAAACATATTTGATACACTCCTTAAAACAACCTCTCATAACCCAAGAGGTATAAATCTTCTCTCTTAATTCCTAAGCATAGAACGTCTTTTTTTAAAAGCTCTCCTATATATGACTGTATAACTTTGTATAACAAACTACCTTCAGATTTGAGAACAATGAGATGCACACAATTTATTAATTACATTAAATCATTTATCTTGACCAGAGCATTTTTCTCAAGTAAGGACAATTTGTGTTCTGGTCACTGAATAAGGTTGATATGGGTAATGAGTATGGGTGCTTCTTTGATTTTTTTTATTGACTATACTAATATGTCGTGCTATATCAATATTATTGTATTTCGTATTTTTGTTTATTTTTATATTTTTATGTTTGTACTTCTAGTCTACATTTAGTTTGTTTAAAGGTTTAAATATAGTTATTTATAATCCTATTATTATGACGACCCAATGTATTTAATTGTATAATATATGGTAATAATAATAATAATAAATACAAATAAATAAATAAAATAATAACACGTATACCGTGTGAGAGGAATAGTGAAGTGTGACTCAATTTAGATCAGTACATAGTCACAGTATAGATGTGTTACGTATACTGTTTTTCAAGCATTTCCATTGGGCACCATTTTGTTCCATCATATTGGATTCCTACCAATATTTTACCAGTTTCTTTCTACCTATGCCACACTTGACTGTTGGGCATAATTTAAAATAAATTAAATAGTTACATTTTACATTGACACATTTAATTTTTCTACAAAATTTAAAGTCAATTGAACAATATTTTTTTACGTTGATTTTTCAAAAAAATTATTTCGCCATCTTAAATTCGTACCATAATTTTATCAGTTTATTTCTATATTACACTTAATTCTTGCACAAAAATTGATATTAATTTAATAGGTAGTGTTTTCGGCCTGATTTTTTATATATTTTATTACGGCGCTATTTTGATTTGCTGTCTTAGATTCATATCAAAATGTTACCAGTTCGTTCTTATGTAACACTTGATTTTTGTTCAAAATTTGAGGTAAATTGGATAATTACTTTTTTAATAAAATTTTTTTAACGTTTGACTAGGCCTCCATCTTGTTCCGGCATATTGGATTTTTACCACAATTTGAAGTAGTTTTTTGAGATATGCCCCAAACTAACAAACAGACGGACCGACGGAATTGATAAAACACATTTTTTGGCCTCTAGGGAAGCTAAAACCTGAAGATATGTAAAACCTGAGAGGGTTCTTTCAAGATTACAAACATTTTATTTGACTGTCATTTTATTTCCCCATTGTTAGTATTACACATAATTTTAATAGATCAGATGTAATTTTAAATATTTTGTTACGCCGGCATTTTGTTCCGCCATCTTGGATTCATAGAAAAATGTTTCCAGTTGCTTCTAACATAATATTTGATCTTTGTGCAAAATTTGAGACAATTTGGATAAGTAGTTTTTTAATAATAATTTTGTTAACATTTCACTAGGCCGTTTTGTTATATTTGATTTTTACGAAAATGTTACCAGGTCATCCCCATATGGCCCTGCTTAATTTTTGGACCAAAATTTGAAGTCAATTGGGTAAGCAGTTTTTTCGCCATACCGCGAACAGATAGACATGTTTAGGGACCCTGACACGTGAAGATCTGAAAACATCTCGGAAGGTGTTTACAATACTTCCATTTTTCGAGGGAAGTGAAAATACTCACAGGATCCCATATCTAATTAAAAATACTTTACGCATGCAGTTACCTACGTAAACTAAATAAGTGCGACTAACTGAAATTTTTCAACTGACATTATGTGCTGAAAGTGCCCCCTTTTCACATATTTATAGAAGAAAGTTTCAAAAAATAATGCCAGTACATAATTTAAAGCCTATCTTACTAAAATCCCAAATAAAGCTAAGAAATATAGGTAGGGGTCGAATACCAAGACAGCTACATAACTGCTCATTTAAGTTTTATTTTTATATTATTTATTAGCTATATTTACAGATGAAGTGATAATAATGCTTTATTTAACGTAAATAAAAAAAATACCATAAGCAAATACAACAGAAGGACTTCTCTATACCACAATATATTTAGCATATTTTTACAATATAAATCTAAAGCAATTTATATTCGTCAGCGTGTATTGGGGTAACGGAAAAAATGGGCGTTCATTTGTCACCTTCAGAAGAAAATTGTTTTAAGTAATAAAGGTCCGAAATTTAAGTAGAATTTGGCTTGTAGCATTTGTTTTTAGGTGCGGGTATTTTGTTACTTACCATATACTCCGTTATCAGGATTTCGTATATGATTCTAGCTCCGTAGTTCCTAAGTAACTAATTTTTTATAACGTAAAAAAAGTCTTTCAAATATCTGAATTTTATTTAAATATTAAATTAATTTCATTGAATTAATATATAATAAGTATTATTATTATAATACTTCTATAATTTCAATATTGCTATATAAAAAGGTCAACACTCCAAGCACCCACCATAGGTTTTTACCTCATTTTCAAACTTGTCTATCTTAAGAAACTAGCATACAGATTTTAATGAATTTGAAGTTTTGGGATGATTAGCTAACTCGCTCTCCCTCGATGTATCACAAATAATAGGGCATACAAATAGTATCACATATAATAGGGCATACAGGGCACAAAATGAAGTTATGTAAAATGACCTAAAATGTTTGATTTGAGTAAAATAATGCGGTTTGATTTTTCATTCGATTTTTAGGGTCTAGGATGAAATTGTAAAAGATACTGTACCGATTTTTGAAATTTCCTTGAAAATTGAATTTTTTTTTACACGAACTTGTATTTTCTGTTCAATCCAATTATTCTTATGTCTACCACATTACCACAAGTGCTATAACAAATGTACATGTTTGCATTATTCAGGATATTCCCAAAAAGACCAGAAAGCCTTTGAAAACAAAAGGTCCGTTTTTCTGCAAAATTTTGCCGAGACTAATATACTTACTTTGAACACTGTATGTAAAATAATCCTAATATTGCAGGATATTTATAATTTTCTTGTTTAAGGTATATTATTCTCGGGACAATTTCGGAATATCTTAGCCATCGTCTCTCTAACTGAAACATAATTTTATTACTTAAGGGCTCCCAAAACATCTAAACTGTTTATAGTAATAACATTACCTGAATATAAAGGGTAGACAAATATCTTATTGTATTATACAATAATATAATACAATAAGACAGAATTTATAACAAAATACTATAATAACAATAAACGAAAACAAATAACTAGTGATTTGAATAACCTCTCCTTGACTATTAAAGATCCAACTTAACTAGGCATGTTGTCGGTTAGACGCTGAATGAAGTCGAGGGGAGTAGCTTCCCATATATCCCTACTGGTTTCACTAAATCCTCCACATTCACGATCTCATTTTTAAGCTGGCTCAGCAGCAATTTCATTCTACTCCAGACATGCTCAGTTGGAGTCAGATCTGGAGACACAGCAGGCAATTTAAGAATTGTACTTAACAATGCGCGTCCTGTGAGGCCGCGAGTTGTCATCAGCAAAAACAGAACCGTTTCTAAAGTTTTTCTATAACAAGGAGAACAATCTATGCACGTACTTTTCTAAATAAAAGACATCAGTCAGTGTCTTGCACATAAAATGTTCCGTCCTACGATCTCTCAAAATTCTCCCCTAAACATTCACACCAGCACCTCCAAACGATATACGCGCATACATATTCTTCTCTATTTCTCTTTCACTATGTTGTTCCCACACCAAAACGCAACCATCTGAAACGTGTGTAAAAAACGTATATTCATTTTCAAACACACATGTACTCCATTTTGCTATTTGCCAGAAGGCATACCCAGTATCCCATTGTCTATACGCCAGTAGCCCATTGTACTTGTCTGGAAATCTTCAACACGGGGCTTATTATTATTAGATTCTTCTTATACTCCTATTTGAAGAGTAAAAAAATGGTTAAATGAGAAAAGTTTTAGGGATTGTCATGTAGCTTTACATATTTATTTTAATTTTTATGTATAATGTCTCAAAAAGTTGGGTTTAGATTTATCTTTTTTTTTTCGTGGCTCTAGAACCTAAACCCTACATGTCCCGGTACCGATATTGGTTTGGATCACAACCCTCTAATAGCAATAATGTCTTATAAGAACTGATTTAAACTTTAAAAATGAATTAATATTAGACATTTTATACAGATATACTGAGTGACAGTAGAGCAACCAGATTTTTGGCTTAAAAGAATATATCCTTGAGAAATACAGAGTTAGACATTGGTGATCTGGTATGTAACTCCAAATTAATCCTTCTAAATATATGTCTAAAATTTCATGCAGTAATTTCAATATTTTTATTCTAAAAAATAGTAATTTTGTTTATAAATCGTTTGGTAATTATCAGTATTTTTAAACATATACAGAGGGTGACAAAATGTGTGTTTTTTAATTGAATATCCTGTATATGTTTACACCTAAGAAAAGCTAGAAAATACCTTTGCAGAAATTATATTTCAATTTTCTGAAATACCTGTGATACTGGGAAGTCAATATGTAATAATAACCGAATATGTGGAACAGGAGAGAAGTTGATTCTGATTTCTCTCTCTGTTCTAGTTACTACATAACCTAATAATAAGTGTAATCATTTTGGTACAACTCTGCGCTTTATGAAAAAACCCGATTTTTGCAAAGTTTAGATGTATTACTAGAAACAACTTGGTTTATATTAATCCCTTAATGGCTTTTTACGATTTTTTGGTAGAAGAGGTATCCACGCAAGGCGCATAAAAGCTTATAAGTATACACGGTAAACATTCATATAAGGTAAAAATAAAAAACATTCCAACCTTTTTTTTTTCATAAACTTACCGTCATAAAATAACTGCCTCGTAAAAAGTACGTTAACACCTTCAATTCATTACAGGTATGTTTCTTACTTTTACCAAGCCATTTTTGTCAGGGTGATAAGAAAACTTCAAAGTTTGATAAAGTCAAATGAATAGATTTATTACTCTTGACAAATACTACACAGGACCTTTTTTTTTAATATGGCTTATATTTTAAGTACCGGAATTTAGATTTTTTAGGCATTTACTATTTTTTACAACTCTTAAGGAAGAAGGTAAGAATTAACAACTTAATCATTTTCCAGGCTAGAAAACTTTATAAGAAGACAAATTATGTTGCATATGGTAACATTTTGGCAAAAATCTAATTAAAAAATGTATTATTAAAAATCTACTTATCCAATTTATCACAAAAATCAAGTACCATGTAGCAACTGGTAGAATTTTGGTACGAATCCTAGATGGCGGAACAAAATGGCGACTTAGTAAGTACTTAATGGCTTGATTTCAAATTGTTTGCTATAAATAATTGTGGTATACTGACGAACAAGTAAAAGGTAGTACTAATTCAAGATGGCGGCTAAATATAATATTTGTAATCGTGAAAAAAATCACTTTCTCAGGTGTACCTTTTAGCGTCCCTAGATGCCAAAAAAATGTCTTAGTTTCGTTGGTCCGTATGTCATTTAGTCTGTCTGCCTGTCAGTTTACGGCATAGTCTAAAAACTATTTATCAGATTGTGTTCAAATTGTCATCAAAAATTAAGGGTCATATGGGATTAGTGAAACCTTAAAAAATTATAACCGACAAAAAAAAATTTTACAAAAATCAAGTGTAATATAGGAATGAACTAAGATTTTGGTATAAATATAAGATAGCAAAACAAAATGGCACTTAATAAAATATTTAAAAAACAGCCCGAAAACACTACTTATTAGATTATTCCAAATTTTGTGCAAGCATTAAATGTGATATAAGTAGAGATAAACTGGTAAAGTTATGGTACGAATTCAAGACAGCGGAACAAAATTCCGGTCAAATAAAATGGGTTTAGTGGCATAGGTAGAAACTGGCAAAAGATTGGTAAGAATCCAATATGATTGAATAAAATAGGGCCGAATAAAAATGTTTGAAAAGACGGTATATATGTACAACTGAATGACTAAGTATTGAACTAAATTGGATTACACTTCACTATTCTTAATAAAAGAAAAGATTTATAACGAGGAAAGTTCCGGGTGAAGGAAATTTACCGATTTTTTTTATAATAATAGTCTTGTAAGGATTTAACAGAATCTGTTAGAAATTTTGTTTCAACACAGAGTAGTATATACGTACATAATTTTTAAGTTAATTTATTTAAACCGTACATAATACCAATTTGTTGTTGTTAGCTACATATAGGTACCTATTAGAAATCTTAAACAGATACCTACTAATAATATATACCGGAGAGTTATTGTAGAAATGTATTATTATTACTTACCAATTCAATAAATAAATATAGATAACATGTTGTAGATACTAAAGTTAAAATTTAAAACATGTTTAATTCAAAATAAATAAAACAAAATTTTCGTTAAAACACCTAAAACTGGTCTACTGTATTATCTGACTGTAATCTTATCACTATTGAGAGAACACAATACATTTTTAGAAAATACAGAAAAAACTTAAATTCTTTGCTTATTTAAAAATGGGTTACCTTGAAATAGGTACTTCCAAATACCTGCCAGGGCTTTTAGAAATATAATATTTACTAATGTCTCTAGAATATCTGAAAATACCTCTTTAAGTGCATACAATCAAAAGCCTAATTCTGGAGAAGTAGAATAATATATAAAAAAAAAACCAAAATTAATTGGAATCACCAATTATTTTTTAGTCTTCTGGATTACTGAAACAGAAACATAATAGGTATTAGCCACAATATTCAATCATCAACTCATACTAGCAATGCTGCAATCTCTTAAAAATGCTCAAGTGTAGTATAATACGAGTAATGTGGTTTTTCGGAGAGACCTAAAAGCTGCCGCTGCTTGATTCTTTATCACCTTATCATATTTCGTGAATAATAAAATATGTATATAGAAATAAACAAAACTAATGAACTTTTTTCGGGTTTTGTATGTTTTCCTCAACGTCAACAAAATAATTTTAAAGTTAAGAGTGTATAAAGTAAGTGTCATATCGGAGTGAAAAACAATTAACAATCGTTATCTCCAAAATCACACCTTCTTTTTCTCGAGAACGAGATTACATCTCAAAAATAGCAAGTTTCTAATAGCCGTTTCCAAGAAAATGATTAACATTTTACTATGTATTTTACGAGAGTTAAAGATGATTAACCGTAAAATTAAAAAATAATATACAGGACGTATTGTTTGAAAGCCAAAATTCACTCTCACTTCCGGTTTAACCGGAAGCCTATATTTTGTTGACTAAATGTAGAACTCTGTGGTTGGAATTTAAAATATTGACCTCAAATGGCAACAAAATGGAAGGGTGCAAAACGATCGCACCCAGTATCACCCGGTATAATGGGTGTTTCAATTAAATTACAAGCGTTTCGGTCACAGATTTTGTCAACCTAAAATATAAATATATTCCGAAATAATTTTAAAAGAAATAAATTTCTTGATATTTTAATTTCAGATATAATACCTATTACTAGATATTTCTTTAACAGCCTGTTTTGTTAGTGATGCAAATGATATTTAAATTCAAAAAAAGACGGTAACATCTGCCGACACTAAACCTGAATAAAACTAAATCAGTGCAGTTTTCAAATGGCTGCTCTCGAGTCGGAATAAAATAGAATTTCAAAGATACACCCGACGCGCGACGGTTCTAATTTCGTAGCACGTTTTAATTATTATAATGCAGGAGACCACCTGAACTGGTAATTATGATGGATAAAAACATTTAACTCTTGGCACAAATTTTGTTTTCCTTGAGAAATGGTTTTAAGTTGCCATAATTCAGCGTTATAAAACGTAATATTATTTTAGAAATATCTGTAGAACTTTTATTTTGTTACGTTAAAGCAATGCGATTAGTATTATTTTTAAGTCCAAATTAGTGGTGTTCGTTGAACCAAATATTGTTGCCAAAGTTCGCAGTGCCTAGTAGAAAACAGAAAATATCACTGCGCGATATTTAAGACAAGACTTCAAGTTTTATTATAAGTTGATATTTACTGCAAAATTAGTTAATCATTAAAAGCAGACACCTTAATTTTAAAACATACTGGTATATATTACTCATAAAATATGAAACCTACATTTTCGTATGTATTAACAGCTTTGGCATCAAAGACACTATCGTTGGTATGTAATATAATAAATTACATTTTAACCGAAAGATATAGTAATAGATAATTAAAAAGTTCTTAAATATTGTTAAATACTTTCTATGGGTACTGAACGATATCTATCCCGAAAATATACGGTGCCTGTGCAACTCTTCAAAATATTAGATAATCTTAGAGCCAGTTTCACAATACGTGGTGTCTAATCACCAATATAGTTATACATACATATGAAAATTTAAATTTCCTTTACTAAATTAATCTAATAAGTAGTTTTTCAGACTGATTATTTATTAGGCTGCCATTTTGTTTTGCTATCTTACATATATATATATATATTACATATAATATATATATGTATATATATATATATATATATATATATATATATATTATATGTAACTAGTTCATTCTTATGTAACACTGGATTTTTTTTGCAAAATTTGAGGTAAATTAGTTTTTTTAGTAATAATTTTTTAACTTTTTACGCAATCTTGTTCCGATATATTGAATTTTTACCAAAATATTATCAGGTCATCCTCATATAAGCCTTAATGTTTATCCAAAATTTGAAGTCAATCTGATGAGTAGTTTTTAAGCTATGCCTCGAATTGACAGACAGGCAGACAAACCGACAGACAGTCCGATGTACTTGATAAAACGTATTTTTGGCTTCTAGAGACGCCAAAACGCGAAGATATGTAAAACCTGAGAGGGTGATTTTTTCAGATTACAAAAATTTTATTTGGCCCCAATTTTGTTCCGCCATCTTTAATTAATATCACAGTTTTACTAGTGCATCTCTATACTACAATTACTTATAGCCCACAATTGGAAATCAGCTCATTAAGTAGTTTTTTCAGGCTGAATGTTTAAATATTTTATTAAACCGCCATTTTGTTCCGCCATCTTGGATTAAAACCAAAATTTTACCAGTTGATTCTTACATAATTCTTGATTTTTGTACAATTTGTGATAAATTGGATAATTAGTTTTTTTAGTAATAATTTGTTTAACGATTCACTAGACCGCCATCTTGTTCCGGCATATTAGATTTTAACCAAAATATTACCAAGTCATCCCCATATGAGCCTTAATTTTTGACTAAAATTTAAAGTCAATCTGATGAGTAGTTTTTAAGCTATGCCGCGAACTGACAGACCGTTAGACAAACCGACAGACGGACCGACGGACTTAATAAAACATATTTTTGGCATCCAGGGATGCCAAAACTCGAATGGAAGAAGAAACCTGAGAGGGTGATTTTTTCAGACTACAAAAATTTTACTTGGCCGCCGTTTGGCTCCGCCATCTTGAATTAGTAACACACTTTTACGAGTTCATCTTTATACTACAATTAGTTATCGCACACTATTTGAAATCAGTTTATTAAGTGGTTTTTCGGGTTTTAAACATTTTATTAAGCCGCCATTTTCTTCCGCCATCTTGGATTCATACCAAAATTTTACCAGTTGATTCCTAAATAGTACTTACTTTTGGTGCAAAATTTGAGATAAATTGGATAAGCACTTCCTTAGAAATATTTTACTTTAAATTTCACTAGGCCGCCATTTTGTTTTGCCATATTGGATTTTCACCAACATGTTACCAGGTCATCCCCATATGACCCTTAATTTTTCACCAAAATTTGAAGTTAATCGGTAGTTTTTTAGCAATGCCGCGAATAGACAGGCCAACAGGCAGACCCACAGACCGACGCAATCGAGAAAACATGTTTTTCGTTATCTAGGGACCCTGAAACGTAAAGATCTGAAAAATCTCGGAGGGTGATTTTTTACGATTACAATACTTCCCTTTTAAGACTATTAGTTTGTTATTATTGTTACGTATTTAATAGTCCTGTATAAATAGCGGAAAATTGCTTAATAAAAATCAGCATCTAACAAATCATTGTTGTACTCACTATTACCCAAAAACTACCCCTAACGATGTTATTTCATGTCTGAAAATAGGCACAGCGCTCGCCAAAAACTCTAGGTTAATAAGTATAGATTCAATTGAAAATTCACCTTCTCAGCTTCAAAATCCATAGTAAATATTCATCACCCAATGGTTACAACACATTTTGAAACGAAGCTTTAAACTCACAAGGATATGTTATTCAAAAAACAGAAAACTTGATTTTTTAGAACCTGGGTATATAAAAGTTATTTCCCTCCTTTGCATAATGCTGTCGCGAGACGAGAAGAGAATGTCTCTCTCGTCTCGCCACGCCTCGCCCTGTTTCAGATCAGACCACAAAAGCTATTTCTGATTTGTTAACATAGGATGTGGTTTTTAAATTGATTGCATTTTTTAAATTTTATAGTAGACAGAATATGTTGTTTAAAAATGTTCATATTTATATTTAAAATATTCTTCAGTTATTATATGTACCTAGAAGAAGGAGGGGAACAAATAATTATTTAAATGTTGCAAAGAATGCCAGATAAACTTTTAATCTCTTTCCGCTAGTACCTCTTGGAAAAGACAGAACAAACCACTATTTCAGAAACTTTGGCGTTGCTGTAAAACTGCCTATTCATCGTTGAAGGAATATTGAGAATAGAAATAGTTTCAAACATCTTTTTGTTTACTTTAATCAGCGGCTTAAACTAACTTTCATGCGAACGTTTAATGTTTTGATACAGTTCTGAGTTAAAGCCACGAAAGACAAGCTTTCTAGAATAAATAGGAGAAAATTGTATAGTGTCGCTTTAAGTTTTAATGTGCGATATAATATTTATATACTAGTAGCGTGAACTTAAATTAGTATTAAAAAAAAAATTAAGATGTCTTATCGTCCCAAATTTGTGGTTGGAAGCCATCTAGAGGTTTTCCCATAGCTCAACGGCCAGAGTTGCTGTTCCGCAGAGCAACCAGATGTGGTTAATTTATAAAACTACCTGATGGATTGTCTATTCGAAGTATCATCGGTCTTTACTATTACCTATCATTTTAACCCCCCCCCTCTCACTTACGGTTATCAGTATAAGTCGCAACTCTTATAACACAGTATGGAAATTTTATCTAGTCCCCAATTTGTTTTTAAATTTTTATCCCTTTTACCCGTTAATTAATCAGCCAACTTTCCTGCAAAAAGGGACAAACTTTCAGTTAGAAAATAATTAGATACCCTATTGTATACTGTAAGAACAATATTTTTGTCTACTATTCCTTGCTACTCAATTAAAATTGGAAATAATTTTTAACCCAATTTAATTTCTGTATACAGTATTAGAATTGTTTAAGTTACAAAAATATATTTTCAATGGTCGTGGGATCTCGAGACGAAACATTTTCGACGAGAAAAGAAGCTCTGCGGCGAGAGAAAAAAATATCCCTCCCGTCTCGACGACACGTTTACGAGACTAGAGACGATAAGCTCTCGTCTCAGCGCCATCACTACCTTTGCACCGCACTCGGGTATTATTAAATATATTTTTTCCATGCTGCAAAATGATTGACACGTCACACATTAAAATTTATTTAGCCGTTTGCTTGTTAGACTCTTTGTTACAAGTGAGTCTTTTCGCCTCCAATAAGGATACGATTTTCAAACGTAAGGGTAGTGTTTGCCTTTACGTCAGATTTATCTTTATCTAGTTTGTTAATGCTGTATATATATATATATATATATATATATATATATATATATATATATATTTCTATAAATAATTAAAAAAAAGAAACAAGTTAGAAACTAACTAATAAGTATAATACGTTTGAACTCACCAATGTGGGTTTGCTATTAAAACAAAAACATATTCTCAAGAAGACACACATTTAGTTGCACCAAATCCTAATTCTGTTTATTTAAAAATTTTAAAAGTTGAAGGGAAAGAACACGTTTTTTAGAGGAATTTTAAACACGAAAGTAGAAGGAACGTGAGTGAGAGAGATACAATATTATTTTTAACAATAAAAAAGAAATAGAGAGAGTATACTAAATTGGTAGTTGGAAGGCACAACACGGAAGGATGACAGGTTGCCTATCTTACAGTGGTGTGTATACAATGCTTAACCTAATTCGATCTAAATTGTGAAAATGTATAAATAGTAATACGTTTATTTTATATTGGTAATTAATTAAGAGGATAAGTGTGAAAGGTGACGAAAAACCTTTAAAAATATGATAGTTGTCCTATAATAGTTGTAAAATAATCAATTGTCCAGACAATAGCAATATAAAGATAAAATAGGGAATAATGTATGTAACAATATTAGTTATTATTATATGTATAATATAGTCATTTATAAATTACTCATCGGGGGCGGAAGCGTCCAAACACTGAAAATATAACTGTATATAGAGCTGAGGTTCTAGGTGTCACTCTTTTTGTTTATGACTGGGTATTGGGGATTTATATGTATCATTTGCGTTTATAATAAGAGGACGCTTTATCCAAAATCTCAGCGCCACCCTAGTTAAGGGAGTGGTTTTATTTAATGAAATGTTCACTCAGTGCACAGGACAGAACCCCTCTCCGACAGTCGCTCTTATATGATGTAATTCTGCCTTTATGGCTTCTAGAAGTCTGTTCTATACAGGGTGTCCCGAATTGCAATGTCCAAACTTTAACAGCGCATTCTGTATTCAAAATAAGCCCTAATTTTCTATATAAACATATATCGGCAAATGCTTCGTTTTCGAAATACAGGGTTTTAAAGTTTTAAAAAAAAAATTGTTATTTAGTCATAACTTTTTTAGTACTTGAGATATTGTTATTAAATTTGGTAAACAGCATTTGAGTAACAAAAGGCATTTTTTGATTTGAAATATTTTTTAATTCTTTATCAGTTGCGTCCGTACAGGATTTTTATTGAATATTCTTGAAGAAAAAATGGTACGCTACTTCTTTTTCTGAAAACAAAAATCATTCCTAAAATCCCCACTCAGTTTGGAGCAAATTTGATCCCTTGCCTTTTTTTCGTGCGATGCAAGGATTTCGAGTTAAAAACTAAAAACTATTTTTATGTATGGCGTAGTTAAAATTTCCATTATTGTTAATTATTTCAGTGGCAAAACCTTTAAAATCTTGGTATGCCATGATTGCATTTTTGTGACAATTGAACAATTGCTAGTTTCGTCTTTAAAGTGTGACATTTGAGATTTTAGATTAAATAAATGTCAGGTACATTACAGTTTATACAAAAAGGTAATTATCAGTCTAACTAGTGATTTCAAAATGGTGTTATTCAGTAACTTTGAGTATGCTGATATTCATTTCGTTTATGGTTTCTGTAATGGAAATGCAAATGCAGCAGTACGGGAATACCAACGAAGATTTCCAAATAGAAGATTACCTTGCAAACAAGTTTTCATTAAAACACATTTAATGTTTAGGAATTTTGGACTCAAAAAGAATCCGAGAAACGAAGGTAGGAGAAATGAACAATATCGAAACGTAATTTTAAATAAGTTTGACAACGATAGGACATTAAGCCTACGAAGAGCAGCTCATAATTTACAAGGCAACGCAGTTTTTGTTTCTAAAAATAAGGTTCATCGCGTTTTGAGGAAAGATCACAGGAAGCCATTCCAGGTGCAGCCAGTTCAAAACTTACAACCTGGTGATGCCGAAAAACGTGTCAATTTTTGTAATTGGTTTTTGCGCCAAATAGAGGAAGATGAGAACTTCTCAAAAAAAATTTTATGGACTGATCAAGCCACATTTACCCGAAGCGGCTCAGTAAATTTCCATAATTTACGAATCTGGAACCATGACAATCCACGTGTTGTACGAACTAGAGCATTTCAGCAAGAATTTTCTGTTAATGTTTGGTGTGGTGTAATAAATGAAATTTTTTGCGGGTCCCATATTCTACCACCACGCCTAGATGGACAGTTATTTAGTGATTTCTGCAAAATGAGTTATTTCAATATCTAGAAAATATTCCTCTAAATCTTAGAAACGAATTCTGGATTCAAATGGACGAGGCTCCCGCGCATTTAGCACTTGTAAATCGCGAGTGGTTAAATAATAATTATCCAGAACGGAGGATTGGACGATTAGGAGCTACAGCCTGGCCACCACGTTCCCCTGACCTCACACCTGTCGACTTCTTTGTGTGGGGTTATTTGAAAAATTTAGTTTATTCCAGACCAGTTCATACAAGAGAAGAACTGATTCTAAGGATAGAGCAAGCCTGTGAAACTTTGCGAGCCAATACGAATTTTATACGCCATGCCACTGACACAGTTAAGAGCAGATGCCGAAAATGTGTCGAAGTTAGAGGAGTTCATTTTGAGCGATTATTGTGAATTTTAAGGCCCACATTAATCCTTAATGATATTTAAAGTGCTCTATAAATTTTTTTTACGATCTAAGTTAATAAAAGTTATGAATTCTAGTTTTTGTAAAATTAATTACGAACTTAGTTAATAAAGAGTAGTTTCTGTAAAATGAAGTATCATCTTTAAAATTGAATTAATTCTAATTACCGTTTTACAAAATGAATCGACGATTTTAGAATTATAAACTCATCTGTCATACTTTAAAGACGAACTTAGCAATTGTTCAATTATCACAAAAATGCAATCATGGCATACCAAGAGTCGACAATGAAGGAATGATGGTAAGTACCAAGGACATTAGATTTTAATAGGTTGACTGCTAACTTCTGCGATGTCACCCTGATAACCCAAACATAATGCAAATCTCCATTACAACGGGTCGATGACGTCATCTCTCCTTAGTTGTCAGACAAGCTTTTATTTTAGAAACCCTACATACGTTGTTCAGAAATTACGAACTCACCCGGAATGCATGAAATAAATATCGGAAACCAAATAATTTCAAAAACTTGTTGTTACAATCCCACCTTAAAGGTTTTGCTACTGAAATTAACAATAATGGAAATTTTAACTTGCCATACATAAAAATAGTTTTTAGTTTTTAACTCGAAATCCTTGCATCGCACGAAAAAAAGGCAAGGGATCAAATTTGCTCCAAACTGAGTGGGGATTTTAGGAATGATTTTTGTTTTCAGAAAAAGCAGTAGCGTACCATTTTTTCTTCAAGAATATTCAATAAAAATCCTGTACGGACGCCACTGATAAAGAATTAAAAAATATTTCAAATCAAAAAATGCTTATGCAAATTACTCCAAGGCTGTTTACCAAATTTAATAACAATATTTCAAGTAATAAAAAAGTTATGACTAAAAAACAATTTTTTTCTTAAAACTTTAACACCCTGTATTTCGAAAACGAAGCATTTGCCGATATATGTTTATATAGAACATTAGGGCTTATTTTGAATGCAGAATGTGCTGTTAAAGTTTGGACACTGCAATTCGGGACACCCTGTATATGATAACTCACACCCATTACATAAAATTTTATAAACTATATTGTAATTTTCTAGCAGTGACAGGGATGTTTTCGTTTTAGTGAACCTCTTGTTCAGACTAGTTTTTTGTTGTTTTCTCGCAATCTTGATCTCAGTATGTTTAAAGATATTAATAAGTCTATTAGTGAGGTTCTTAATATGTGGAAGAGAACAAAATAACAACCTATTGAAAAGAGGGTCCTCCATGAATGATAATTGCCTCGACAAGTCCAAGGGCGTATTAGTGATAGAATAAGAAAGCATTAAATTTGGAGGATCAATCTCTCTAAAGTTGTCTACGATATTATGTTTAGTTTGAAACAAAATTTTTAGTACTAGTTTTAAAGGGTAAGAATTTTCTAGAAAAATGTTTTGTAATTGGTGTAAAATCAACTCTTTTTTAGTTTGATAAGTGAGTCTGATAGCTCGAGTTTTCATGCCCATAATGAGATTGGTTTTAGTGCGCACGGGGTGGTAAGAGTGATAGCTAATGAATCTATTAGAACAGTAAGGCTTTCTGTGCAATTGTGTTTGTAGAATATTGTCATCGGTACGAATAACCAACAGGTCGAGGAAGGGGTACTGTTGTTAGTCTCCTCCTCGCATGTAAATTGAATATGTTCATTAAACGAGTTTTAAAGATCTCAAAAGCCAGTTCAATTCTAACCCCAGGAAGTGCGAGTAAGAGATCGCCCACGTACCGTTTGACGAACGATACGTAAAAGGGCATAAGGTCAAGGCAATAATTTATTAAATCATCCAGTATTAAGTTTACTAAAATTGATGCGATAGTAGACCCTATAGGTGTACCAAAAGTCCATACCACAGAATTGTGATATGTGATCCCAGTGGTTTCTCAGGCTGTTTAGTATAGCGTTTAATGGAAGGTTGGTAAAAAGCGAGGCAACATCAAAACTGACTATTATATAGTTGTTAGGTAACTGATAATTATTGATAAAATTGCTAAAAGAAAAAGAGCCTCTTACATAATAATCATTGTTTGTGTCATAATCAGGTGTAAGAAACTCAGTGATGTAAGATGCTAGTGCACCATTAGGGCAGTTAATAGCTGACACTATAGGCCTTAGAGATAGTGTGGGTTTATGGATGTTAGGTAAAGTGTAAAATGGGCTACAATGTTATAGGTAGTCATTTTCTTAGCCACTGCACCGGCTATAACACCCTTCTCTTTAATTTGTTTAACTAACTTGTTTGCTTTCAGCTGCAGTGTATAAGTAGGGTTATTGCTTAGTATTTTATACTATTGTGTGTCATCTAATAATTGCTGACTTTTAGTGAGGTAATCCTCCTTATACATTGCAACAGTGACATTTCCACATTTCCCTTATCGCTACGTACGATATATATATATATATATATATATATATATATATATATATTTATATAGCTCTCTGGTTCACTAAAACGAAAACACCCTTGTCCTTGCTAGAGAATTACAATATTGTTTATAAAATTCCATGTAATGAGTGTGAGTTATAGGACAGACTTCTAGAAGCCTTAAAGGTAGAATTACATCACATAAGAGCGACTGTCGGAGAGGGATTGTCCTGTACACTGAGTGAATATTTCATTAAAGAAAACCACTCCCTCAACGGAGTGGCGCTGATATTTTGGATAAAGCGTCCTCTTATTATAAACGCATTTTTCTTGAAATGATACATATAAATCTCCAACAACCAGTTATAAATAAAAAAAGTGACACCCAGAACCTCGGCTCCATATACAGTTATATTTTAACATTATAAAAAAACAAATTTCAGTGTTTGGACGCTCCCGCCCACGATGAGTAATTTATAAATGTTCATATTATACATATCATAATAACTAATACTATTACATGCATTATTCCCTATTTTATCTTTATATTGCTATTGTCTGGACAATTAATAATTTTACAACTATTACAGGACAACTATCATATTTTTCATGATCTTTCACGCTTATCCTCGTAATTAATTACTATTATAAAATAAACATATTACTATGTATACATTTTCATAAATTAGATCGAATTAGGTTAAGCATTGTATATACACCATTGTAAGATAGGCAACCCGTCATCTTTCTGTGTGTAAAATGGGCTACAATGTTATAGGTAGTCATTTTCTTAGCCACTACACCGCACAGTGGAATATTTTGAACAAGTAGGTGGTAAAAATGTTTCAATAGCTTCCGATGTAGGAAAAATGTTAATTATACCTGGGACAAGTGTAAAAAAGTAAAATGTTAAGAAATAACTTTGTTACTCTAAAGTTTTAAAAACACTCGAATTGGAAAAAAACAAATTACTAAATGGTAAATAACGTATTTATAAAAATCGAAAACTGTTAACAATTTGGCGTTTTTTTTGACATATTGACGTTTATATTATGTACATTTATGTTTAAACTTAAATACATTTATACTTTAACTAAATTTAATAATGACTAACAATATAAATATACAGTGTGTCCACTTAAGTTGGCCACATATGGGAAACTTTTTTATTACTTAATAATTTTAGGAAAAAAAGTTATTCTTTATAAAAAGTTCTGCATGTTCCAAAACTTAAAATGTAATCATCAGATATTACATTTTTTCAATCGGATACGAGGTTTGTCAAAAAATTTAAATTTTGCCCAAGAGTAAAGTACCTTTATATTTGACAATAATGAAAATTGTTATAAGGAAAAGTTGATGAGAACTAAAAATTACGTTCAAATATGCCATTACATCCTTCTACTTAAAATTTTGACTTTTACAAATTTAATTAGGTAACTAAGGTCTAAATCAGGAGAGAAGACATTCAGTGACAGTGACACCAAGCGCATCCTTATGGGATTTACCGGTGTCATCATTATAACCAAATAGTCTTCTCTTTTGATTTCGAATATACATTTACTTGCAATGTTATTGCAGACAAACAGAAAAAATATTTTTCCATGTAATTGGATGTAATTGCATATTAAAATGTACTGTCATCAGACTCGTCTGCGCTTGCTTCTTCATCAGATAAGTGATCTATAGAATCAGTAAGTGAGGATGCTTTAATATCTGGGCATTTTAAGAGAGTAAGAACGTCTTTAGAAAATGTTGACGTTGGTTTTTGGGTCTTTTTCCTATAACTGGTTATTAAAGGATCGGATGATATGAGAAGCATTCTAAGTAAGTCTTTATTCGTGGCAATTCTAGATATTTTTTGAGTATTGTGCTCTCTTAATCTTCTATAGCTTTTGTTTAATGCCTCTTGAGCTTCTTCTGAAAGTTGCCCAATAGGCACTAAACAATTTTTTAGTATATCACTTGCATGGACAAGAATTTTATGCAAGGTAACTGGCATGTAATACCACGAATAAAGACTTAAGTAGAGTTCCCTAGTTTCTTTTGCATACTTCTCAAATTGCTCAATATTAACCTCATACCCTGATGAAAGTGCCTGTAAAAGAACGCAAAACCTAGTTATTATCCTTTCATCCAGACCAGTTATATCTGCACTCTTTTGTGGGTTAAGGAAAAATTTCCTGGCCGTGTTGCCATCATTGGTTGATCCGAAACCAGGCTTTGGTCTATCTACAATCAATCCCAATTCTGTTTTAAATTTTTTTTGTATTTCGGACTTTTGTCTTTCAATTTCAGCTTTAGATTCACTGCCTTTTGCTTGCCATGTTTTTAAATTTAATTTGTAACTAATATGTAACAAACACTCAAAGGATCTTATCCATGCATGTAAAGTAGATAGACCAAAGCCATAATTCTCAACAATGACAGAGGTCTCGTTTGGCACTAGGTTCATGGTTTTTGGTGTTGCTTTGCAGATATAACAGGTCTGAGAAGATTTGTTACCACTTAGCGTATTGCATACCTTCCCGTCAATCATCGTCAAAAGAAGCTGATGATGAATATTTATTGAACGGTTTCCATTACTAAAACTTATTTCAGATGGACGTAAATTTAAAATTTGGTTCTGAATAACTTTTGTCTCTAAATTCACCATATCATTTGTTTCTTTTGAATATAAAAATTTTATTGGACGGCATAGTTTGGTTGATGACGAGTTTTGATTCTGCCAAATATAGGTTTGCGGATCATTGATGGAGTGTAATTTAATAGGCACCAAAGAAAAAGTAAACAAATATTCATCATCAGCTTCCAAAGATTCATTAAACTTTTGCTTATATCTACTATGCCCAGAACTACCATCGCATCCCCACTTACTAATTAAAATAAGATCACTTACCTGTCTCGATGTTGAAGCAAAATACTTTAAAACGGATTCTTGCACGATAGACAGACGCTGCGCAGTATGATCAAGTAACGCCTGAAGGTCAATTTCGGCTTTTGTCTCACCCACACTAATACATTCGCTTAAAGGACAACATTCATTTTTGGCTTTTTGTAGTTCATTGTATGATGGATATAGTAAATGTCCTCTGTCCCGAGCACTTTTTCTTAAATGAATATATGATTGTTTTGTCAATCTGCAATCCACGAAAAGAGCTAAGGCTTCTTCTTTGCTGTATTGAGTCACGATCTTGTTTTCCTTTTCCCGTCTCAAATGCTTAATTTGGGTTGAGCGATTTGGCGATGCCGAAGTTATTTCTTTTAATAACGCCGCTGCATCTCTTTTACCATCACCTCTTAAGGCAACCTCAGCTGCAAATGTAAGTTCTTCAACACTGGAAGAAAGTAAGTGCTGAACTTTTTTTTTCTTTGATCGATATTTAACTTCTCCGAGTGGCTTTGGTGTTCGTCCGGATGATCTCGGTTGTTCTAAACCCGTGCATTCATTAGCACCAATCACTTGAAAAAATAAATCATCCCCATCCAACCAGTTTGCGTACTTCTTTAAAAAATAGTCCATTTTTCTTCCCGACTTTGCCCACCTCTCTTGAATTTTCTTTTAAAAATCGCAAACAATGCCTTTCCACTGCGCATGAGTTTCTTTGTTAATGACTCCTACTTGAAAGTTTTCCATTAAAATAGTAAGCAAAGCTTCATGAGAATTTCTCTTTGCAGACTGATGCCATATTTGAAAATACGTTCTCCTAGAGACGTTAAACATAATTGGTTCTAAAACAAGAAAAAAAACTGTTCCGCATGTTTCCGCAAAAACTAAGAAATCTTACCGAAAAGCTAATGCTCCAGTCCATTCAAAAATGCACTCTTCTTTTTGGCAATAGTTGGCCTTTACTATTTTTCATTCACAAATCCGCAAAAAAAAAGTTTTTTTAATACCTACGATTATCGCAACTTATTTTAAACCAAAACTCGTACACTTAACGTCAAACTTTGACCTCGTAATCAAAATGTCACTTTAAACAACATATTTGATTATTTTTAGAAATGTTATTGTTCTTGGCATGGCCTTCTATGTAAAAATATAGCTTTAACTTGTAATTGTTTTCGAAAAGAAAAGCAAACGAATCGCATAGGTTTTTAAAAGTTTCCAGTCTCATCTTTGATAGTTATTGTTCTAAGTGATTTATAATTGTAATTATTGCACTTTTTGGTTAGTGGATAAGTTGTAATTCAACTAATATTGTAAAAATTGACGCTTTTTAAAGTAAATTATTACCACCTAGATTTCAGTTTTAGTCCTCTGTGCACCGGCTATAACGCCCTTCTCTTTAATTTGTTTAACTAACTTGTTTGCTTTCAGCTGCAGTGTATAAGCAGGGTTGTTGCTTAGTATTTTATAATATTGTGTGTCATCTAATAATTGCTGACTTTTAGTGAGGTAATCCTCCTTATACATTGCAACAGCTGAACTTGCTTTTGTAGTTTCTTCTCCATTTGTTTCATTTCCTCTTTGACTTCTTCTTCGGTTAGTGTCAGTTGAAGCAAAGTTTTTCTAGTGATTTCTTCTTGATTCTTTTCCATTTCTTGCATTTTTCGTTTACGTCTTTTTGGTCCCTAACACTCATAACTAAGGTAACCTAAAACTGTCACTGTCTACTTGTTTACACTTTAAAATCTGAAACTAAACTGAATCAAAATGTGGTCTCGCGGCGCGCTTATATAGCCTTTAGAAAAGAATGGAATGATCTAGAATAAACTAAATACTACAGGTTAAAAAGAATTAAGCCTAACAGAACAATCCAGAACGATTTTTGACACTATCATAGTTTAATAATCTATATAGCATCTTATCCTAATAGGTTGGGTGAAAGTATAGCGGGAAAACAGACGAATGCGTTCGATATAACTCTTTTGTTATATAAGCAACGTTTCGATATGTGGTTGCATCTTCCTCAGGCTAAAGAACGATCATTTGTAAAGACAAAAAATACAAATAGACAAAGAATATAATAATAATATAAGACACATAATATACAATCTTTTAAGTATGTTTTTTTCCTCTTTATTGGTATGAAATCTGGTTACCTACCTTAATAACTTTTAGAGCATGTTACTCATAAAACGTGTAATCATTTGTTAATTGGGAGCTCGAAAATCTACATAAGAATGACAATGGAGACACATGTATACCAGTCTATCAATTTATAAAGAAAATCCACTAAATGCCATATTTCTATATATTCTATTTTTTTCCCAGTGTTGTTGATTGGTAGTTTGTCAGTATATTCACAATTATATTTATGTTTGAATACGAGAACCAATTTTCTAGTATTCGATAAAATAACAAAATTGTTACGTTAGAACCAGATAACTAGTATAAACCTAGAGAAACCAAGTAAGGGCATGTTTTAATAGTTTAGTATTCTTTAATATTGTTGGTGCATTTACTACTAGCAAATTGCGACGTTGTCAGTTTACGTAAAATCTCTTGAAACGCAGTCCAGATGCGATAACCGTTCAATAGTTGTACTTTAATTTACATATTTACAAGACTTCACACATACGTACACACGCATATTCACAAATATATACATTAATTGCATATATACATAAAATTATATTCGTCCAAAATTGTACTTAAACTTTCACTCATCATACCTTCGATTGTAACAAATAATTTTATTTATTTATTTATTATTTTTTTTTATTTTATTTTATTTTATTTTGATTTAATTATTATTTTTACATATATATATATATATATATATATATATATATGTATATATATATGTAAAAATAATAATTAATTCAAAATAAAATAAAATAAAAATCTCTCCTTTGGAGAGAATCATATACATTATTTAAATTACTAACATCACTTCTGTGGTTAACTGTAGTATGGTGGTTGACTTAAATAAAAATCATTTCCAGAATGATGCATTTGTAAAAGTTACTTTCCCTTTCTAAAACCTGTACTTTGTCAAACATGAAATTTTGACCGGCGTCAAAATGATGTTGGGCAAGTGTCGTTTTTTCAATGTTGTTTTTATATTTTCCTTGGCCATTATATTTATGTTGTCTAATACGGTTTTCCAAATACTGTTTGGTTTGTCATACATCTGATTAGTCACATGAACAGGGAATACTATAAATAAGCTCCGATGGTTTCATTAATGGGATGGAATCTTTAAGTTTGGAAAATAAATTAGCTGTTGTGTTTATGTTATCAAGCACTTTTTTTTATTTTTTGTGATAAGCCATGTATAAATGGAAAACGAAAATATTTATGTTTCTTCCATTGGTTTTGAATAACGTGTGATTCACGATTCTGTTATACTTATAATTAAATTTATTTAAACGTTAGTTAACAAAATTAATACTGGTATTTACCTTATGTTGGCTCATATGATAAGAATAATAGTTGAGAATCCTACCCGAGCTAGTGGGTTTTATATACCAATTTGTCTTTACATGGCCATCATCACTCCTAATTAGCATCATTGATGCTATTAAAAATTTCCAGAATTTCTTTATCTTTATATCTTGGTATTGTCATAATTGTATCATCTACGTACACATACAAAAAGGGTATATTAAATGTAATTTGTTTACATACCTCTGTATGAACAAAATTCATTATAAAATAATACCCATAGCATTGCCATCCAGTTGTTGGTAGAATTGATTTCTAAATGTAAAATAACTGGTATCGAAACAAAGGTTAACCAATTTCATTATTATTTCATGCGTGTAGTTAGTATATGCAGAAATATGACGTTTATATTTATTGATTATTTCTATTATCAATATTTTAGGTATATTCGTGAATAAAGATACAACGTCCAGAGAGACCAAGACATAATCTGGAGGCAAAATAATACTTGTTATAGAGTTTTTTATATTGTACCGAAAAGTAGTTGTGACAGGAGCTAAAATGTCATGCAAAAGAGAAGCTATTTTATAAGTTGAAGACTTGATACAGCTTACAACAGCTCTCATGCTTATTCCTTGTTTATGCGTTTTTCGTAATCTACATAATTTAGGCGGGACAGAGGAATAATTTTTTAATCTAATCAGATCATTACTTTCTACTACTCCTAGCTCTTTAATTTCATTAGTTAGTAAATTGCACCGGCTTTGATATCTCGATGTTGGGTCATAACTTATTTTTTTATAAATACTACTGTCATCCAGCTTCCAAAACAAATACCGTTTCGAGATGTTTTGATAATTAAAAGTGATGATGGCCATGTAAAGACAAATTGTATATGAAACTCATAAGCTCGGATAGAATTCTCAACTATTATTCTTATCATATGAGCCAACATAAGGTAAGTACCATTAGTAATTTGATTTATCGAGCCAAAAACTTAAGTAATCAAGATTTCTGGGAGGACAATATAAAAAAGATACGGGAAATGGCTCGAAAAAATAACTACCCGACAAAATGTTTAAATAAATGTAAACATCAGGATAACAGAGATGTGAATTGTGAATAACATATTATTCAAAACCAATTGAAGAAACATAAATATTTTCGATTTCCATTTATACATGGCTTACCAAGGCCTGTTAACTCTAATAGGTTCCCCTACGCTTCCCCTTACCGCAGTCCCCGCGGAAAGCTGGTATATGTCACCAGGCGACCGCGAACGCCGACGCGTACACTAGCCCTCTCTCTCGTACCAAATATTAATCCATAGAACTATCTTTTTTGTTAGGTCAAGAAAGTAGGCGATCCTGACAAATTTCGTTTTTCTACTAAAAGTTTTAATAAAATAAAATCTGTTAAAGAAATATTAACAATTATAAATTATTAAAAATGTTTGTGGAGTAAATTTTAATTCACTATTTATTAGACACGCAACTAGATTCAGGGATGACCAAATGAAAAAAACAAATTAAACTATAGATAGGTAGTTAGGTATGTCTACATAATCCTAATAAATAAAACAGATACACATTTAGACACAAATGAAATTTACGAAGTTTAATTGAAATTAAATCTCTATTCAACATGTTTCGAATAGAGATAACTACATCTCTAGGTAGGTATGTTTTTTAAAAAAGTAAACGTGATATTAATTATATTTGTTGTTACAATCAATATATTAAATATTTCTGACGATTATGGGATCTCTCTTAGAAATAGGTTGAATAGAAATTTAATCCCAATTAAACATTATGGAGGAAGACTTCATGTTTTATTTGTGTCTATAATATTTGAATTCCAGTTTGAGAATGGAATATTTTGCTAAATAGATTTTTATTTTAAAAAAAGTATGAATTTTACATATCAAAACAATTAAAATTAAGTAAATATTTTCTTCATCTTTTTTCTAACTTCGTCTATTTTTCTTCTCTCGGTACTTCCTGTTCAATCTTCGTTTGGTCCTTCCTGTTGAAGTTTGGGGTAAAGCTGAATTTTTGTCAGTTACTTTGCTTAGCATAAGTGAAGGTGCAGCTGAAATAAAAAAATATTGAAACAGCTTAAACCTTAAATTTTAACAAAATACAGTACAAAACAACTGTTTTGAGAGGTATTTTGGTTGGATGATGATTAATAAATTGCAGTTAGAAAAAATAATTAGCAAGTATATCAATGTTAATAATAGGTTATAATATAGTCCTATCCTACCTATAATCTATTATAAAAAAACAAAGATACCTTATCTAGTCGTTAGTAAACCAAAGTTCAGTGAATTTATACTTTATTGTTTAATAATGAATTATAAAAATTACTCTAAATCAACAAAACCCTTCAAAATCTCATGTAAACGCATGCTGTTCTTACGAACTGGGGTCGCCCGACTACGTCACTTACCTTTACCGCACAACACGTCCCCCCGCCCAGAAGCTCGCGCGTAGTGTAACCTATTACAGTTTTGAAAGGCCTTGATGGCTTACGAAAAAAATGAAAAAAGTGTTTGATAATGGTGATGTTAAAATTGTATTTTATAACATACACAACAACAGCTAATTTATTTTCCAAACTTAAAGATTCCATCCCGTTAATGAAACAGTCGGAGCTTAGTTATAGCATTCCCTGTTCATGTGACAAATCATATATAGGACAAACCAAGCAGTATTTAGAAAACCGCATAAATATGATTGCCAAGAAGAATATAAAAACAAAATTAAAAAAATGGAACTTGCCCAACATCATTTTGACACCGGTCACAATTTCGTGTTTGACAGTACAGGTATTAGAGCGGGAAAGTAACTTTTACAAACATACCATACTGGAAATGATTTGCTAGTAGTAAAACATTTCTACAGGTGCACTAACAATATTAAAGGATACTAAACTATTAAGGCATGCCCTTACTCGGTTTTTTTAGGTTTATACTAGTGACACATATGTGGTTCTAACGTAACAATATTGTCATTTTATCGAATACTCGAAAATTGGTTCTCATATTTAAACATAAATATAATTGTGAATATACTAACAAACTACCAATCAACAACTCTGGGGAAAAAATAGAATATATAGAAATATGGCATTTAGTGGATTTTCTTTATAAATTGTTAGACTGATATACATGTGTCTCCATTGTCTTTTTTATGTAGATTTTCGAGCTCCCAATTAACAAATGATAACACGTTTTATGCGTAACATGCTCTAAAAGTTATTAAGGTAGGTAACCAGATTTCATTCCAATAATGAGGAAAAAAAACATATTTAAAAGATTGTATATTATGTGTCTTATATTATTATTATATTATTTGTCTAATTGTATTTCTTTGTCTTTACAAATGATCGTCTTTTAGCCTGAGGAAGATGCAACCACGCATCGAAACGTTGTTTATATAATAAAAGAGTTATATCGAACGCATTCGTCTGTTTTTCTCGCTATACTTTCACCCAACTATCATAGACGTTACATAGGTAAAAATTAAGGTAAGTCTACTTCCTTAAAATAACAAATAACAAATAAATTCACTTAAAACAAAACAAAACTATAACTAGGTCTAAATTCGCAACAATATATATTTTGTTATTGTATATAACAATTTCTAAGCTGTGTAAAACAGTTAGTATAAAAAGAGCGTTGTATTTTAAAATCAATAAATTTGGCAACGCTAATAACATTCTTTTGAAATTAATTATGATAAAAACTTTTATGTCTCTATGTGACTGAAGAGTTTTAATATTTTTCCTAGCAAATCTGCGATATTAGGATACTCCAAAACTAAAGAATTACGATTTTAAATCTTTCGAGAATTGACATAATTAATCGACTGCTTTTCAAATAAACTAAATACCGAGCTAGATACTGCTCACGAACGATTACGAAAAATTAAAATGTTACTATTTTAAAAACCTAATATATCAGGTATTCATTAAGCAAGTTGAATGTTATTTTATGGGTTGCATAGATTATTCAATTACTATATATATATATATATATATATATATATATATATATATATATATATATATATATATATATATATATATATATATATATATATATATATATATATATATATATATATATATATATATATATATATATATATATATATATCTTACTCCCGAACCCAAGTGAAGATATATTGACATTATTGTACAATTTCAAAAACGGTATTGTGTTCTTATTTGATTCCATAATTAACTGACTATCTGAGGTTAATTTCGCCATTTTTTAGTTATTATAGGAATGTTAAAATTGACAAAATAGAAAAATTCTTTAAATTAGGGTTTGTCTTAAAATACGTACATTAAATTCCACATTTTAGTTATTTAATAGAAAGACTAGACTTGGGATTTTTCGTATAATACACTCAAGAGGATTTTTCTATTTTTCCTTTGTGTGATATAAGTCAAGATACGTAACATCTACGACTTTTATTGTTACACAGGACTGCTCAAAAATTAAAAAAATAATTCGCATTCATATAGGATTGTAGCTCAGATCAGGTCATCTAACACGTCATGTAATGCCTAATTTAAATAATTAAATATATTTTCGTATCAACTCGTTAAAAATATAGCATATAAGATGATGGTTTGAAACCGGAGAAATATATATTCAGTATTTAAAGATTTGAAAATACCACCGATAAAGATTAGTTTTGGTCCTGGTTGACTAAAATTAATTTGGTTTTCAATATATCCTATTAAGATCACAACAAGATGAAAAGAAATATACTTGCTATAGTTTTTTTGACATAAACCTTTAAAAAAAGAGTCTGTACTCTTTTGTTTAAACATCCCAAAAAAATTGCGAAATTTTCACGAAAAAACCATTTGAAGTTTTCCAAATAAAATGAAACTATAACAAAATTTGAAAAAAAATAGCAATCTGACAACAATATATAAATGTATTATCCTCTTATTTCGTAATTTTGATAAACTTTTCTCTAACAGTAGTTGTACTAGATTTAATAAGTATAACTTGTCTTTCCTAATGGGCTATTTTAGAAAAATAAATGAGGCCTAAACCACCAAAGCTAAAAATAGAAGGCGGTTTGTAGCAAACCCTTTATCAAAAAAGAGATTTACAAAATAGTCGCAGGTTATCATGTGTATTGATACGTTTCGCAAACAATAGATTTCAAGTATTAAGATCAATAAATCATAGCACGACTTATACATAACCTAAAACATACAATAATATATAGGACCCTTTGGATCTCTTCAGTACATGCGCATGATGCACAACGTAAACTATGGTCGCGGCAAAAAAGAGATGAATTTTTGGAAAAGAAACTTTCGCACATTGTTTAAAACATGTTATGGTTAAATTCTCAGAAGTGAAGACACTGCTTTAGATGATATTTAGAAAACTCTGGCAATATTGCTATTTATTCTGGCCTAATCAGTTGAAAAATGCATTTTTAAAGTATAAAACTTGATATTAGATTTATGAGATACCGGAATTGTCATTTGTATTACAAGATGGATTTTTGGGTCCGCAATAATTGGTCTCTGATATATAAAGATCTATGTAGATATTTACAAATAATTAAAAAATTTGTTGTGGGGGGTTACTGTTGTTTGAAAAATGAAATAGATTTAACTTTTTTTATTTTATGTTAATATTTTTTTTAATTGTGCGCTGTAATATTATATTTTTATTATATAATTATCTACAAAAGAAAACACAGAGAAGATTAAAAAGGAACATTTATCTTCTTATAAATAGTACCCAATAATTTACATATAATATTTATGTATTTTCTATTATTCTCCGTATAAAATAAAATTAATTTAGCACGGATTACACAGTAAAAATTTATTATTTTATTAAAATCATATTTAGATTTGCTCTTCTATGTAAAAATTTTAAAATAATTGGATTGGTTTTAAACTCAGACAGTGCATTGACCAATTACTCTGAAATAAATGGAGTAAGGGCTGTAGAAAAATAATATTCACTTAAAAAGCAAAATGAACGTATAATAAACACTCAGTTAAGTATTTTTGATGTTATTATTTTCCTTTAAGATAAATTTAAATTTGTCAATGTTTTAAATTAGATTTGTTTGTGCATGTATCGAAAATTACTTTCCGAGATATGTGAGGTCAAAGTAGGCATTTTCAGCTTTTCGATTTTTTTTCTGCAACTCCACTATTCGCCATTTATACAGTTGTGATAAGTATTGATGACTAACCGGACATTGAATTTTAGTTTAAGTAACCGTGGATATGAATTGAAAAAATCGACATGTTAAAAGCACTACATACAGGGACAAGATGTATTCAAATACCGACTTCACCTATAAGTTGTATCTTTTAATCTACAATATATATATATTGTAACAACCATTTTGTCCAAAATGTCTGTTACAACTGTTAAGCTCTGAATTATTATCTATTTACTTACATACAATAACTTATAGTTTGTCTATTTTAAAACAGTCATATATAAAAATACAAATTTACAATAATTTATGCTAAATAATTAACGAACGGTATATTACTATAGGTCCCTAATCTTAAAATCTGAGATCATTGTCGACACCTCAAGAATTTAATTGCCGAATTTATGTAACCTTTTATACTGACATGCATTGTTTGCTTCGAATTACTTCAGGTCTTTTGTCCAAATCCGGGGTTAAGGCAGTTTATTTTGTTTAGTCTGATCGGTGTTTTGTAACAAAAGGGCATGTTTTGAGATTTTTCGGGGTGACAAAATGCTTTTTTGAATGTATATTGTGTATTTCTGTCATCTCATTTAAGTTTGTATAACCTTTGGACTGAACAAAGAAATCTCTTTTTACTACCTATCTGCAGAAGTATAATGAAGTGTTAGTTCGCATAGTTTTTGTGTTTGCCGCCATGTTACTCGATATGTAATAAGTTCTACTGATTGGCGATATTTTTATGAGAAAACCTTAATTGGGATTGGAAACACTTCAACACTGTGTAAAGCCACAACATCAGGTAATTATTATTTATAATTATCTAAAATTGTTAGAAAATATTGCTGGGAGATATTTCATGGAATAATCACCACGTGTATCGGTAACACTAAGGGCATTTCTCTATATCTTTTCAGGCTTTTATTCTACTGTAAAAAGCTCATTTCATTTTACTACAGAAGCACATTAATTGCGAGGAGCACAATTTGCAGAACCTCTTAGGCAGGGCAGATCAGTTGGCATCACGTAGCTGAAAATCACCATTGATTCTGATTGGGATGCGGCATTTGAGGACCTCCCCGTTGGCTTGTGCTGTTTTTGTGGCCTCTGTTGCAGTCTGCAATGTCAAGCAACCACTTTTAAGCTTAAACAGTAAAAGTAAGGTACTTAACTTTAGACTCCCTCAGCGCTTCGCAGCAGCGGTGAGCCTTCGGTTAGGGAATCCACCATAACACCGAGTCTAAAGATAAGTACCTTACTTTGTTTAAGCTTAAAAGTGGTTGCTTTGCTACTGATGTCGTACTAACCCTGATTTTGCATTAAAATTTAAGTGTCCCGTGGCCTATTTTAAAATTTCACATATTTTTTTTCTATAATCAGTTGCAAATCAGTAACCATAATTTTTCATTTCTAACTTAATAGCTGAAACTCTTTTAGTTATTATTTTGTATAATTTTTTTGCAATTTACTTGAATGAGAGACTCGATTCATTTTGGTAAGACAGTTTTACTGTTTTGTTAATAATATTAGAAAATTTCAGTTTTTGTAAAACACGTACACCTTATTATTTTGCCAAGTATCTGCGTTGTTTTAAGTACTCATATCATATAGGTAGTGAAAGTCTTTGTTTTTTTGTAGTATAAGTTATTTTTTATGTTAATCGTATACTGGGTATCCAAGTCATAGTGTCTTATTCGTTTAAGTATCTTTTAAATTTGCAGTCCTTCCTAAATCTATGTGTGATTTCTGCTAATAATAAAGAAAGTATATACGTATTTTCCAACGATATATTTTTATATCTCATAATTGAGGTTTTAATAAGATACAATTCCTTATCTTAAATCTAGGTGATGTAACAGTTCTCCTAACTTTAACTAATTGCTATGAACTTTATTTAAAATTATATTCTTTCATTTTATTCTTCTGCTAATTAACCATTTGTGATTTATTTAAATTTCGATTCTTTATCCTAGCAATTTAATGTTACAACACTACTGTAATTACAAAATTGAAAATTTAATTCAAGGTTACATCATCTCTCTTTTCAGTCATCGTTATTTTTGCTTAATTTAAATTCTAAAGTTTTAATAATTTAATTATTTTCATTTAAATTCCTTTTACTTATCATAATAATCTCATTTATCAATATTTTTCAATATTTATAAAATATCTAACTTAATTCAAGTTATATTTTCTTTTTTATTCATCCAAAGTATTTGGTTTCATATTTATATTTAAAGCTTGATATTCTAGCAGGTAACATGTATTTTTTATTGATCTATAGTTTGTTGAAAGTGACAGACTGACAAGTAGTTATTATAAAACTCGCTTTTTCAATAGTTTGTTTTTCACTTGCTAGTGTGTAAACGCAGCATAAACATTGTTTACAATACCTTCATTTAGAGATTTCATTTAAGAACTGAATTTTTCAACTTTTAAACCTGCAAGTAATATCACTTTATTTGGCTCAATATTGTTATATGTTATATTTTTATTGTTTTACCTCATAATTGGTGATTTTAAATATTACCTTTTGATGTTCCTTTGTTAAAATATAAATACTACTGTGATATTTATTTATATTTATAATATATTTTCATGCATTAGAATTTGTCTCATTTATTGACATCTCTTCTTTGAGATATAAAAAAGGGCTTTAGGAGGCTACAGTGAAGATTATGTTGAAAGATTTTGTCTTAGTTTATGTTTTAGTGTCTATCTTTTCCTTTTTCCTTTTCTGCCTATCCCCTTTGGCCACTCTGGCGATCACATAATTGTTTAAATTATTTGAACTCAAGCCCAAGGCCTCCGAAACAAAGTTCTGAGCGACCGAGACAATCAAATTATAACTTCAAAAAATAACAATAACATCAAATAATAATAATAATAATAAGAATAGAAATAAATAAAACGAAGCTATTTAGGTATTCAAGTGTTAAACGAGGAAAGTTTGGCAAATCATTAACATTTATAGGTGTCTATCTTGCGACCTGGCGCTGCCAACTGTCGTCGGCTTCTACTCTCAGCTGCAGTTCATTATTTTTCTGCCTACGTTTTAGAATTTCTTGGGTGAACTCTATAGTATTATAAGGAGGTATAATTATTTGGTGATAATTATTTATTTATGCACCAGATATTTTCTAAAAATCGTGCAAATATAGTGGAGCATTCAACGATCGGTCCCCAGCTCATTCAAAATAATTATGGTATCTCAATATTCTCTATCGACAATAAAAATGTCTCCATCTTTAAACCATCCCCGCATACCATCAGCATCTCTCTGACACTCATTATGGATAATAGACTCATCGTAAACCGTTATTATAGGAATTTGCAAAATATGGCCTCCGAAAATTTAGGATCTATTCATCTGAGACAACGAATAAAGTTGGTTTTATGAGATGCTTGCCTTTATACACTAAGTATGATTGGGGCAAAACACTAAATTTGCTGCATTTTTCTATAGGGACGTAGGTTCCGTTAACATAAAGAATTAATTTTTTCATGGGCGATAAGACTCTACAGTTCATTCTAGAAATCGGTCACGTGAAATTGTATGAAGTATTGTCTATTACTTGCAATAAATCTTAGATTTTTTGGGACAAAAGATAACATCAAAGATTTTCGGACTACTCTAAGTCTCATGATTGCCTGTTGCCTACGGGAAAATCAAATACAACTCGAAGAAAATTGTCTGACCATCTAAGGAGCATTTTATATAAAAAAGCTAATATGTCCTGCTTTGTAATTAGCTAAAAAATAAAAATAAATCATCTAGACAGATATTTTTTAGTCATGTATCCCCACTTACCTACCGTTGAAGTTCATAATAAACTCCGAAGTTAGTTTTCAAACATTGGTCCATATAAAAGTGAGTTGTGGTAGTTTCTCAGATGAATGTATGCGCCTTTTAAAAATATATTATCACCGAGTTACTGAGAAGAAATTTTTTTTAGTTAGAATGTTATTTAGTGTAAAAAAGCTTCAGGGTTTCGTATTTCTATAGAAAAAAAAATTATAACAAAAGTTTTTTTACTAGACACTTCACTCAACCAAAACTAACTAGCTCGGAAGTGCGGCGTGAACAGCATCTGCATGTACTACACAATAAACCCCAGCTGTTATCACATTTAAGCCACAATGAGCCTACTATATATACGTAATGCAGATAAAGCGACAAAATACACAAAGGAGACTTCAAAGAAGGCTATTGATGAAATGAACCAGGGTATAATATACTAGTATAAAGCGTCTACAAAATCTATAAGATCTAGAGTAGGTAGTCTTTGCTGACGTTTTCAACCTTGTGTGTATTTTCTTTTCCATTTTTTTTTCTATGTTATTTGAAAAAATGACGATTTATGTTCCTGAAGTAATATATTCCGGAATCAAAAAAAAATACCTCTGCGTTTGGATCTACAGGTGGGAGGTACTTTTGACGCTTCACTATCGAAATGTTATTTCTCATTCACCAATATCTGTGGCATGAGTAAAAACCTTAATTCTGTTTACAATTATCTCCAATTCTGCATGCCTTATATTCGCTTCCTAAACCAAACCAAAACAAGCCGCAAAAATGCAACCATCATCTTTTCTTTCCTGGCTATGAACTTCAAAGATTCAAAGATTAACAATAATAATTTACAATTTAGATAATATGGGAAAACAAAATATATCTAAAACTTCCAATAAAGGATACCTAGCTGACTTAACAGCCGTATGTGCCAAGTGCGAATACCTGAATTTTCTTTTTTTCTCTATATATAAAATTTACATCTTAACAATCTTAAGTCTAGTGAGTTTAGTCTGTTTAAGTTAAGCATTCGACATTATAACTAGTAATTATTTTAATCAATACAATCAATCAATGTTCTTAATATCTGTTACACCTTATCATATAAAATATACCACGATTAGTACAGACAATCAATCAATCCTCAGAAACACCAAAAAAATATGAACAAAAAAAAATTATCACTCTATACATATTATAGTTAATCTCTATGCCCCAAGGAGCTCAGAAAATATTGGAGCATAATTTCTATAAATAAATTCGGTTAATTTTTTCTTCATTAACTTTGTAATTATTTCATTTCCATTCCTTACTTCCTGGGAAATTCATTAAAAATTTTTGGTCCTAAATAGTTGATTGTCTATTGTTATTAAGAGTAGTTATGATGGTATTTTTTTTCTATTGCCTTGTTTCATGTACATGAGAAACACATTCTTTATCTTTATGCACTGTAATAAATTTACTAACATTCAATATATACAAACATCTTACATTAAGAACATTCTCCGAGTAGATCAATGGGTTATGGTATAACCTGGGCTTTCTATAAATTACGTAATTAAGTATAGAGTTTTGAATAACATTTAAAGGTTGTATAGTAGCTTTATATTCCCCATCCCAAACCACAATGCCATAGTACAACAAAAATTCTACAATTACCCTATATATAGTGATAAGCAATTTTCCAGGTAAGAACTCCCTTAGCAGATAAAATGTATGTATAAGCCCTCTTATCCCACATGAAAGTTTCTGCTTATCCCACTTGTAGCAGGATTATTAAGCGGTTATTTATTATATTAAAATTATTTATTTATTTATTTGAAACTTAGCCGGCAACCCTGTCACAATACTGAAATTAACTAAGAAGCGATAAGTAAAATCAAAGGTACCGTGTAGGCTTCTTCGTAAATTATAATTTGCAATGTTATTAAATATAATTGTTAGTACAAATTGAATTAAACATTTTATCTCACCAATTCTGCGGACCTATAAACTCGAACAACAGCAAACTGCAACAACGATGGTATCCTCTTCTTGAATATATATTTATTTCAACTAGCAGGTGGTTTATTTAAATAAAAGATTTGGTTTTTAAAAACAACTTAAAAATCTATTAACAAAAGTAAAGGAAGTGAAATACTGTACAAAAAGTATACTTAAACCTAATAACAAAAAGAAGTATTTAAATCTAGAAAATGAGGGAATTATCTTAAAATCCCCAACCTTAGTACAAAAGAAGAGAAAATAAAAATCTTTAAATAAAACGTAAATTTAACTCTTGAAAACCAGTTACTCCCCAGATAAATCATAGAATAAACATAAAATATCTTTGAAAATCCCTCAACTTTAATATCCCACTGTATACGTAAAGCCCCATAAACCACCACAAAAGAAGAATTTAAGAACAACTATAAGAAACAAAACTCTGACACAGACAGACTTTTAGTTTTCCCGTAAAATACAAAGTTAGCTCAGCTTTTATTAGATCCACCCCTTAGACCAATCCCCTATTTGATTTTATTAGTCAGGACGGAACGAATAAAACTGTGAATGGTGAAGCTTAAGTCTCTACTCTATACTTTAAGTTCGGAACTTCGTCTTAGAGACACGAGGTGTCAACCATAAATAAAATAATATTCCCTTCAATTCTTAGTCCTAAGATTATGTATATAATTTGATATATATGCCTATACGAACTTATTCACGAAAAACCCTTTCAGTTTATCTTTTCGGCAGGGCAAGTTATGCCCGAAAAACATGGTTCGGTAATGTTCCTATTACAAAGTTCTATTGCATTTTTAACATAGCAAATTGACCATTCAATATCATTACAGCGAACCAAATAAAATGTTTCAATTAATATTTTCATCAAGTTAAATTAAACGGGCCAAAAAAAGAGTCCCATGAGACAGGGGTCATATGGGACCATGAACTCTCGAAGGGAGGTATAAGACACTTAAGAAAGTTTATACATAAATCTGTCTATACAGTCTAAAATATAGCGTTTCGGATATATGATATTTATTACTTTCTTTAGGTTTTAAAATTCTCGAAACTAATATTAGACAAATCCTCTTATAATTCCTTTGAAATAATCAAGCCTGTTTAAGCGTTAACGTGAGAACCAACAGTTTCAGTAAAATATTAAAATATTGTTGGAATTATATTTAGAATATATAAGAATATATACTCTATACCGTTGTTATAGTCTATTTTGTTACACACTTTAAATGTTGATTTATGACAACTACCGGATATTTAGTGTGTTATATTTTACTGTCATCAATATCATTAATTGTAATACTATTAAATAAAGATCTATTCTTGGCAGTTAGACTAAAGTGCCAAACCATTTTTTTACCAATTTTATTCCTTTTTCTGGCTTAACCTTCACTCCGTCCCAAAAGTCACCAGTGAATGTTAAGGCCGTGTCATCAGCATATGATATCATTGTATCTCCAATTCTCTGAGCAATGAATTGATAAATGTTATGAACACAAGTTGGCCCAGGACCGTACCCTGGGGAATTCCTAGTTTTATTGTTAGTGGATCACTTATGGTATCATTGACCTTTACAAATTGTGTCCTATCGCTCAAACAGGATCGAAAGACATTCAACACAGGTTCCCCGTTTTGTTATTAATATTTAAGTAGCTTGAAATTTCAGAAACAATAAGAAACACAGTATAATTAGTGCTCTTATTTATAATAAAATCAAATTGTTTCTTAGATAAAATATCATATAAATTAAAAAAGTTATTCAATGGCTCTTATAGGCAAATTTCCAACATTTTACTAGTTCGTGATTGCATTTTTGTTGCCCGCCTTAAATATTGGTGTCACTGCAGAGGTTTTAAAATAATTTAGTATGTGCCCTGTTTTAAAAATAGAGTTAATTATATGCGTTAGAGGTTTTCGTGTATAAATATATGTTTTCTTTATCAAAGAAGCAGATATGTTGTCTATTCCTGGAGAGCTTCTTCATTCTCAGTAACATAGATTTATTATTATTGTAATTAACTCTAAACCGTTGTGGTGGAGCGATTATGTTTTGAGACATGTTTTCACCTATCTTAATCTAAAAATCATTACAGAAATTTGACAATTGGTTATTATCTAAGAGTAGGTCCCCATTACCATTAACAACATTTATTTTGTTAGTAGAATTACGAGTTAAATCATTTTTGGCATCCTTAATTATTTGATATATTTTTCTAGTTTTATTTAAATTTTTATTTATTTGGTTCTTGTAATAGAGGTTCTTTGTGGAGTTTATAATCTTCTTTGAGGCATTTCTATACGACTTGTATTCATTTTCCAATTGAAAACTAAAATTTTTAATTAAAGATTTTTTTAATTTGTTCCTATGTTTTATTGGGCGTGCAATACCATCCTTTGGTTTCTTCTATATGTTTTAGGTATAGGTCTGTAAAGTTCTGTATGGGAAGATCCGCATCATTATTTTGTAGTACATGTTCCCAATTTTCAGATTTAAGTAAGTTATCTAATTTATAATAGTAAATTTGTACAATTTTTTTATTATCATTATTTGTGTGTTGAACGATTTTTGTTATGTCGTTGGTATTCAGCATTACAGGGCGTTGCTCAGGAATATCTGAGTGATATATATATATATATATATATATATATATATATATATATATGTATATATATGTATATATATTTATATGTATATATATATATATATATATATATATATATATATATATATATGTATATATATATATATATATATATATATATATATATATATATATATATATATATATATATATATCACTCAGATATTTCTGATCAATACCCTGTAATGCTGAATACCAACGAAATTGTACAAATTGACTATTATAAATTAGATAATTTACTTAAATCTGAAAATTGGGAACATGTATACAAAATAGACTATAACAACGGTATAGAGTATATATTTTTATATATTCTAAATATAATTCCAACAATATTTTAATATTTTACTGAAACTGTTGGTTCTCACGTTAACGCTTAAACAGGCTTGATTATTTCAAAGGAATTATAAGAGGATTTTTCTAATATTAGTTTCGAGAATTTTAAAACCTAAATAAAGTATCATATATACCAAATGCTATATTTTAGACTGTATAGACAGATTTATGTATAAACTTTCTTAAGTGCCTTATACCTCCCTTCGAGAGTTCATGGTCCCACATGACCCCTGTCTCATGGGACTCTTTCTTTGGCCCGTTTAATTTAACTTGATGAAAATATTATTTGAAACATTTTATTTGGTTCGCTGTAATGATACTGAATAGTCAATTTGCTATGTTAAAAATGCAATAGTACTTTGTAATAGGAACATTACCGAACAGCCATGTTTTTGGGACATAATTTTCCCTGCCGAAAAGATAAACTGAAAGGGTTTTTCGTGCCTTTTTTTCGCCATGACTTTTCGGACCCATAATGTGAATAAGTTAGTATAGCCATATATATTAAATTATATACATAATCTTAGGACTAAGAATTGAAGGGAATATTATTTTAATCGATTTATTTACTTTTTATTATCATGGGTGACACCTCGTGTCTCTAAGACGAAGTTCCGAACTTAAAGTATAGAGTAGGGACTTAAGCTTCACCATTCACAGTTTTATTCGTTCCGTCCTGACTAATAAAATCAAATAAGGGATTGGTCTAAGGGGTGGATCTAGTAATAGCTGAGCTAACTTTGTATTTTACGGGAAGACTAAAAGTCAGTCTGTGTCAGAGTTTTGTTTCTTATAGTTGATCTTAAATTCTTCTTTTGTGGTGGTTTATAGGGCTTTACGTATACTGTGGGATATTTAAAGTTAAGGGATTTTCAAAGATATTTTATTTTTATTCTATGATTTATCTGGGGAGTAACTGGTTTTCAAGAGTTAAATTTACCTACGTTTTATTTAAAGATTTTTATTTTCTCTTCTTTTGTACTAAGGTTGGGGATTTTAAGATAATTCCCTCATTTTCTAGATTTAAATACTTCTTTTTGTTATTAGGTTTAAGTATACTTTTTGTACAGTATTTCATTTCCTTTACTTTTGTTAATAGATTTTTAAGTTGTTTTTAAAAACCAAATCTTTTATTTAAATAAACCACCTGCTAGTTGAAATAAATATATATTCAAGAAGAAGATACCATCGTTGTTGCAGTTTGCTGTTATTCGAGTTTATAAGGCTGCAGAATTGGTGAGATAAAATGTTTAATTCAATTTGTACTAACAATTATATTTAATAACATTGTAAATTATAATTTACGAACAAGCCTACACAGTACCTTTGATTTTACTTATCGCTTCTTAGTTAATTTCAGTATTGTGACAGGGTTGCCGGCTAAGCTTCAAATAAATAAATAAAATAAATAAATAATTTTAAATATAATAAATAACCGCTCGATAACCCTGCTACAATTTAATAGTAGCAGCGTTGGGATAAAATGAAAGACTTGCAATTTTTTTTTCGTTGTTATGTTCTTACCGTTGAGTAGTTTGTTATATTGCAAGTTGATCAGTTTTATAAAAGAACTCATGCATTTTATTATCTTGAGGTAGTTTAAGTTTCATTTTTGTTTTGAAAGAGCAGTAGGCTCATAAATAATATTGAATGATCTCTTGATTTGAAATTTAATAAAAAAAATACACAGTTAGGTAGATAGGGAATTTCAGCATTAAAGTCAAAGGTACCATTGGAAGCCTGCGATCGAGGCCAACATCACGAAGTTTTCAAGAAGCAGCAGCTGCAACGGTAGTAACTAACAAGTTTATTTATTGTTGTGGTTATTTTTTTTTGACGACTTGTTATTTTTTTGAATTTCGGATCGTAAACAAATGTTGGTGATATAATTTATATTTTTGAGAATTAGTAAATGCTTTGACAAGTTAAATATTTAAATATGGATGGTAAACACAGCAATAACTTTATTAGAACGTAGTTAGTTTATTAACTTGTGACATGCACAGACTCCTTTCATGTTTGCAGTGCAATGAAACATGATCGTATTTTATATGAACTGTTGCGAATTTGTGGCGTATTGTTTAAGAGATGTTATAATTTGTCGCTAATTTTTTTGTGCGGTTTTTGTGAAAAAAAAAGATATTTTTGAGTTAAGATGCACGTACAAATGAGTATTGAATTTTGTAGGTATATATTTTTTTGTGTGAGATTAAATTACTTAGTAAAGTAAAATACATTAGAAGGGAATATATATATATATATATATATATATATATATATATATATATATATATATATATATATATATATATATATATATATATATATATATATATATATATATATATATATATATATATATATATATATATATATATATATATATATATATATATATATATATATATATATATATATATATATATATATATATATATATATATATATATATATATATATATATATATATATATATATATATATATATAATGTCAAGGGTGAAAATATTTCAATGCATTTCCTATTAAATTCATTAGCCTAAACATTCTAAAAATTATTAGTTCAGTGGCCGCTTTTACATGCTTAGTAAAATATTGCTTCATCAATTAAGGAACACCGAACCTCCTAAAGCAGTTTCAGCAATAAACAAATCCGTGAATAGTAATTGTTCGGCAGATATAATATGGCGAATACAAAAGCAATCGCTGACACAGTACTATTGGCTGATTATTTAAAGGCTTGGAAATGCTTAGGAAAGGGGCAGTCTACAATCAGACAGTCAGTTGCTTCTGTTATATTGAGTTAAGTGACGGTAGCGTTTTCGCTAATACATAAGATGGCCCCCAGCAATATATTTAAGTAAGAACCGTTTTAAGTTAAAATTATTAGTCCTTGTTATAACCGCTTACTGTGTTCTTGATTATGTTCTTGTATTAATATATATATAGTTTGTTTTGGAAAATAGTTCTTTGTTATAATTTGGTAAAGATCCCAAACGTCCCTAGTCACAGCCCGACAAAATGGGGTGTGACATTGTGGTGGAGGCGCCGGTAGCACAAAGATAAATAAAAAATAACGGCCAAAAATTATGGTTAATCTAGAATTATATTGTTTTCTCAAAGTAGGCTAGATTCGTTATTTAAATTATTATAGCAAGCTAATTTCTTCAATTTAAAAAAAAAATAACAATAATAAATATTTAATTCTTAAAATTTTATTCTACTATGAATATGTCATAACGAATAATTACTCAGATCTTGATATTCTGCTAAGTTTTAAAAGGGAATTAGAGATATACTACTTATATAATAAACAAAAGAGAATTTTAAACATTTTGAAGAAATTAAACAGGATTAAAGTCACCACATATCTTTTAGAAACTACCCTAATAGGCAGATCAGTACATACGTTAAGAAAAATAATAAACATATACCTATATAGAGAAAAAATAAGAGTACTTTCTAGAAATATTGTACAAAAATGGAAGACAGTTGTCATAAACGATTTTGAGATTGATTGCTTTCTACAAAGAACAGACCGCATGCGCATTTAAGAGCAAAATTTGTTTAAAATTATGCTATATTTTATTCAAACTATTTATTAATGCTAAAAAGTATAAAGTAGTTTACACGAATATATACAACTACCATATAAGGAGAATTGATTAAATAGAATAAACAAACTTACATTAAGGTACTTATTGTGAGTTTATATTTATTTTTATATATTAATCCTACATCCATTTTATTATTATACACTAATAAATGAAACCTATACTTACAACATAAAGACCAGCTGATTAAAAATCTGAGACACTGCATTCCTATTGTTTTAAGTAGGTCAGAATACTAAAGTTACTGACTTCTTAAATTCAATTTAATTACTTAATGGTGATGTTTTTCTATTAAAAATGCTTACTGGCAGTTCTATTATTAAATATATATAAATTATATAGTAGTGCTAAATTTGATATTTAAATATTACTTGATAAAAGTAAGGTGTTAGTTTAATAAAAGATACAGATATTGAAATAAAATGTTTTTTTAACCTATTTAACACAAATATATAACATAAATTATTTTTTACTGCTTAATGAGTGATACAGTCACAGAAATACGTGTTACTAGGAGTAAGGCAGCTAAGGGTGATTTACATCTAGAATTACCTCCAAAAGAAGTATTAAATTTTAAAACTTTTAACCCAACTCATAGGAGTACCGATATCAGTCCTTTTACACCAAGAGCATCCCTCAATAGAATTCCACCAAGTAACACCCCAATAGAAAAAGAAAAGTTCGTTTTCTCTCTACAAGAAGCAACTCTAATCCTAAATACAGAATTAGAGCCCACAACAGCACCTATCCCTGGTCAAAACAAAGAAACAGTTAAGAATACGAAACCAATATATATATATATATATATATATATATATATATATATATATACAGACCGAACCATTAGACTCACAAAAAAGCCTCATAACTCAATATCAGACAAATAAGATAACCGTGGCGAATACTACCTTAAAAAATGCACTTACAGAAGCAAAATCACCATCAACACCAAAGTTTACAGCTCCCCCAAGTTTTGATCCGAGCCTAGATTTGCCAGTTACCTTTTTGACAAAGTGTGAAAGAACTGCTATTTGTAATGGATAGATGGATGCCTATAAAATATTATATCTGGGAAATTTTCTTGAAGGTCCTGCGTCACATTGGTATAACGAATATACAGCAAACCCAAATAATAAAAAGAATACATGGGCCCAAATAAAAAATGATTTTATTAAGGAATTTAGTGGGGAACAGCCGCTGCGCAAATTAAAATTCCGGCTAAATACACGCAGACAAAAAGACAATGAGGACATTACATTTTATTATTACAACCTTCTAAATCTTGCACAGGAGGTGGATGCCAAAATGTCATTCGAAACCTTCAGGGATTATTTTGAAAATGGCTTACACTCATCGTATTACGAAACATATTACCTCATGAGTACAGCAGCTTAAAGAGCCTTGTACTAAAATTAAGTGAAATAAAGGAGAGAGCTTTGGTTGGACAAATGACCCAAACCGCACTGCGGGCAATCACAGACAATGGACAATCAAGTCAAGGCTTCAACAGAAAAGTAGACGACAACTATCGTCAAAAGAATATATACAGGGAAACAGAAGAAAAATATGAGAATACAACTAGACAATTTCCATCATATAGAGGACAAAGGACATACCCCAGAGGTAGGAGTAATGGATACCATAGGGGGTACCAAAATTCAGCACGCCCACCCCAAAACTTTTATGGCGTACAAGATCAAAGAAATTACCAAAATAGAGGAAGGTACACGAATAATAGAGGTCATTCAATACAAAGGGGTAGAGGACAAAATATAGATAGAAATAATAGACATTTACCAAACACAAGATATAATGATGGCAGGCCACGCTGCTGCAACTGCAATCGTTGTGAACATTTTTCTTGTGAAGACGGACAAGAAAGACAGAGGAGGGTGTCATTCTCACGATCCCCTTCAGCATCCCCAAATGGTCAAGGACGACTCACTTAGCCGACCCCTACGAGGTCATCCTACACACTAACGGGGGTCCAAGACAAAATATATTAAAGGTTACAGGAATTATAAATGGAATAATAACTAAAGAAATAGTCTTACAGGGGCCAGCCAATGTGTAGTAGTAAAACAGTAAATAACATAATGCCCCTAGATTCAAAAATAAATTTAGTTTCTGCCGGAAGCAACCGGATCACAACTTTAGGAATAGCAGAAGTAATAACGTTTCAAAAGAAACCTGGTCCATCATCAATAACCTCAGAAACAAATCAAACCCTGTGACTCAGATCTTGCCAGGGGCTAATGATCTAAATGATTATTTTATTAATGTAAGCAAAAATGTTACCTCTAGTATCTCGCCAAGTTTAGACCCTCTTTCGTTTCTCCCTCCTTCAAAAAATTTAGCTGATAGTTTTTTCTTAAGTCCCGTTAGCAACACTGAACTATTGAAGGTAATAAATAATATCAAAAGTAAATCTTCGTGTAGCACTGATGGCCTATCAATTAGAATATTCCTGAACTTGCCACTCCCAGTCGTAGAGGCCCTTACAACATTAATAAATGAGTCCTTTATAAAAGGTGTATTCCCTGATTGCCTTAAAACAGCTATAATTATTCCACTTCATAAAGGCGGCGAAAAAACTAACTCTTGCAATTATCGCCCAATTGCACTACTACCAGTGCTATCAAAAATCATCGAAAGGCTACTGAAGAATCGTCTTATGCCATTTCTCCTGAAACATCAGATAATATCCCCGGAGCAGTTCGGATTTCTACCCAACAAGTGCACCAGCGACGCCATGTTCACGTTGCTTAGAGGCGTCTACTTATCTCTCAACCACCCAACTGCCTCAGTTTTTTGTGACTATGCGAAAGCCTTTGATTGTGTTTTTTATGGAATTCTTGGTACTTCTTTAAATTGGTTCAAATCTTATCTTGGGAAAAGGCAACAACTTGTAAGGGCTAATGGTTCCGATTCTGATTTTAAGTTGATTACAAGTGGAGTCCCTCAAGGTTCAGTCTTGGGACATATTCTTTTTTTGTTATACATTAATGATATCACGAACCTTAAAATTAATGGAAGAATTTCCCTTTTTGCTGACGACACAAGCATAACTTGGAGTGATTTTGATACAACGCCTTTACACGCTCTAGTATCTCCAAAGACTTGGTTATAATTAAGGCTTGGTCCGATTCCAATATGCTTTGTTTTAATGTCGATAAAAGGGTGGCGTTATCTTATAAGGGAACTTTACAACCACTTCAGGTACATAACAGCAATATTGAATACGTAGAGTCGGTTAAATTCCTGGGTTTAAATATAAATAACAACCTAAAATGGTCTAATCGTATTGACACCTTAACTAAAAAACTTTCTACCGCCTGCTTCGCCATTCGATCAGTTTCAAAAGAACTAGCCGTTCCTTCTGCCAGACTTACTTATTTCTCTTTATTTGAATCCCACCTCCGCTATGGCTTTCCCTTTTGGGGCTGCTGTACCACCGAGCAATTTCGTAGTATTTTTATGCTTCAAAAGAGAGCCATTTGTTATTTGTTTGGTCTAAATAATAGAGCTCACTGCCAATACTATTTCAAAAAACATTAACAAATATTAACACTTCCTGCATTATTTATTTTGGAAACGGTATGTTTGCTGAGAAAACATATAAATACCCTCCCAGAAAGGCCACAACATGTATACCCTACCAGAAACCCTAGGCATGATATATATCTTCCCATTCCTTCCTCAGAATTAATAAAAAAATCAATTATTTACAACGCCATAAAACTTTACAACAATCTGCCAGTACATTTAAAATCTATCCCTATGCTTGCACAATTTCGAAAAAACACCAAAGCATACCTCATTGAGAGACCATTTTACAGCGTTAATGATTTTTACAGCGAGTAAGTCTCTTTAAATTGTCACTAAATTCGCTTGTTTACTTAAATCTTTTGTGAGTCATGTCCTAACTCGTAGCATAGAATTTTGAAAATCATCATATAGAGAAAAGAACTGTCGAACATTCACTTAAAACTTAATTATTTTTGTTAGGTATTGGATTGAACACAAAATTTAATTCTTTTTTGTATACTACATTCTACACTAGTTCATTATACCTTCTGTTTAACATCACAATTATTTGTATAACTATAATAACATAGAGTTTAAGGTCGCATCGTTGCAATTTTGATTTCAATGTCATCGAAATTATTCACCTCGTACATGTGTGTTTGTTTACTTTTATAAGGTTATTAGGATTCATTAACTGTTTTGCGGCAATGTTATGTTATATTCTAACGTGTGTTTTACATTTGGTAAATTGATAATTTACATTTTTAAAAAGCATTGACCTATCGAAATTCTTTTCGATTAATATTTTGATATGTCTTATTTTAGGTATATTTTGCTTTGTCCATAAAATTGTAAAATTTTTCTGCGCCAATAAAGCATACTTTTGTTTGTTTGTTGTTTAATTTTAAGTAATGACTTTCTCTCCAAAAATATGGCAAACATTGACTATAGTAAAAACATTGTAGTATTACAGAATAATGATATAGAAACTACACTAGCTTTTGATGGAAATCGAGAAAACCATTCTTAGTGCTCATCCTTTTATCCCCAAAACAATTTAGGAATTAGGAATATAGAAAAAAAGCAAGAAATGTAAAGTCGCTGCAAAATATGATTATATATTGAAACCTAATATAGAAATAACAATGTTACTAGAAGTACATCAAAATTTCCCCTGTAACAAGATAACAACAATGACTTTTACAGAATATGACCGCCATTTAAGGAGTAAAGGTCTTTTCTATGTCTATCTTCACCATATTTTGTTGCAGATTCCCTAGTAATCAGGGTGGTTACTAAAAGTCACCAATATCAAAAATTATATAAAGGGACTAGAATAGGATTTCTAGAAGAAATGGAATTATATAATTTTACACAGTCTTTAATATATATAATTATAAAGAATACAAAAATCAGGGAACAGCTTACAAAACTTTTAAGTGAATTCAAGGATGTTTTTTCAAAATCCCCAAAATATATGGGCAAAACAAACATAGTCAAACATACAATTAACATCGCAGATGCCAAACCTATAAAACAAAAAGCCTACAGGGTGTCACAAAAGGAAAGAGAAATAATAGATCAACAGATACAGGAGATGGCAAAATATAAGATAATAAGGCCTAGCAACTCTCCAGGAGCAAGGCCTGTCGTTCTGGTTAAAAAGAAACAAGGAGGAACACGAATCTGCGTAGACTACCGAAAATTAAACCAAGCCACGGAAAGATCAAGCTACAGTGTACCAAATATCGATGACATTTTGACATATTTGGAAAAAGCCAGATATTTTTCATCTCTAGACATGTTCTCTGGATTCTGGCAAGTCCTCTGGATGAAGAATCAAAATCTTTGACAGCATTTCAGGTTTTGGGAATTTAATTATATGAGCTTTGGTCTATGTAATGCTCCTGCTACTTTTCAATACCTACCAGATATAGTCTTCAGAGATTTAAAATGGAAAGACTTACTGATATATTTAGATGACATTATTATATTTTCTGAAACACTCGAAGAGCACTTAGAGAAACTAAGAAAAATTTTTGTAAGGTTAAGAGATGCAGGGCTTACCTTAAAGCCCTCAAAATTTATGTATTTGAAAGAAAAAATTAATTTGTTGGGATACTGCGTAACAAAAGATGGTATTTTACCCGATGAGAATAAATTAATTTTCATAAAAAACTTTCCAGAACCAAAGTCCATTAAGGACATTCATAAAAAACTTCTCATTACTTGCCAAACCACTATATGAGGCCACTAAAAAAGAAACAAGATTTCTTTGGAGTGAAGAGCAGATTAAGGCATTTAATTATCTTAAAGAAAAACTAATAACAGCCCCTGTACTTAACTATTATAACTCTGAGAAAGATTGTGAGTTACGGGTCGATGCATGTCAGGAAGGCATTGGCGCAGTTTTACTACAGGAAAGAGAAGATTCCCAACTGCACCCAGTGGCGTACATTAGCAGAAGTTTGTCAAATGCAGAAAAAAATTACACTATTATAGAATTAGAAGGATTAGTGGCAGTCTGGGCGCTTAGCTACATCAGACATTTAGTATATGGAAAGCACATTAAAATAATAACCGATCACCATGCACTCTGTTGGTTAAAGTCAATTAAGGACCCAACAGGTCGGTTAGCTACACCATAGTCCACAAAAGCGGAGTAGCCCGTAGGGACGCTGACTGCATTAGTCGCTACCTAGTCCTAAAGCCTGAACTCAACGAAGATCATGATCAAGTCCCAACATTTTTACTGGAATCTGATGATGTGGCAAAATTACAAAAGGAAGACCCCAAAATTTCAGAGATTTTTCAAGCTATAGAAAACCCAGATCTAGCAAGTGTAGCATTAAGACGAAGGGCTAAAAATTTCAGAATTGTCAATGGAACTATATATAAGACTAATTCTAGCTCAAAAGGAAGAGAAAACCTTTTAGTAATTCCAAGAAATCTTATAGGAGAAATAATATATGCAAATCACTCTGAACCCCTAAGTGGACATCTAGGAACCACAAAAACCCTACATAAAATCAGACAAAGATTTTACTGGGAAAAGCTTCAAAAAGACGTAGAAAAATTCATAAAAGGTTGCCCTGATTGCCAAGCTCGGAAAGGCCAGCGAAATAAAAAAACAATAGGACTTTTACACCCAATACCTGTAGGTACTCCCTTCGAGAAAGTAGGTATAGATATTTTGGGACCATTCAGAAAAAGTAAAAATGGCAAGACAGTCATCGTGGTGGCAACAGATTATGCGACACGTTGGGCAGAAACCGAAGCCCTACCAAATGGAAAAGCCGGCCCTATAGCAAAGTTCATTTTAGAAAAAATAATTACACCTCATGGGCACCAAAGCATATATTAAGTGACAGAGGGAAGGTCTTTCAATCCGATTTGGTCAAAGAACTTTTACAAAAAATGGGAACCACAAGGCAATTTACAACTGCTTATCATCCTTCGACCAATGGCCTTACCGAAAGGCTCAACAAAACACTTGCGGATATGATATCAATTTACACAAACACAGATCAGAATAATTGGAACCAATATCTCCCTCACGTTACATTTGTTTATAATTTCACAAAACAAGATACTACAAACTTCTCACCCTTTATGTTAGTATATGGAAGGGAACCCATCTTGCCTATAGAAGCCACGTTAATGCCACCCCCAAACGCGTTAAACAGTCATAAAATTAGATACTCTGCTTTACTAACATGAAGTTTAGCATCTGAAAATATAAAACGACGTCGATAGACAAAATAAGATATGATGCAAAACACAGACATGTTGAATACCAGGAAGGAGACCAAGTTAAGGTATTTACTCCTATTAGGAAAGTAGGAAGGGGTGAAAAACTCTTACTACGTTGGTTTGGTCCTTACTATATAACAAAAAAGATCTCAGATGTAGACTACGAAATTCAAAAAGGGAAATCGATCCAAGCCAAGAGAGACATAGTACATGTTAGCAGAATTTTGCCATATCATGACCCATGGACCCCTGAAGCACATCCCGACTAAGACACACTTTAGTCACTATAATTGCCTGAAAAACTACAAACTACATTCTAAAATGTAAAAAATTTTAATTTAAGGCAATGATATAATACCAACAAGTATATTATCTTAATTTACAATAAGACAGTAGCATCTAGACATAGCAAATTAACATACTAAAATAACATTATTTATTTGATGTTAATAGTTAATTAAGCTCGGAATTAAGGTAACATTCCTAAAGTACTAAATACCTTTTCATAATATTATAATAATGTTATTATAAAAAAAACTATTCAAGCAAAAGCAGAACACCTATGTAAGCGGTGTAAAAATAATATATACGTACAAATATATGTATATACAATATATTAGATAAAAGTTATATTTTATAAAATTTCTATTATATTTTTGTAAAATATCAGATATTAATATATTTTTCTTTTAGGTGTACAATCCTGTTAATAAGTGTTTTAATATCAGGAAAAACATTTGAGGATGCAAACGTTGAAAACTCAAATGATACCATAACTGAGGTTAGTGCAGGAGCTTACTGGAAACCACTTCCAGAAGCTAGGGTTTATGAAGCAACTATCCTCATTAATTATGAAACAAGTTGGACCGAAGACCGAGGCAATCATTCGGTACCCTTGAAGGAGACATGTAAAGATTCAGACAATGGTGTTGAATGCATAATAATGCGTCAAATAAATAGATTGGCCACAGCTTTTACAGAAGAATTTAAGTTACTCAAAAATGGTTGGAATGCTGGTTCTATGAGATACAAAACTAATCAAGATATAAGGGGGAAAAAGAGCATTGGACTTCATTGGGGCAGGATTATCATGGTGTTGTGGCGTAGCAACGATGGAAATTTAAGTTAATTGAAGAATCTGACAGAAAAGTCACACAAAAATTGGATATAATAAAAAATGGGCTGTCTGAAACTTTAAAAGATATAAGCAAAACATCTAAACACTTCAAAGAATATGAGAAGAAATTGAGTGAAACATTTTTAGAAACCGAACTCAGAATAAAGTACATAGAAAAATATACATCCAGCTTAGAAAGGCAGGTTGCTAATGCAGCAAACGAACAAGAAGCCAAAATAGCAAGCCTTTTACATAACCAATATTTGGACATAAAAAGACTAGTACTGTTAACAAGAGCACTTAGAAGGCAAGCAATAGTAGATTCATGCAAAAGGCATAGAATACCATCTGACTTAGTACAACCGCAGGTATTGCAGAAAGACCTGGAGATATTAGCCAAGGAAATTGAAATTTCAGGACAAGGACTAGCCATCCAAGTAACTGAAATTTCGAAATATTTTGAACTACAGATTTGTGATTGTTCCTTTACAGATACAAAAATATATATACATGTGAAAATACCAATAATACAAAACAATATCAACTGGCAATTATACGAGTTAATAACAACCCCTTTTGCATGGTTCAATGATACCTGTGCAATACCAGCCACTGTACTTAGCAGTATCATTGACAGCCAATAACATAAACCAAATAAGACAAATATCAGGGACAGGGTTGCATCAATGCAAGCCCTATCGTGATCAGTTGTGTTACATTCCCAGATTTTCCGTAGACAATTTGCAAGGACCACAATGTGCTAAAAAACTTTATGAAGGAGCAACTGTACAAGAAATAAGCCAATACTGCCCAATGAATTGCCACACTACAACTTCTATGATAATATCCGAAATTTTTGTAACTTTCTTACATTGTAACTCATCCACAATTAAACATGGTAATTTCATGTGAGCCAAAAATAACCTATAAGGTTAACCCAAGGCATCCACATCAAGGGGCCTTTAAAATCAAACTCCCTGTAGCTGTCAGCTGCAAACCCAGAACGAAATCGTAATACCAAAAAGATTTCCTTGCCCAGGAACACCCTTAAAATTAGATTCTATCTTAACACATATTATTCCAGCAACTTGGTCCAATTTAAAGTCTTTCGTATTAAATCTCAAAATACATAAACTTTCTCCTAGATACAAGAATTTATCAGAATGTCTAAACCCTAACTGGACACTTCACATCCCCCATCTTAACTTAACATCAACAGAAAGTATGGTCAAAAATATTCTAAATGCTATCGAGCAGTCTGCTTCGGTAAATTCTTATAGCTACAGTTATGGACCTTACAGTAATTCTTTGTTCCTAGTCTGGAATATTATGCTATCAGTTCTAGTAGCCTATCTTTTTTATCAGGCCCGATTAATTATCCCACGTTTCATTCCAGGTGTTCAAGGTCAGGCCCTAAGTTCTAATATGTCACACTCGGTATCACATGATGCATTAATAGGTCTGACATATACTTGTCTAATTTTATTTGTTCTATATATAACTCTACATTCAATTTATTTTCTATGCACTAAACCAAAAAACATTAGAAAAAAACAAAGAGAAATCCAAACCTCCGTAGAAAATGTATCAGAATGTTTTCAATTATCTTATGTCTCTAGGGAGGATCGTACAATGAAATATAGCTTAGAAAATGTTAGTAACAAAAGCGTTTTGTCACTATCTCCTGGAGAAAAAGTACAAGCGGAAGTAAAATGTACAGAAATAATATAAAAATATTATATAAAAGTAATGCTATGTTAAAGGTAACTATGTATGCCCTAGATGCCTTGCATACATTTTCTAATAATGAACATAGCAATGAATAATATACAAGTACATAAATTACAAATAGATACTTAGTAATAATTTTAGTCAACGTTGTAGTATATACTTACACTTTTTCCTTTTCATGTTAAAATTCTGCCGAACTGCCATTCCAAATACCAAAGACTTAGCAATATCAACACCCAAGGTCTCCTACTACACACATTGGACGTACTATTAGACGGCCAGGGACAGACCACCTGTGGAGTAGACGCGAATTTTCAAAATCCATGATGGCAAACCACGTCACCCAAAATGGAAGTGGACCCAGTTACAACCTTGAGCTTGTGTGGTCGAGGTGTCCATCTAGCAGCATGTGTAGTGTACCCATACTTCCCAGGCGCAGTCTTCTAGTGGTCAAGTAAGCCAAAGAAGCACCCAAAGAAAAAGCTTACTTAGTATCAATAGTAACACCGAAGATAACTATTCCCACTACACGAGGCTAAACCATCACATGGACTCTTAGAGAGGGTGAAGCACCACCGTACACGTGCCCCATAATTCACAGCCGAATTTAGAAACAAAACAAATTTCAAGTGGCGCTTGCTACACGAGTAAACTGGTCAAGTCACGAGAGGTACTACAACCAATCAGTCTATGTCACAGTTTGTTCCAGTGCCGTTCCGCGCAAATGCAATAAGGATCCGTACGTTTTACTATGATCAACCCAGTCGATGCCACAGTTTGTCCCAGCTGCGTTTCAATTCAAACGCTATAACTCGCAGTCGCAGCAACTGATAGCCGTCATCCGTCCACCCAAGGCAACATATTAAGAAGAAGTAGTCGACAGGACCGTATTTGGTATGAACAGTTGTGTGTTTAACAGGTTAATGGTATTTATTTTAATTTGTGAACATTAATTTAATCAAATTTTAAATTAATTTTAGTTTCGTTTAAGAAAAAAAAATAAATAATAAGACGAAACCCGCAGAGTCAGATGTTCTTTCACTAAAGAAAAGTATTTTTTAAAGTAAATAATGTAATTTTAATCAAGCTGAGTTACACATTTTTTTATATACTTTGCAATATTCATTCTCTCTTTTTATGTACTTTTTAATATTTATATAATAAGTTTGTTAATATTCTAGATATTAAACACATAGGTATGTAGGTGTGTTAAACGCTGGGGTTCAGCTTTTTCTAGCCGTGTGGAAATGTCAAGGGTGAAAATATTTCAATGCATTTCCTATTAAATTAATTAGCCTAAACATTCTAAAAATTATTAGTGCAGTGACCGCTTTTACATGCTTAGTAAAATATTGCTTAATCAATTAAGGAACACTGAACCTCCTAAAGCAGTTTCAGCAATAAACAAATCGGTGAATAGTAATTGTTCGGCAGATATAATATGGCGAATACTAAAGCAATCGCTGACACAGTACTATTGGCTGATTATTTAAAGGCTTGGAAATGCTTAGGAAAGGGGCAGTCTACAATCAGACAGTCAATTGTTTCTGTTATATTGAGTTAAGTGACGATAGTGTTTTCGCTAATACATAAGATGGTCCCCAGCAATATACTTATTTAGGTAAGAACCGTTTTAAGTTAAAATTATTAGACCTTGTTGTAAACGCTTACTGTGTTCTTGATAGATATAGTTTGTTTTGGAAATGTATATATATATATATATATATATATATATAATATACATATATATATATATATATATATATATATATATATATATATATATATATATATATATATATATATAGTTTTTTTTTTCGTAAAAAAATATATTCAATGCAAGTATCCGAGAGCTTAGTAACTCTAATAGAGCCATTAATATAGAATTCAAACCCACATTGATTGAGGCTACTTGTGTATCCAGAAAGCTCATTTGTGTTATCACTTAAGTTTATGTTAATATCTCCAACAATTATTTCTATCTCTTCAAATGCAATATTCAGAAAATAATCACCTAAATCTTGGAGAAACAGCCAGACATTGGAAGTTGGACATCTACGCACAGCATTAGAAGCATAATTTATATTTTACTTGACAAAGTTATTCTTCTCATTGTTAAATTACTGTTACTCAGTTTAATATTGTTAATGTTGTTGTTGATTTAATAAAAATAAAAACAACATCATTTTTGTTAAGTTTAGATAAATTATAATGGGTCTCATAACCCGTGATATTAAAGGTATTAGGACTCTCAATGATCCAGCATTCGCTCAATACTCTAATATGAGTAAACTTGCAACCATAGGTTTCTATAAACGTAACTAAATTATCATAATTCTGTTTTAGACTTCTAATATTTACCGGCAATAGATTAAATACTTTCTTTTCTTTATTTATGGAATTTACAGAATTTGAATCTATTATTATAGATTATATTTTATCTTGTATTATTTGTTCAATAATGTGATTAGCCATTTTGAAATTAATATTTAAGTTTATAATGTGGTGTTAAAAACTGCAGTCACCTAATTTGTGTCCAAAACTCTACATTTATAGCACTTGAATATATTTATGTCTTCCTGCACCCGGCAGCTGTTCTACCCGATGTCTAATTTTCTGTTTAAGAGTTTTCGGAAGGTATGTCCAGATGTTTTAACATGGACCTGCCATTTTTAGTTTTCTGTGATTTTGTGAGTACACCAGTTTCATCGTGTCCTCTGCATTTAATAGCTGGCGATTTAATATTTGTAGATCCTGTACAAGATAATCACCTTTCAATCATCTTTATAATCTTTATTTAAACCCATAATCTTTAGTCTTGGCCTCTGATGTTCTTTAATTTCAACATTGTAGTCCTTATCGAAACTGGCTTTGACAAATGTCAATAGCTTTTCCTAGCTAACCTCTTTGGTTTGTGTTTTTTTTGGTTTAACGACTAGGGCTTTTTCATAAGATATGTATTTTTCCTTGTACTTTATCTCAGTCTTTTTTGGCAAGTGAGGTTATTTCAGCGTAGGAGGCACAAGGATTTTTTGTTGCAACTTTTTCCATTATTACGCCTGAACGGTAGAGTTTGCGATTACGTTCGAAGTAATCTATCATGTTCGGTATTTCTAAATCTTGAATCGAATAGATGCAATATCCTAAGGCTTTATTTTCGTTCTGCAAAGTGGATTTCCTAATCGCTGAATTCCTTTTCTTTGGAAATCATTTGAAAACTTTAACGTTCTTAATAAAGAATGGTTAGGTCTGCTAAAACTGATCCCCAAGGTAAGTAGTAAGTAAGGTAAAAGTAGAGGCATTTGCAATCAACCAATCTTTTACCAACCTCATCAGCGAACCTACTTACTCCCCACGTATTGTTACATTTAGTCAATATCCATTGGACCACGTTCTAATTATTATTTCCCGTTTACCACTACGTACTATTTGGGACTATAATTCCGCTGACGACCTTCTGGAATTTTCTTTAATTTTTCTTAATAGAATACTTTCTATTAAAGTTCAAAAGCTCCCAACAATAAACTTTGATTTTCAAAATCCTGCGATAATAGCAAACTAGAAAAAAATCGTACTCATAATAATTTGCTTAAGAAGGCTACTTTAGAAAGTCTACAGGCTAAAAACGAGGCACGAACTCATTACAATCGAATTGTTCTTGTCGCCAACACACACATAAGAGGCAAAGTTCGTTTTAAAAAATAGAAGCCTTTTGGTCGCTTGCCAAAAATATTGATCAAAACATGTGTGAATGCTCCTTTCCACCTCTAACTTCTGGTGATAAAATCTTCTCCGCCTCTAAATCAAAAGCTGTAAAAGCAAAACAATTCGCCGTAAAATCTACTTTAATCTCTTATCTTCACTTCCCCCTTCCCTCAGTACCAGCTTTACCATATTTACTTTAAGAGTTAAAATGATACGACGTATTCTTAAAACACTTAGTTCGCTTCTGAATTGGCCCCTATCCTTACCAAGGTATTCCATGTATCCTATGACAAGGGTATTTTTCCTAAAAGCTAGAAATCTGCTCGTATACAAACTGTTCCAAAAAAAAAATCAAAACTTTTCCCTTTAACTACAGACCTAGATCGTTCCACCCACTTATGATTAAGGCAATTTGAAATTACATTCGCGGCAGGCAATACCGGTTCCGTCACGAAAGATTCACAGCAAATCTTATCTTCGCAACCTTTAACTGGAGTAAGTCCGTCGAATTCCACGGAGATGCCCAAATTATTATCCTCGACATATCCAACGCATTTAATCAATTTTGTTATGACGCACTTCTCAACAAGCTTCCTGCCTATGGAGTTTTTCCAAAACTCTGTACATGGATTGCCAGTTTTATTTCCAACAGAAGTGTCGGTTGATGGTCATTTATCAACCCCAAATCAATGCAGGCGTTTGTAGGATTCAGTGTTGGTACCTACCCGATTCGTCCTGCCCAGCAATCATCTGCTTTCTTCTACCAGCAATCCTATTCACAGCTATGCTTACGATGGTACACTCGATGATATGAGTAGAGTAATGACTTTATTTTCCTAACCAAGGACCTCATTAAAATCGTAGAATAGGGAAAAAACCTTGTCTAATTTAACACCACTAAGACACAATCATGTTTAATAATTTCACAAATTATCTCCCAAGATCCACATCATTCAAATGAATAATCAAATGCTTGAAGCAAAAAATTCCTGCAGCCTAGATGGTTTCAGTTTCCAGAAAAATTTTCGCTGGCATGATCACATCACCTCAATTTATACAGCAGCCGTGGAGAAATTTCGATAGCTTGAAAATACTTTCCTTCTGCCAACTTGTATACCCTTTACACTTCGCAAATTAGATCCTGCCTTGAGTTTTGCTCGCACATACGGGGAGCAGCGTTTCTTTCGATCCCTGATATCCTTGGCTCTGTTTAATTTTCCAAACATCACAAGGAAGCTTGCTTCCCTAGAGCATCGTCGAATTGTGGGCGATCCTACTCTGTTTTACAAATACCACCATGGATTATTTTCTCATAAATTGCCGTACATTATGCCCTTCTATGTCATTCCTGCCAATGAGACACAAGCATCGACCCACATACATCATTTTACCGTCCAACTGCAAAGACCAGGAACATCCCAAATTTTTCGATGCTTTGTTCCCATTGTCCCATGTCCCGATTATGGATTGTGTTACCAGCAAATTCCTTTACCTATTTAAAGTATTTAAAGCTTGCATCAATTAACTTCAATTAACAATTCAATAAATCAATTAACACCATTTACAGTGTTATTATTGGGAGACTATTTGTGAGACAGTAAATAGGTTTGTGTCAAAATTCAAATTCAAAATATATTACATTTCGAGAACTACAACGTGTAGATAGAAACAGGTCATAGGTGTATAATATTAGAATCTAAAAAATAATAAAATTGTGCTTCAGCACATAATATATAGCAACAAACTACATCACACATATACTTAACTATATACAAAGTAGTCAATTTGCAATTAACACACTTACAAAACGATAGTCAAAATTCAGGATGGTCTTAGTGGCGTTAAACTAGACAAGGTTCTTTCCTCTTCATTTTACGATTTTTATCCCGAGGGATAAAATCGTTACTCTGCGCCTATCATCAATTTCAGTCTTGGAGACAGGTCTGGCAAATTGTATATTGGAATGGAGTGTACTATCGTCAGCATAGCTGTGAATAGGATTGCCGATAGAATAAAACAGTGACGTGCAGGAGGAATAGGATAGGTAGCAGCACTGAACACTGTGAAACGCATAAGTCGATTTGGTAAAAGTTTGATGAATAGCTGCCAACACTACAGAATTTCTTCTGTTGGAAAGAGGACTGGTAATTCAAGTACACAGTTTTGGATGAAGACTATATGAAGGACGTTTGCTAAGAAGTGGGTCATAGACTTGATCAGATGCTTTGGATATGCCGAGAGCAATGATTTGAACTTATCTGTAGAATTCGATTGACTTTTAAAATAAGCTCTGCTGTGGATCTTTGAGGACGGAAGCTACATTGTCTGTCGGAGGTAAGTTTATACCTTTCAAGGTAATTTAAAAGGTCAGGTATATACTTCTCCATTGTCTTACTCATAAGTGGGAGGAGAGATATAGGTGTGTTGTTAGAGGGAAGTTTTGGATTTCTTTTTTGGGAATAGGCTGTACGCGACTAGATTTCCAGCTTTTAGGAGAAATATCTTTGTCATTGGACACTTGAAATAACCTGGTAAAGATAGGGGCAAATTCAGAAGCCATTTTTTTAGGACTGTGACAGGAGCACCATCAAAGTTAGAGGACTTTTTGATATTAAGTGTTTAAAAAATACTCTTAGTTTTTTAACCCCGAAGGTAAATACGTGTCTATGGTATGAAAAAGATGGTACTGATGGAAGGGAGAGGCGAACAGGAGCGATTACAGTATAATTTGAGGCAAATTGTTTTGCAAAAAGGTCAGTTTCTTCTTTATACATGGAGAAGATTTCATCACCACAAATTCGGGTTGAAAAGGAGCTTCTGCAGAAGTTTTGATTAATATTTGTGGCAAGCAACCAAAAGGATTAGCTTCCATTTTAGCAAGAAACAGTTTTGGCGTTTATGGCGTATGTTGAAGGTAGTTTTGGCATCGGGAATTATGCGATTGTAATGATGTCATATCTCGTTTTTAGCCTATAGATTTCTGAAACAAGGTTTATTGTTCTGAGGGTTTGAGGTTTTAATGGGTTAAAAAGGTATTTATACCTAATTGGGTTACATACGAGATTTATTAACAAATTTGGGACGGATCCTTGGTAGAGGAACAACATATATTAAAAGGAAGGGAAGTGTATAAATCTCAATTACAATAAGCGGAATTATAGCCGTACTGTACCGAATACTACGAGGAGGCATGGCTCCTACAACTTGTTGTATGGGACAGGAAGTTGAAACAATTGATTACAAAGGCCTCTGCTGCTCTATTTTGGAGATCGGTTTTAGTAGACTCTATCCATTCTTTATTATAGGCTTTACAGCCACCAAGAATAACCATTTCAGAGGAAGGGAATTCAGAGATTAGGAAATCCGCTTTAGCAGAAAGAAAATCGAAGAGCTCGTTGAAGAAATTATCTGAGGAAGAGCGATATATGCAATTAATACATTAAGTGGAGTTCTGAGGGCTAGTTTGAGCCACAGAATATCGATCTGTTCAATTCAAGATTCGGAAGTCTTCATTCACCGTTCAGGCGGAATGATGCACGAAGTTCGTAGCCAGGAAAGGTGATTGGTTGCATTTTTACGGCTTGTTTTGATTTCGTTTTCGAGGAGAAGGCTTGCAGTATTGGAGAGAGTGGTAAGCAGTAGTTTTTACTCAAGCAACATATATTGGTGAATAAGAAATAACATTTTTAGGGTGGTGCGCCACAAGTACCTCTCAATCGGAGAGCCGAACGGAGAGTTATTTTCATTCCAGAATCTTTTATTTGAGAAACATCCATCATATTTTTTTTTAATAACATTGTTTGGCTTGGTTAAAATAAGAAAGAAAAAATAAATTAAAGAAAAGAAAGAAAGAGAAAGGGGTAAAAAAACCGACTCATATAAACACATCTGAAAATGTCAGTAAAACTTCACCTGTACTTGTAATGTGTATGTGGAGGGCTAAGGAAAAACTCCTCTACTATCTTCTAATGAATCAGTATCTGGTATATCGCATGCTGCCACATCAAACGGTTGATTGAAGTCTGAAGTATTTCTGCGATATTTTCAAAATTATTTCTTGTAATAAGCCATAGATCGCACGAGGCTCGTTTTGTTAATAAACGATAGGCATGCATCACATATTGATGATATATTGATACACTCGATATACATGCCCTTAAACTTGTCCAGGCAGGTACATTATCAGAAGGAATAAGGGATCAGAAGTAACGAGTATGTTTGAAGAAAGCAACGAATTTGATATTGAAGAAGAATTTAGGGGAAAAGAAGACCTAAACCAGTATGTAGCAGTCATTAGTAAGGCCCCCAACGACTTCCAAGCATGCGAATGGTTAGATTTACCTCAAAAAAGACACAGTGAAACTTTGTAGAAGACAGTAAATATGCGTAAAAATGTAGTAGTGGTAAAATTCGTAAGGAAAGTTCCGTCATAAGAATACCTGCGACAACAACATACGTGACTATGTGTCCAATACAGTCGATCAGAGCACTGTTTCAAAAGAAGATGTTATTAGGGTTCTCTCAAACTAGGTCTGATATTCGTGTTAGTTTTAGTGATTCCAATGTAAATAAGTTGTTGCCACGTTCTTTTTTACAGTTTCTAACAAAAACTAATAATTTCACTTAGTTAGTTACAGAATAGTATTGTAGTTTGTCATTTTCATTTTTTTTACTTTGGTGTTAATGATAGTTTGTAGCTTCAGAGCCGTTTTGTTTTTGTTGAGAAATATTGTGAACATCAGTCTAACGCAAAAAAAAGTGTAGTTACCTTCTGATATTGAGCCTATTTTAATATGGAAAATAAAAACCAACATCACACTTCCCTTGTGCAAAGCAGTAAATGTGTAGTAATAGCCAGTTTAAAATATAAATAAATTAATACCAGTTTCGACTTGACTTTTGTCTTACCTTTATTAGATACATCAAATCAACACATACCTTAGTGAGTTGTCTTCCTCTGTTGGATTTCAGTACATACGTAAATTCTTGAATTGCACTTTTGTCAATCCTACTACGCACTTAAAGTATAGAATGAAATATTATTTTTGCTGTTTAATTGGCTACCTCCGTATTTCTTGTAAAAATATGTAAAAGTTTTGGCTTCTCAAAATTTAAGGCCTTACAATTAATTTTTAATACTGGATGTAGGAATCTTGATAGATTGCCCTCATCAATTATAATACCTAACAGAACTATAGTGTGAACAGACAACAAAACAATAGTGACACAAAAAAAAGTTCAAAAAACGGATACATTACTAAAAAATAATGGATATTGAAATAGCTTTAGATACTAATATATTTCGCAATGAATATTACTGGTCAAAATCTGACATGCAGCTAACTGGCGAGTATAAAAAAAACCAATCAGGGCGTTATTTTTAAGTGACACCATTATTGTTATTTTATAATCCTTTTACAGTATTTTGATATTTTGTTAGAGGTTTCTTTAAAAATAGTCCTAAACCATTTAGACACATAACTCAAATGATTTAGAAAAAAAGTCCTTTACAAAAATTTGTTGGATTTTATCACTACACGGTGGTGAGCTCGGATTATAAATAAGACGTTTCGCCTTCAAGGCAAGATCAGACTTAACCTTTTTAAATATCGACTTGGATTTTTTCTCCTTTTTTTAAGCTTTTAAACTACTACATACGTGGAAGCAATGCACTGGATTTAAAAGTAAATTGTTGAGAATATTCCCATTAAGCGCAATGAGTAAGAGAGAGATGGGTATACAAATATACGATAAGCTCAAAATGCCAACTTTGGCCACTCATATCTCGGAAACTGGCCATTGGATTGAGTTGCGGCAATTTAACTTTTGATCACAACGGCAAGAAATAGAACATATCAAAAAATTATCAATTTTGATCTGAAGCCATTTTTCATTCCAGATTTGTGCGGGGTGCTAGATTTCTAAACCTCATGGACTGGTGAATATCAAGGCTCCTGGCGAAGAAAGCGCTGTATCAATTGGGCGAATATAAAGAGAGTTTGAAGAAGCTACCGTGGGGTAGTAGTTTAGACGGGTATCACTTACTCGCAAAGGTGCGGTTCAAACCCCGTGTATTGGCACTGTGTTTAAATTGTTTTAAATGAGAACCCGGAATTTTGTATGTAATAGTGCTTTAGTTAAGAAATCATGGTTCTTGGGATTAGACCGTGTCAAAATTTAATCACTTTCCGACGTTTCGCTTTCGATTGCACCAGACATCTGCAGAGATCTTTACTTCACGAGATCAAAACAACGAATCTTTTTTTTTGGAACACTGAATGAGCTCGGAGAGACCACGGCTGGCTTTTTATAGTCGACCTGTGTTTACCGAAGCGTGACTCGGTGCAACGATAGGTTTTCACGTATGATCTAGACTGAAGCCCGTATCTCTATAAAAATTGTTAGGATGCTTATAATTTTCCGTTTATTGAATCCCGAAAACTATGCAAGAACTTTGGTTTCTTTTAAATTTATGACATGTCCAGTAGAATGTTGGTGTTCAGATACAGCAGATTGTAGAATTTGTTTCTTTCTGATCCATCGTTCGTGTTTCTTAAGCCTAGTCGATATAGATCGTCCAGTTTCTCCAATATAGACACCACCACAGGAACAAGGAATTGCATATACTCCTTCCGTTTGGAAAGAAATAATGTCCTTTGGCGATCGCAAACATTATCCAATTTCGTTGGGTGTGTGTTAAAGATTGTACGTATGTTGGACCAGCGAAGTAACCTTGCAATCTTGTCTGTGGTTTCATGTATAAATGGAAGAACTACACTTTCTATCGGTAATTCCTTATTAGTATCATTTCGTGGAGTAGGATTATTATGTCTTCTAATTGATCGTCTAGTATCCTCAGTGCAATATCCATTCCCTCTTAAAGCTTGAGTCAGTTTCTCTCTTTCCGATTGTAAAGAATTTTGGTCACAAATCGCGAGGGCTCTATAAACCAATGAAATAATAACGGATTGCTTTTGTGCTGGATGATGATGTGAATTTGCATTTAAGTACCTGTTCGTATGCGTTGGTTTCCTATACACATAGTGTCCCAAGGAACCATCCCCTTTTCTTTGTACAAGAACCTCTAAAAAGGAAATAGTGCCTCCCGACTCAATTTGGCGATGGTGACAGTCGAGATCCTATGGGTTCCTGAGGATTGCTCATAGAAAGTTCCTTGAAAGACAAAATACGTTAATGTGAGACATGCCTTAATTAGATTTAAAAGTAGTTAATTTTATTATGTTGAAATAAGTATGATATTATGAAAATTGAATCATTTCTAGGCACATTCGTATATAGCGATTCTACATCGAAACTGACTAAGATATCTTTGGGAGCTAATTGGATTGATTTTAGTTTTTCTGCAAAATACGTAGAATTTCTAATATATGAATGTGTTTTTCCTGTAAAATTATTAAAATATTTGAAAGATATTTGCCAATTTTGTAAGTAGGAAGATCCTATTGCACTGACGATAGGTCGAAGTGGTACATTAACCTTGTGTATTTTAGGTAGTCCATAGAACCGCGGTATCCATGAGCTGATCGGCCTTAACATCTTCTTCTCCTCTGCTGGTAGGTTGGATGCGTTTATAAGGTTGGTTATCCGTCTCTCAGTTTTGTTAATCGGGTCCGCTTGAATTACTCTGTAGGTGTTGTCATCCAGAAGTTGTAGTATTTTCTTCACGTAATCTGTTTTGTCCATGATGACAGCGGCATTTCCCTTGTCCGCTGGAAGGACTAAGATGTCTGTATTGTTGTTTCATACCTTATTGCGTCAGCATCTTCTGCTAGAAGTCTTCTAATTGTCGCTTCAACGGAGGGAACTATGTCTTCTACGGGTATGTCCTTTGGTGGAATAGCGAAGTTTTGACCTTTAGAGAGGACGGATTGTTCTGCTTCAATAAGAATTTTGGAAGATAAATTTATAACTGTGTCCTGTGGCGGTTTTATTGGTCTTTGGACAGGTTCTTCGAACTTTTTCTGTTGCTGAATCGTAACTGCTTGATGTATCCTTTCTGCTTGCGGATTGGTAATGTCATCGAGAGTTCTAAATATCTGAATGAAAATCTTCAAGTATAAAAGCTAATTTTAAATGAATATTTAATAAGTTACGGGCGTTTATATGCAAATCACGTCGAGTAGCTTTTATCCTTTCTCTTACCAATGCCATAGTGGCTCGTTTGTAAATGTTCCTTGCACTTTTTGATGTTATGTAGTGTTTCATCTATAGAGATTTTGGTGCTACGTCTTCATTTCGGCATCTAAGAAGAAAGACTAGTTGGCAAAGTAGTTTCTTCTTGTTGTTCTGAGATCGCCAAAAGTTTTGGCATCCTTCTTGATTTCCTCCCCATAGAGATTGGCTACCGTAGAACGAAAGCTTTTAGGGCTGTGGTCAATTAAGTAATCATGGTTCTTTGGATTAGGCCGTGTCAAAATGGAATCACTCACAATCTCGTGAAGTTAAGATCCCTAATCTAATCCAAAGAACCATGATTTCTTAATTGACCACAGCCGTGAAAGCTTTCATTCTATGTTAGTGTTTTAGTTACCAGACTGCGCTTTTAGTTAACCCAGGTTAGGCCTTTTTTTAGGTTGATGTAAAAAAGCGTATCAACAAACGCAAGGATTCCTGACCAATAGGCGCCTTGACTTTCACAAATACAGTAGGTTAAGAAATCACGCCCACGAGTTGTTGGACAACTTTAGCCTGCTCTAAAGTCTGACTGGTTTTCAGGTAAAATATTATGTTTATCTAAAAAATCGTATTTGATTATTCATTACGTTCTCCAAAAGTTTTGATAGGCGAGGTAAAATACTAATCGGATTACTCATTAAAAGATTTTATGTTACTATGCTTTGGTAGTAGAGTTACATTCTCTATTTTCCAGGCGTCTGAAAAAATTCCTTCCAGTAGTCATGAATTAATTATATTTGTAAGAAACGGTAATATTTTAAGCAACATACGAATTTATACATTTAATGCTGTAACATATATAAAATTAACATCAAATTGTCATGGTCCAACATGACCGTAAGGGAAAACTTCTTACGAAAGTTTTAGTTTTTTTTCAGTAACATTTATAATGACATAATATATAACATAAGTATATTCAGGGGTAATATCACTAGTGCTTCAAAATTACCGATAATTTTAAATTAAATCCTATTATACTGAAACTGCATAAGTCTAGTTTTTTTTGTTTGAAAATGAATTCGAACAAAAAGTAAATAACCGAATGCCGTTTCTTTAAAACGTTCTTGAATGCTGAATTATTTGGTAATTTTGAAGGCACGAGTGGTATTCGGAGGAATATTTCCCGATGACTTAAGTAAGAAGTCTTTTAAATAATTTTTCAACTGGTGGCTGGTAGTTATTATTGTTGAAAAAAATAATTTGACGCTGACATTGATTAATTTTAATTCTAGCATAAGAGTGGATTTGAATTTTTAAAACGTATATTGTGAGAAACCATGAGTAGTGTTTAAGAAATAGTAATACTTCAAGGTTCATAAGCATTTTTTGTCTGGAAAACTGCTTTGGTATGTTGTTATAAGCATTTTTAAAATCATCTATGGACTTATCGCTATAATCCTTGCTACTATGGAATTATCATTAAAAGCCTTGCTACTTTAAACTAATTGCTACTGTAATCATTGCTACTATGAAATTATCACAATTATCATAATTATTACAATTATCTCTGTAATTTCTGCGCTGTAATTCTGCGAAAATTTTACACCTCTTTGCGAATTTTTATACATGAGGGAAATATTCAATAGTGTAGCTCCACCCCACCAGTCCCCTGATGCTTTTATTAGTTATTAGTTATTTTTGACGCTATGTGAATAGTGCATACAGGGGGTCCTTTGTCGAAAACTGCGCGGGCGGACCCAAAATTAGAAGTTACGCCACTGAATGAATATATTTTATACGACAGATTTCTGTAACATATTATATAAATGTGTTAATACAAAATCATTTCTAAAACTAATAAAATATTATGTTACTTTCAACATTCAGTAACTCAAAACTTTTTACTCTTAAAATACCATTTTAAGTAGGAACGATAAAGTTATTAAAACCAGAAAGTAGTTTTTGTGCGAAAAATATTACAGTTTTTCTTTTTAATAAGCTATCATAAGTTTCCCAGTTAAATCATTCATAATTATTTAAGAATTCCTTAACATCGAAAAGTATCTATTTCTAAACGATTTTTGAGTTTGGCTTTAAGTAGGGTAACTTTTAAGAACATTCTTTCAGCAGCTGATGATAAATGTGGTAGTGAAAATAAACCTTTCATTAATATTTTGAGCTAGGAAATATATATTTCTCATGTTCATTTTTCATGATCAAAAACTTTTTATCAAAAAAAATACAGGGTATTTAAAGTCTAGTTGATTTAGGTTAATTAAGTCGTGTTACGTTCTATATTCTGTATTTACTAATAGTAAATTTTTCTTATTGTTTTGTCGTTTCATCATTTGTATATAATAGTATTTTAATTATTATCTTTCTGCGTATGACTAACCTGCGGCCCAGGTTAGATCTTTTTTCTTAAATTGATGCAAAAAAGTGTATCAACAAATGCAGCGAGTCCTGACCAACAGAGGACTTGGCTTTTATAAGTGGAGTAAATTTAGAAATCACGCCTACGTAAATATACAACGAGCGAGTGACATGGGCTATCTAATGTCTTAGACTGAAGGACTTAAGTGTTGTCAGAAACTTCTTTTAAATTTTTATAGAAAGATAAATTAAATCCAATGTGCTCTATAATGATACCAAATTTAAGTATATAAAAGTTAAAATTAAAAGTAAACAGTTCTAAATATTTAAAGATTTTGTTGTATCATTTAGCCATGGACCAACATGACATTAAAAAGGAAAACTTCATAAGATAGCTTCAGTCTTTTCCAATCAATAAGAATTTAAATATATTATTAATATACGATAGAAAATCTAGTTTCCATTAATACATACAAAAATTGGCATATGATTTCTTATATAACTGTATTAATTCAAAACAAACCCTAAAGTCAATAAAATATTATGTTAATTTTAGTAACTGAAAACTTTTGATGACATTTTTAACAATTGAACAAATAATCTTTCTAAATGTCACAATTACAAAATGACAGTGACATATGTGAAACATACCTGGCGAACTAAGAGTTTTAAGTACCATGGCAACAAGACCAGGTCTAACTCTTAAACCTTTTTAGCGAATACGGAGGTTATATCGTTATATCATTCAAAAATATTTAAAAATTCCTTAATACGCAAAGGGATTTATTTTTACAAGATGTTTACCTCTCTCGAAAAAGTATTGTAATCGTTAAAAAATCACTCTGCGAGATTTTTCCAGATCTTTAACTTTTCAAAAATCACCCATCACGTTTTACATATCTTCACGTTTTAGCGTCCCTGGATGTCAAAAAATACGTTTTGTCAATTCCAACACATACTGTGCGATTTGGTTCTTATATATATAAATCACTGGCCCATGAGGACCACAAAAGAACGATTCACACTCTTTGCGGATCGTCACTCACAAATAGGATAATTTTGATCGGGGAAAAGACATACAGGGTGGTGTGCTCGATGAGGGAACATGATCGAGCTCACGACTGTGTGAATCAGGTCCGATTCCTGGCACCATCGGATAGACTGTTTGGACTACAAAGACGGGCAGTAAGGATTATTCAAGGCCTGCCACCCAGACAGTTCAAAACAAGGATTAGAGATTATTTGTTAGATAAGCATAAATATTGAATATGTAAAATTATTTGTTAAACATTGTTTTTATTGTAGATTTATTGATATCTGTAAAGATGTTCGTAGAATCTCATGTATGTAGATACTATATGTGTGGTGACATCAATAAATTGTCTATCTGTCAGTTTGCAGCATAGCTTAAAAACTACTTACCAGATTGACTTATCGTATGGTCATATGGTTACCAATTTAACAGATTTTCTTAAAATATAATAGATCTATTACAATTAAACTAGACTGGCAACATTCTATGGAGTACACACAAGTTTCGTTAAATTTTAGGCGTGAACCTTGTGACTCAATAGTAGTGCTCTGCAGTTGCATTGCAGATTGCGTTTTGATTAGCCTTGGTTAGTCTGGGTCAGAGAACCATCATTAAGGCCTAAACGATCATTAAACTAATAATTTCTTTCGTATTGCATGCGGAAGCTTCGATGCCAAAACGAAAAATCGGTAAATTTCATTTAACCGGAACTTCCATTATTTTGCATCTTTCCTTTTATTAGGATTAGTGAAGTGTGACCCAATTTAGTCCCGCACATACAATATGGGAATGTAGACACTTTTATATTTCGTGCAATTGTTTATTAAATTAAAAACGTTACAGAGCGATTTCGGCTTTCGCCATCATCAGTGCCACCTCAAAGCAAGAAAATTACTTTCTTCAACAAATATTCTCTAATCCTAGTTTTAAACTGTTTGGATGGCAGGCCTTGAATAATCCTTACGGGCAGTAAGTAGTCCAAACAGTCTATCCGACTGTGCCACGTGTCCCCATGTAAGAATTAAAAAACGATAATACTTTAAAAATTAAATATTTTAAGGGAAAAGAAAATAAATTTTATAAAATGCAAAGGAATATTGAGAAGAGAATTACATACATTATTTGAAGTGGTAAAGATAAAAAACAGATTACTAAAAGAGCTGAGGTATCTAATTAATGAAAACTAATGAAAATTTGCAACATAATTGGAAATTAAAATAATTATATAGCTGTTTGGGAAAGAAAAGTGTTTTAAAATGTTTTCAAAAGATGTGTTATGTACCTACAGGGTTATTGGTTATAAATGTCACTCTCCTTTAACATCTTTATTTTTAAAAATAGAAAGCTCATTTTTTATACTAAGTTGTAGGGAATCTGAATTTTTTTATCGACCATAATAATATGATACAGGGTGTTTCACAAAGACGCACCGAATCAAACTTGTGTTTTTTTAATGGAACATCCTGTATATTATCAAAAATTTAGATTTTACTCATAAAACTAATAATTTTATATAATTAAAATTTTCGCGTATCTTCAAATGTTTTCGAGATAATGGCGGTTGAAAAATGAAAATTTGAGATTTCGAAGTGCTGCAAATTTGAAAGGATCAAATTAGAGTAAAACGGTGTGCACTCTTGTCTTAGTTTTTGAAACTCTATTTAATGGCACTAATGCCCGATTAAACGGAGAATATCAATTTTTGACAGTTCCAGAAAAAATCTTTAATTTCACAATAATCTTGAAACTAGTATCACTGGCTTTTTACCAGCCAACCTTGTCTAATAATTGCAACAGCAAAATACTTAAAGATGACTAAAAATGTAGGGAATCGTCTGAATTTTTTATCGACAATATAAAAAGCGCACCGAATTAAACTTTTTTTAAGGAACACCCAGTATATTAACGAATATTTAGATTTTTCTTGTAAAACTGAAATTTTTTTGTAGTGAAAATGTTTGTGTATCTTCAACTGCTTTTGAGATAATGCCAGTTTAAAATTAAAATTTGGGACTTTGAAGGGCTGTCAAATCCCATTGGATCAATTTTACAAAATAAAAGCTAATTTAGCATATTATTGCCGGATTCTAAATAAAATTCTACCATCCTTCATGTAACATATCGCATACCTAAATCCAAATATCGATGGCCTAACACGTATCATCACTTTTAGCAACATTGCGTTTTTCATACCTTCTTACTGCTTGAAGTTCTATACATCAATCGGCAACGCTGTGTAACTATCACGACGCTTGATTTGACATGTTTTCGCGCCTTTTAATAACACGTATTAGACATTGTCATTTATTTTAAAGTAACAACGCGTATCATCGATTAGGTTTGATTGAATTAGTACACGGCTGTTGTTTACTCGCAAGTTATTGTTTTTTTTTCGTGCTTTAATAAAGAATAGGTAAGTATTTTTGCATACACATACTTACTGAATATAAATAAACATGTTTAAACACAAAATAACGCCTAGTTTTATAAGGTAGTTTTAAAAATAGCGAAATTAATTTGTGTATGTTGATACATGTTATTGCATTTTATTTAAAATGATGATACATGATATTTTCAAATAATTTTCTTAGAAGATACATTAAAATACAAGAGTTTGGTTTTGTAAATTATTATATTATTTGTATAATAAAGATTAATTAACACTTTTTAAAGAAATTTTACTAATTAAATTAGTTAATGGGCACTGTTAATAATAGCCATCATAATGTGGTGTTTTTTATTTTTTAGGAAATGTCTTCCAGATGTGAACGACTTTTGCAATTGGCTCTTACTCCTCAATCAGATGAATCGACATCAGTACCAACTAACACTAAGTGCATAGTTCCCAACATAGTATTATCTTCAGCAGATAAAGTATCTGCTGACGACGTTGGCGATGAAATAAAACCTCAAACGCAAAATGATAATGGCATCGACATTCTCCAGCAAGCTTTGGAAAACAGTTTTCTTGAATTAGTAGATAAAAATGTTGAAATTATTTTCGAAGATGAAGCCGTACAACATGCAGACATACAAAACTCCATAGAAAATAAGGTGCAAACAAGTAGTTCAGATGAGAAAATAGAAGACATTGAAGCGAGAAATACAGAAGACGAAACTCTTTATTACCCATCAGATCCAACTTGCATGTCAACTAAATGTCTAAAATATAAAACTAGGTTTTGTAGTACAATAGATGAAGATCAGCGTAAGGCCTTGTTCACAACATTTTGGGATGAAATAAGCTGGGATCAAACAAAAATCTATGTTAATAGTTTAATTGAAGTTAAATCAACTGGACGAAAATATGTCGAGAATTCCCGACGTAGTACTATCTATAATTACTACCTGAAAGTAGCAAATAATATTAAAAAACAAGTATGCAAAAAAATGTTTTTAACAACACTAGGGCTAAAAGAGTGGATGGTAACCAATTGGTGCTTAACATCAGTTAATGGAATGGTTCCTTCAAGTGATGTCCTTAATACTAGTAGAAGAATCAATCGGCCTTTATCGGAAAGGGGACAGAACACTGAGCAGCAAAGCCAATATCTTATACGTTTTCTTGAAAGCCTTCCTAAGATGCCTTCCCACTACTGCAGGAAAGACACTAAAAAGTTGTACCTGGAATATAGTTTTGATTCAAAAGCCCAAATTTACAGGATCTATAAAGAAAACTGTGCGATAAACCAGAAACAGCCCCTCAGCTTGTGCTACTTTTCTGAAAAATTTGAAAACCTTAACCTTGCGATTTTTTCTCCAAAAAAGGATCAATGCAACACTTGTATTGCTTTTAAATCCGGAAATATTTCTGAAGTTGATTATAACAGACATGTAACCGAGCTTGCAAGAAAAGCCAAGAATTTGGATAAATCAAAATGTTTGGAAGGTAATATTCATATTTTAGTAATGGATGTTCAAGCTGTAAAAATGTGCCCCGTCAATAAGGCAAATAAATTTAATTTCAAGACCAGATTAAAGATGCACAATTTTACTATCTATAATCTAAAGGACCATCAATGTAGCAACTACTGATGGAGTGAAATAGAAGGAGATCTAAGTTCGTCAATATTTACAACGATAATAATCGATCATATAAGCCAGTATTGTCAGGATAATTTGCCTATAGTATTATCGAGTGATGGCTGTTCCTATCAAAACAGGAATAATGTACTATCTAATGCTCTTCTACAATACGCAATTGATAATGGAAAAACTATAATCCAGAAATACTTAGAGCCGGGTCACACACAAATGGAGTGTGACTCGGTTCACAGCCTTATAGAGAGAAAGTTAAAAAATAAAGAGATTTTATTACCTTACGATTATGTAAGGAAAACTAAAGAAGCCAGACAAAACCCTTTCTCTCTAGACGCCAAATACATGACCCATGATCAATTTAGGAATTATGATGATCAGGAACTTATGCGCTACAGAAGTATTAGACCAGGTCGTGGCACAAGTGATCCTACTGTAACTAATTTAAGAGAGATTCACTATTTTTCTAATGGAAAAATAGGATACAAAATTCACTTCGAGGATGAAATAAAAGATCTTCCCCAAAGATTGAAGGAAGTTGTAGCAAATAAACAACCAGCAAGGCTATTTAATACGAGATTGAGAATTAAAAAACAGAAATTTGAACACTTGCAAGACATTAAGTCTATATTACCACAAGAATATCATGGGTTCTATGACAACCTCCAATATGAGTTGTGATGTTTTCGTTTATTTGTATAATCTTTACACTTTCGTTATAAAACTGTTAGTGATTATTTTGTTTATTATGTTAATGTTTTTTTAATATTTGTGATAAGTAAAAAATAAATGTTTAAGCTTGTGAAATTTTGCTTATTTGGGTAATACCACGGATTAGCTATAAAAATATGCTGTAATAACACGTAACAAACACTGTAAATAGTATTTTAAATACTTTGTATTTTTTCTTGTGGTAGCATAAAGGTATAATAAACAAAAGTTATTCTGTCGCAAATATTCTAATTTATTATCAGTTAAAACATAAAAATATAGTTTTTTGTCTCTCCTGAAAAGTTGTCATTTCGTTGTTACGTGGTATTGCCATTAGGCCATCGATATGTAACCTATAATATATTTTGTCTAAGTTGGCCATGATGTTTTGACATTATTCAATCAAATTTTGTAGTGTGTGCATCAGAATGTCTCATTCAGAGAATGAAAAACGCGAAATTTACGAACTTTATATAAAAAATGGTTATAATGCCAAACTTGCCCTACAGGAATACCGAAGACTTTATATAGGACTAAGGAGAATACTTACCTACCAATAAAATATTTTTAGGAGTTTATCGGAAAGTTTCACGTGAATCATCTTTCAAATGGAAGAAGAGAAAAAGTCAAATAAATGAGCAACATGAAAATGAAGAACTGGAGATCCTTCTTTATTTTCAAGGAATTTTTTGGCACACATTATTTTTAAATACTCCTTAATAATTAGTTATCTAATTGTAGAAAATCTCAACGCTTCTATTTTAAATACTGTTGAGATTCTAGGCAAAACATACTATAAGATACAAAAGCTTTGTCAAAATAGAATTTCCATCCCTATAAAATTTTACCTGTTCAAGCCTTAAGCCAAAATAATAAGGCCGCGCGATTACACTTTTGTCAAGAAATGATGCAACGCTTAACATAACAAGATCAGTTCTTCTACAAAATTGTCTGGACCTATGAAGCCGCTTTTTCCACCTCCGGAAGATTTAATAAGAAGAATGTGCACTTTTGGGCTCCTGAAATTCCTGCGCCGTTCGAGAAATACGGCACTCTGGTCGACAATTCGTGCACGTATGGTGTGTGATTCATAACGGTAGAGTTTTAAGGCCAATATTTTATAATGAAAATATGAACGGGCATAATTATTTAGAGCTGATCAGACCAGTAGTTCAAAATTTGGCTCAACATGATTGTGATATATTTTGGCAACAAGATGGCGCTCCCGTCCACAATATTGCTGACGTAAACGCATTTTTAAACGATAATTTTGCGTTTTGGATCGGTAGATTTTGCCAGATGAGGTAACCACCAAATAGCTCAGACTTGACCGTAATGGATACTTTTCTATGGGGCTTTTTAGAAGAAAAGTCGGGAGAAGAAAGACGCCCGCTAACGGTTAATATTATAAGAGAAATAATAACCCAAGAAATTGAAACACTAAATCATCGCAATCAGGGAACTATTTTGGCAGCTCTAGAAAGGCAGAAGAGGCATGTGGAACATAAGATTCATAAAATCTAGTTTTTATTAAATATTGTCGTAGGCAGCGTAAAAGTTACTGTTATTGTCATCGTCATGTTGCTCATTTATTTTCCGAATTTCATTTTTGTTTTATTTAAAATTGGCCAAACTAAATATAATATAATTATTAATAGGGATGAGATGTATCTCTAATTTTTAAAAATAAACTTTTAACAACTATATCCGAGGATCAGTGTTTTCATAACTCCGCAATGGGAGGTTTAATATCTCTGCTTTCAATATCAGTTACTTGCAAAACATACAAAAATTCTCACAACTCTACTACATTATTTTTTTAGTATCTCCCTAGTTAGGCAAGGTAACATGGTCTGAAATTAACTATAAGCTACTCTCTGTTCAGTGCAACGATAGCTTTTGAAAAGTTAAGATAGAAAAGTGCGAGTCTACTTACTCTAATTTGATACTTTCAAATTTTCATTTTTCAGCTGCCATTATCTCGAAAATAGTTGAAGATACGAGAAAATTTTAAATACACAAAATTATTAGTTTTTTTTTTGATAATATACAGATATATATATATATATATATATATATATATATATATATATATATATATATATATATATATATACCCATTTAAAAAAAATATAAGTTTGATTCGGTGCGTCTTTGTGAAACACCCTGTATCATATTTATATTGTCAATAAAAAATTTAGACGGATCCCTACAATTCAGTAAAAAAATAAGCTTTATATCTTTAAAGATAAAGATGTTAGAGGGGGGTGACATTTATAACCAATAACCCTGTACTTACTTTGTCAGGTGAGCACAGGAAATTCAAAGAAGGAACATGATCAAACAAAACAATAAACATTTAAAATTTGTTAACGTAAATATTCCTCTTGCCCCGATTATTAAATTTCCTTAAAAAATTAAATCCAATTTAGGCACACTTTTGGTTAATACAAAGGACAAATTAGACCCTTTGTCAAAAATCTGAGTTAACAAGCTCTCTTGTGGTTCTTGCAACAAAACCTACATAGGAAGAACTTGTAGACCTTTACAAACAAGGATTAAGGAATATCTTAGTAGAACCACCTCAGCCTTTGGAGAACATCTGAGAACCTCTAATCATGCTTTCAGCACAATGTCAAATGCTAATTTGCTTCATAACATAACCTCAAAAAATTTCAATAGATTGGACTTTATGGAGGATATTGAAATTTCCAAGGAACTTAAGAATAACGACTCTTGTGTTAATACACAACTCTCAACAGATCTTTTGTCCCCCTACATCGTAGACTTTTGGATCAAAATTAAATCATCTCAACTTTATCACTCTATGATTGTCCTTCTGAAAATAAATTGATTTTCACATTTATTTGATTCCAATTCTCTCATTCCTCACTCCTCGCACACTTGTTTTCTCACACATTCTTGTCTAGTATTGTAAATTTCTCCACTTAACAAATTTTCTCTAAAATATATGTAACTTTGCATTACATATGTTTCCTTCTTTGAGTTTGCTCATTTTTATGAATTTAAAAGTAAAAAAAAAATTGTCTAGTCCTTATATGTTAAAAACCCTTGAGAATAAATTAATTTCTACTTTTATTCGACTTCTCTTATTCCTTACTCCTCTTGCATTTGTGTCTTGACACAACCTTGTTTAGTATTTTAATTCCTCCACTTAACAAAGTTTCATCATTTTTACAGATTTTTTACATAGAAATAAATACATTCAGAACCCATCTGACTTTTTGCTCTTTAGCCTTCGACTCTATCTGTTCTTCTCTTAAATTTAAAGATTTTTTTATTTCGTGCTCAATAAGTGCTTTCCTTATAATTAAACCAATGAACAAAATTTATTAAAAATATTTAAAACTGAAATGAATTTTCTTTTTTTAGATTCGCAATTTTGATAGTTAAATACCTTTTGGTTTTAAATTCTGCTAGATCGAACCCTGCATCATTAAAAATGCCGCTAACCGTTTGTAAATAAATTTAAAATTTTCTAATTTTTTTTATTATATGTACACCTGTGAATTGTTGTGTTTTATCGCATTTAATTGTATTTATATGTAGCCAACCTCACTTAGTTAACTTCCCCTTTACACCTAACCTATAAAAAGATTTGTCATTCGAAGCGACCATGTGTTAAAGTTTAAACATATTCAAGGTTTAAATCGCCAAAAGGGGTGAAAGAACACACCCTTTGTGATATTTTAATGTGCTTTTATGTGACGTTAATAAATGTTTAATGTTTATTGTTTTGTTTAATCATGTTCCTTCTTTGAATTTCCTGTGCTCACCTGACTAAGTAAGTACATACATCACAAATCTTTTGTAAACATTTTAAAACACATCTCTTTCCGTAAGACCTATATAATTGTTTTAATTTCCAATTATGTTACAAATTTTCATAATATTCATTAACTAAATACCTCAGCTGTTTTAGTAATCTGTTTTTTATCTTTAACACTTAATTATAAAAATAATTTATCTAATTCTCTCCTCAAGATTCATTTCCATTTTATAAAATGTGTTTTCTTTTCTCTTAAAATATTTAATTCTTACATTTTAAAGAAAGTAATTTCCTTGCGTTCAGGTGGCACTGATGATGGCGAAAGCCGAAAGCGCTCTGCTAGGTTTTCAATTTAATAAAAAAATTGCACGAAATACAAAAGTGTCAAAAGTGTCTACACTCCCATTTTACCTCTACGTGCACACAGCCGTTTCCTATTCTTATCCCATATACAATATACTGTCTTTTCAAACATTTTTATTAGGTGCCATTTTGTTCTACCATATTGGATTAACATCAATATTTTACCAGTTGTTACCTATCCCACACTCAATGTTTGATCAAAATTTAAAATAAATTGAATTCGTAGTTTTTTACGCTGATTTCTTAAATTTCCTAAAAAAATCATTAGACCGCCATTTTGTTCCTCCGAGATTTTTTCAGATCATTGCGTTTCAGGGTCCCTAGATGCCGAAAAACATGTTTTATCAATTCCGCCGGTCTGTCTGTCGGTCCGTCTGTTCGCGGTATAGCTAAAAAACTACTTGTCTGCGATTGATTTTAAGTTTTGGTAAAAAATTAAGGGTCATATGGGGATGACCTGGTAACATTTTGGTAAAAATCCGATATGGCAAAACAAAATGATGGCAAAGTGAAAGTTAATAGTTAAAAAAATTATTACTAAAAACTACTTATCCAAATTATCTGAAATTTTGCACAAAAATCAAGTATTATGTAGAAATCAACTGGTAAAGCTTTAGTACCAATCCAAAATGGCGGCTTAATAAAATATTCCAAAATTCAGCCTGAAAAAACTACTTATAGGACTGATTTCAAATTGTGTGCCATAACTAGTAGTAGTAGTAGTAGTTAGGGGGAGGTCTAGAGACCTGACTGCCATAACTAACTGTGGTATAGAGAAGAACTAGCAAAACTGTGGTACTAATTCAAGAACAAAATGGCAGTCAAAGAAAGTATTTATAATCGTGAATAAATAACCCTCTCAGGATATACATATTTTCAGGTTTTAGCGTTCCTAAATATTTTTATCAATTCCATCGGCCCATCTGTCTACTTGTCTGTTCGCGGCATAGCTTAAAAACTACTCATCAGAGTGAGTTCAAATTTTAGTTAAAAATTAAGGACTCGTATGGGGATGATTTGGTAATATTTTGGTAAACATCGAACATGCAGGGAATAAGAGGACGGCGAGAGTATAAGATAAATAAATAATAATAATAAAATGGAGGCCTAATAAAATTATTAAAAATCGACCTGACAAGCATTAAGTATGAATAGACATAAACTGCTAAAGTTGTAATACGAATTCTAGATGGCGGAACAAAATGGCGACCAATTTTTTTTTAAATCAACGCAAAAAACTGTATTCAATTGAATATGAGATAGGGATAAACTGGTACGAATACAGCAAAATAGCCGTGTGTCTCAATGTAAAAAATACTTATTGAATATGTTTTAAATTATGCCCAAAAATCAAGTATTGGTAGGAATCCAATATCGAACAAAATGGCGCCCAATAAAAATGTTTGAAAATATAGTATCTATATGTTATTAAATGACAATGTATTAAACTAAATTGGATCACATTTTACCATTGCTAATAAAAGAAAATATTCATAACGATGGAAGTTTAGAGTCAAGGAGATTTACCGATTTTTCAGTTTATTTGGCAACCATTTTATCCCGCGATCTTGAATTCAAATCATCATTTTTCCCAGTTTATTTCTATACCAAACTTAATTGTTTCACAAAATTTAAAATCAATCCGATAAGTAGCTTTTTCGGGCCGGATTTTAAACATTTTATTAGGCCGTAATTTTGTTTTGCCGTCTTGGATTCGTACCAAAATATTATCAGTTGATTCTAATGTAAGACTTGATTTTTGTGCAACATTTGAGAAAAATTGGATAGTGAGTTTTTTGTAATGATTTTTTTAACGTAAACCCCAATTTTGTTTCATCAAATTGGATTTTTATCATATCACCAGGTCATCCTCATATGAACTTTAAATTTTGATTAAAATTTGAGGTCAACCCGTAATTTTATAGCTATGCCGCGAACAGGCAGACCGACAGAATTAAGATACAGATTTTTTTGGCATCTAGGGACCCAAAACGTGAAGAGTTGTGAAATTTTGAATTCATACCAAAAATTTTAACAGTTTATCTATATATCACCCTATGCAATTCTTGCAGAAATTTTTAAATCAATCTATGTAGTAGTTTTTTTTACAGGTTGATTTTTTAAATATTTTATTAAGCCAGATTTTTGTGCAAAATTGCAGGTAAACTGGATTAGTAGCTCTTTAGTAATAATTTGTAAGTAAAACACTAGACCGCCATATTGGATAGGTAAAAAGTTAAACGATTACATTGTTTCTAGTATTTCTGTGGGCATCATATAGCACCTATCGACGGTAAAATTAAGTGTCGTTGAGTAAAGAATTTCTGTCTTAGATCTTACCAACCAACTGTTTTTGGAATATTGTAAGTAATTTTGGTTAAGATAAAAATTATAAAGAATGGTGTCTTTTAAAATAATTTTAAAATACAGGATTTCATTAAAATTATTAAATTTTAGTGCACCTTAATAAAAGCCTGATTTTTAAAAAGACTTTTTTTTAAATTATAAATTCCCTCGGAAAAGGTAATGTAAAATTAATAATAAAGTATTGTAATCTTTAAAAAATCCCCCTCCGAGATTTTTTCAGATCTTCACGTTTCAGGGTCCCTAAACACCGATAAACATGTTTTCTCGAATCGGTCTCAGACCGTCTGTCGATCTGTCTATTGGCAGCATAGCTAAAAAACTACTTACCTGGTAAATTGTTAAAACAATTACTACTAAAAATTTACTGATCCAATTTATCTAAAATTTTCTAAAAAAATCAACTATTATATAGGAAGTAACTGGGAAAATTTTGGTACGAATCCAAGACGGCGGCGTAATAAGATATTTAAAAATTCAACCTTAAAGAACTACATATTAGATTGATTTCAAATTTTGTGCAATAATTAACTATCGTATAGAGATGAACTATTAAAATTATGGTAGGAATTCAAGATGGCGGAAGAAAATAGCGGCCAAATAAAATGTTTATAATCATGAAAAAAATCACCAGGTTCAACATACCTTTACGTTTTAGCATCGCTAGATGCCAAAAAATATATGTTTTATCAATTCCGTCGGGCTGGTTGTCTGTTTGTCGGCCTCTCATTTCGCGGCATAGCTTCAAAACTGCTTACCCGATTGAATTTTGGTGAAAAATGAAGGGTTATATAGGGCCAATCTGGTAATATTTTGGTAAAAATCCAATATAACGAAACAAAATGGCGGCCTAGTGAAATGTTAAAAAAATACTGAAAAACCACTTATCGAATATATCTGAAATTTTCCGCAAAAATCAGGTATATGTAGGAATCAACTGGTAAAATTTTGGGATGAATCCAAGATGGCGGGGTCATATGGAGATGACCTGGTAGTATTCTCGAAAAAATGGCGGCTCAGTGAAATGTCAAAAAATATTACTAAAAAAATAATTATCTAATGTACCTCAAATTTTGTACAAAAATCAAGGATTACATAGGAATCAACAGGTAACAATTTGGCATGAAAGATAGCAAAACAAAATGGCAGCCTAATAAAAGATTTAAAAAATTAGCCTGCAAAAACTACTTATTAGAATAATTTCAAATTTTATGCAGGCATTAAATGTGATATAGAGATAAACTGGTAAAGATGTGATGCGAATTTAAGATGGCAACCAAATAAAATTTTTGAAAAATCAACGTAAAAGAATCTTGTTTAACTGACTTTAAATTTTGTAGAAAGAGTAAATCAAAATCAGCAAAAAAAACTACTTTTTAGATTAATTTTAAACTTTGTACAAGCATTAAGGGTGAAGATGACGAAACAAAATATTTAATAAACCAATATTTTTAAACAATCAACGTAAAAAAAGCTGGTTCAACTAACTTTAAATTTTGCAGAAAAAGTAAATGTAATATAGGGATAAACCGGTACGGATTCAGCATGTCGGTACAAAATGGCGGTGTGTGTTAATGTACAAACTCCTTATTAAATTTATTTTCAATTATGCCCAAAAATTCAAGTGTGGCATAGATAGAAACTGGTAAAATATTGGTAGGAATCCAATATGATGGAACAAAATGTGGTCTAATAAAAATATTTGAAAGGATAGTATATATGTATTACTAAATGAATATGTACTGAACTAAATTGGGTCGCACTTCACTATTCCTAATAAAAGGAAATATTCATAACGAAGGAAGTTTCGGTTAAAGGAAATTTTCCGCATTTTTTAATTGAATTTGAAGTTTTCATTTTAAAGTATTATTTACTTTTTAAGTTTTTTCAAAGATGAAGGCACCTATTTTCCACTAGCAATAGAATAACAAGTGATGAGAAACAAGAAATATGTGACACGAATTATTAACTAGACCCTTAAATGAAATATGGGGGAGTCCATAGTAAATGTATATCAGATTCTAAAAAAACGTTCTTTGCAAATTTTATCCGCTTTATTGCTGTAATAACTTCTTTAGGCAAATAATAAAATCTAGGGATAGTAAAAAATATATTAAAGCAAATTCGGTCACAAAATTCTCAATAAAAATCCCTTCGTCGTAAAAACAAGAAAACCAGCTGACATAATGTATCGACATCCACAAGGACAAAGAAAACTAAATTTTACAATTTTACAAGTTATAGATAAGATAAATGTTATTACTTTCGGCAGTTTAGCAAGCATAATATTCGATAGATTTAAATACATCTGTTAACGAGATCATCAAGCGATAAATATAAAAATCATTTATTTTAATTTTCTATAGAATCTAGTTTTTAGAAAGGATGATAACCGAGTCAAATTAGACGAAAAAAGGGCCGTGCCTTCCATCAATTCCCAAAAAGCTGGAAATTATTTTATTTTACTTTGGGCGTTCCAAATAAGAGTAGTATAAGTTTGGGATGGTTTCTGTGGTTTTTAGCTTATAACATCTAAAAGGTGCACCGTGCAAAAAATTTCACTCTTATCAAGACTGAAGAGCATTAAATTTTGCTAATCACCCCCTAAACATTAAATTGATTCAGCGATTTGGTCATAATCAGCAGTCAGAAATGTGCGACTTTTTCCATTTCGATTGAGAAGTACGTTACGATCTCTTTCAAACGTCTGTGACTCGAAAATTCCAAATGAAAAAAGTAAGGTACGAAATTTGAGTGCAAATTTTGCGTTTAGGGGGCACGCAATTTGCTCATACATATAGATACATGCAACAAACCAAAAGAAGTCATTTTCCACTAAGTAGCTCTTCTACGTTCCCATGACGTTTGGAAACAAAATCACCCACATTCATCTTGTTAATCGAATTTCTATGCAGTTTGGGCTTCATTTGGTTTTCTGTGTTTTATCTAGGAGGGCAGAGATGGTCTGGGAGTCGCGGGTGGAGGAGGCTTGGACCGCCGTGTTTGATGTAGTTATATCGTGAAGTACGGCCCCATACAGAAATTGAATCACATATTTATTTAAAACCATTAATTTAACATTAAGGATAATTTATTAATAATTGAATTTGTTATTTTCCTCGTAAAAGGGAAACATTGTAATCGCGAAAAAATCACCTTTACATATCTTCACGTTTTAGGATCCCTCGATGCCAAAAAACATGTTTTCTCAAATCCGTCGGTCTATCGGGGGGGATAAAATGGTTACATTTTAGTAAAATTGCTATATGGCGGAACAAAATGACGAATAGTGAAATGTTAAAAAAAATTATTATTAAAATACTACTCCAATTTACCTGAAATTTTGTACAAAAATCAATTATTACGTAGAAATCAACTGGTGAAATTTTGATGCGAATCCAAGGCGGCGAATCAAAATATCGGCTTAATAAAATATTTAAAAAATCAGCATGAGAAAACTACTTATTAGATTGATTTCACATTTTTTGCCAAAATTAAGTGTGATAAAAAGATAGTAAACTGGTAAAATTGTAGTATGAATTCAAGATGACGAAACACAATGGTGGCCAAATAAAATCTTTGTAATCGTGAAAAAATTCCCTTCGAAGGTTTTACATAGCTTCAAGTTTTAGCGTTTCTAGATGCCCAAAAACATATTTTCTGTCTGTTGGTCTGTCAATTTGGGACAAATTTTGGTCAAAAATTAAAGGTCTTATGGGATGACCTAGTAACATTTTGGTAAATATCCAATATGGCGGCCTGGTGTAATGTTAAAAAATTATCACCAAAGAACTAATTATCCAAATTACCTAAGTGTTACATAGAAATGAACTGATAACATTTTGGTATGAATTCTAATAAAATAGTTAAAAAATTAGCCTGAAAAACTATTTTTTAAATCTATGTCAAATTTTGTGAAAGCATTAAGTGCGATATAGAGATAAATTAGTAAAATTGTGGCACGATTTCAAAATGGCGGAGCAAAATGGCGACCGAATACATTTTTAAAAAAGTTCTTTAAATTTTTCAAAGAAATTAAATGTAATGTATATGTGTTACTAAATGACTATGTGCGGAATTTAATTTGGTCACACTTTACTATTACTAAGAAAAAAAGAGTTTCATAACGAGGAAAGTTCCGGGTCAAGGAATTTTACCGATTTTTTAAATTTAATATCGAGTTGGTCTTATGTGAAGAAATGCAATTTTTTTCTTCTTGTTCCCAAGGGATATTTGTCATGGTTTTGGGTCAATTTGGGAGTAAAATTAGTAACTGATTGTTAGTAGTATTTTAGCCTGTAGAACATTTTAAGTCAAAATGAAGCGTCAGAGTTGACTTTGTTTTAATAGCTGTAAGTTTCAACAGGTGTACTAAAATCTACTGGCACAAACTATTCTGGTGACAATGATCTAGGATTCTAACTACTAATTATGTTTTGATTTAGTTCGAGTGTGCTATCGTAATAAATTTGACGCACAGAAGAGCGACGTCACCTGACCAGTTCATTAGACAATCTTTGGTATTTTATATCATCATGTGAAGATTGGCTTCACAAGTAGTTTTAATTACCTTAAATAAGATTTTCTCGTTATGAAATTAAATCGGGGTGTTTAACAAGACATTTGAAGACCTCCATTGGATTATGCTTATTTGACGTTTTCTCTTATAACCTAAAGTCAGTACTCTCTTATACTGGGTGATTATTTCAGAGTCAACTGAAGACGGCGAGCTCAATGAACTCGCCGAGGTACCCGCCTTAAAGAAATTTGTGGGTCCACAGTAGTAAAAAAGAGGAGAAACGTAGTTTGGACAATCATTTAAAAATAAACAATACAATTCATAACGAAAGGGTAAAGAAACATAGTGACATCTTAAAACGTTTAATAGATGCAACACGTTTTCTGGGAGAGCATAAATTAAGTATCAGGGGTCATAATGACCCAAGTGGATCCGCGAATCGAGGAAATTATATTGTCCTTCAAATTTTTTAGCTCGTTGCGATGAGACCTTTAAAATAATTTTATTTATTCGACGGTTTCCTGAAACGGAATTTAAATCGATTTAATTAAATGCACATTAAAAAAGCACGTTTTGTATCAATTGCACTTGAAGAAACAACAGATATAACAAATTTGAGTCAGTTATCTATTATTGTGAGACGTGCACTTAATGAGAACGGTTCTTAGGATTTTTAGACATCACTAGCGATCGAACTGCCGAAGATATGTTTAAAATTTGCTTGAGACATTTTTAAGTTTTTAAGTTTAGAATGTGATTCTAAACTTGTTTCCCAGAGCTTTGATGGTGCTGCGGTAATGGCTGGTCATTTAGGAGGCCTTCAATCTAAAGTAAAGAAGAAATTTAAACACGAAATGTTCAACAGTTATCGGAAAATCAAAACTTTGACGACCATGTAATAGATAAATTTGCAGCCATTGATAAACGAATAGACCTCAACTATAAATAAGGGTCGACTGTCGTGCATAGAGGAAACTGTGGAAAATGCCTCGAAAAATTAAAAAAAAACTATAATTAAAACTATTTTTTTAATGTTTAAAGAAACAAAAAAATGTTTAAAGTTTATTTTTTTGTTTTGTTTTTTGATAGCTTTTAGTAATAGTTAATAAAGTAACCTTTAGGCATTGAATCGCTTCCCTTTCCAAAAATCTCATCGCACGCTACGGCCTATGCATCAAACAATTTTTTGATGGTTCGCTAAGGTAAACACAAATCAAAGACTCATCCACGGACTGGTTAACGGAAAAATCCTGCATAGTTATTTAAAAAAAAATTAAAATTTATCATCTTCACGGCTTTATACGAAGTTTTATTAGTACAATTACAATTAAGTTCAAGTTCAGTAAATCCATTTATAAGTTTTTAATGCGGAAAACCTATTAACGTATTTTTAATATTTAATTTTGTTCATCGAGGGGGAAATTTTTGATCAATGTTTTGAAATTTCATTTAATTAATATATCTAAGCATTAATTAAAATAATTGGACTGATATTAATCTTTTTTTATCTTTTTATCATAGAAGTCTTGCATTGTGTACTTTTAAAGTTTTTTGGAAGAAAAAGAGGGCGCCTACTAGGTTAAGGACCTTTAGGAAATGACCTATTATTTCAGGGTGAACAACTGCTCTGCTTGAATACTGATTGTCCTGTTTTAGTTACGGAGTAAAATGAGTAATAGCCTGGTGAGTCCTCGTGAAAGCTGTTCAAGAGGTATACAAGGAGCTAAGTCCTGTATGTCTTTACTTAAATAATGCAATTATTATAAGCAATAACATCATGTGCTCTATCACCTTAAAAATTTAAAGAAAAAGAAATATGTACGTGTCTATCCTGATGTGTTTCGTTTTCGACTTCCTTTCTGTATTAAAATTAAATATATTTTAATACAAGTTTATATATGGACAAAAATACAAAAGTTTCTAAAAACTGGCTTTTTACTCAAGAAGTTGGATATTTGTTTGAGGTGCTGTAACAGGGCTGTCGAGCGGTTATTTATTATATTTAAAAATATTTATTTATTTTATTTATTTATTTGAGGTCTAGCGGGCAACCCTATCACAATACTGAAATTAACTAAGATATGATAAGTAAAATCAAAGGTACTCGGTAGGCTTCTTCGTAAAATATAATTTACAATGTTATCAAATATAATTGTTAGTACAAATTGAATTAAACATTTTATCTCACCAATTCTACGGCCATATAAGCTCAAACAACAGCAAACTGCAACAACAATGGTATATTTGAATATATTTATTTTAACTGGCAGGTGGTTTATTGAAATAAAAGATTTGTTTTTTTTTAAACAACTTAAAAATCCATTAACAAAAGTAAAGGAAGTGAAATACTGTACAAAATTAATTCTTAAACCTAATGACAGAAAAAAAGTATTTAATTCTAGAATTATCTTAAAATCCCCAACCTTAGCACAAAAGAAAAGAAAACAAAAAAATCTTTAGATAAACCGTAAATTTAACTCTTGAAAACACTCCCCAAATAAATCATAGAATGAAAATAAAATGTCTTTGAAAATCCCTCAACTTGAATATCCCACTGAATACGTAAAGCCCCATAAACCACTACAAAAGAAGAATTTCAGGTCAACTATAAGAAACACACTGAAACTCTGACACAGACTGACTTTTAGTCTTCCCGTAAAATACAAAGTTAGCTCAGCTATTACTAGATCCACCCCTTAGACCAATCCCCTCTTCGATTTTATTTGTCAGGACGAAACGAATAAAGCTGTGAATGGTAAAGCTTAAGTCCCTACTCTATACTTTAAGTTCGGAACTTCGTCTTAGAGACACAAGATGTCGCCCATGATAACAAAAAGTGAATAAATTGATTTAAATAATATTCCCGTCAATTCTTAGTCCTAAGGTTATGTATATAATTTAATATATATGCCTATACCAACTTATCCATATTATGGGTCCGAAAAGTCATGGCAAAAAACAGGCACAGAAAAACCCTTTCAGTTTATCTTTTTTGTAGGGAAAATTATGCCCCAAAAACATGGCTGTTCGGTAATGTTCCTATTACAAAGTACTCTATTGTATTTTTAACATAGCAAATTAACCATTCATTAACATTGCATCGAATCAAATAATATGTTTCAATTAATATTTGCATCAAGTTAAATTAAACGGGCCAAAGAAAGATTTCCGTGAGACTGGGGTAAATATGGGGCCATGAACTCTCGAAAGGAGACATAAATTGTAATCATTTAAGAAAGTTTATCCATACATAAATCCGTCTTTACAGTCTAGAAGATAACGTTTGAGATATATGATATTTATTATTTTGTTTAGGTTTTAAAATTCTTGAAAAAATCGTAAACAAATCCACTTATAATTCCTTTGAAATAATCAAGTCTGTTTAAGCGTTAACGTGAGAACCAACAGTTTTAGTAAAATATTGTTTGAATTATATTTAGAATATATAAAAATATATACTCTATACCGTAGTTATAATCTATTCTGTTACAGTGCCTTTCATGACTACCTCTAGCGCTAACTTTTGACAGCTTAAAATTAGATTATGATTTTCGAATTTCATTTAATGAAATTGTTTACTAGTTACTTTTATTTTAAAAAACTCTAGAGTTTTAAAGTAATTTATGGACACAGACAGTTTGGAGTTTGTATTACTTATAGTAATTCGAAGAAAACTTGTTATGGCTTGTATGTTATGGAAAAAAATGCAAAGGGCAACAAAAGCAAAGAAGAGCGAAGAGAAGATTTACATCCAATTAATAGTTACAAAGCAAGACTGTCCCAAGGAACAACAAAAACCAGAACTAATATTTTAACCACATCAGAATGTTACCAAACCAGTTTAGAGTAGGGGAAAGTACAACATCTTTAATAATACGAGACACTTGTGCAGTGATTTGCGACGCCTTAAAGGACACTGTATTACCAAGACCTACCAGAAGCTTTTGGTTAAAAATTTCCGATGATTTTGAAAAGCAGTGACATTTCATACATTGTTTTGGAGCGCTGGACGGGAAACAAACTGTCATTGCAGTAAGTTTTATTATTATATTATTATTGTGTCAGTGTGAAAGTCAGCAGCAACTAGAGTTTTTCATTCTATTAATCTATTTTAGGCACCCCGAAATTCTTGATAATCTTATTACAATTATAAATATTCCCATTCCACAGTATTGTTAGCAATTTGTGATGCTAATTACTGTTTCACATTTGTTGGCAGGAGCTGAGGGCAGGCAGAGTGATGGAGGAATATTTTCTAAATCACTTATTGGATAGTTGCTTTCTCGGAAGAAGATGGATACTCCAGAACCATCAAAGGTTACCATAAGTATTAATAGCAGATCAGGCGTTTCCACTAAGTACTTATATGATGCGCCCATACCCAAGAAAAGGGGGTTTATGTAATCAAAAAAATATATTTAATTGCAGGCAAGAGACCATAGGTGTATTGAAAAGGAATTTACGCTTCACGGCGGATTTTCCGTAAGCCAATTCAGTGCAGTTTAGAAAGATTAGATAACACACTAAAAGTTACGGTATGGTTACACAATACAATACGAAGATCATTACAACCCCCACAGCGAAGATATTGCCCACCAAATCTTCTAGACACAGAAATTGACAATGAAGTGGTTACTGGAGACTAGACTGGAGTAGTTTTGAAAGTTGTGGTTTTCAGAAAATGAATAGAAGGGGTGCAAATTATTTTTCAAAGAAAGCTGCTTTCCTAAGAAAGGAATTCGCATAAAATTTCTTTAATTAAGGAGCTGTTTCTTTACAATGGGAAAAATATAAATATATTTGCTAGATTTAACTAGATGTAAAGGGTAATGTTGGGTTTCTTGTTAGTAATGTAAAGTTGTATAGTAGCAGTGTTAAAAACAGATTAGGTGATAAAGTGAGCAATAAAAGTAATTATTTATATACTTCTTTTTTATTTAAATACAAGGTTTATGGTTTATCTGAGATCTGAATTTTGTAGTTGAAATAACTAATATTGCTACATTTAAATATTAAAGTAAATAAATTGTTAAACAAAAACAACTAATCGTGTTCATTCCTATTCAATTTTTCGTGGAAGCTGGCTCAAAAATAAAATTTCCTCTCCGCACCTTTCTCGATGTAGCAACTTTTTCATTCCTTGTGTCAACCTTAGAGAGAAAGAATACGTTTCATCCTTTTTTCTCTGTTACTACTTGAATGAGTTGGGTTGCAATTTTCGACATTGTCTCAACAAAAAATTATCGTAAGTCCTTTTTCTCTTACTTTATGGTGCAGATATATCAGGACTCCATTGTGGCGTTTCTACAAAAGAGCTCGTTGAAGGGGATGGTGGTAAAGGGAGTGACAAAACACTGCGTGTAGTGCTGGGTATTCCTAATGCCTTTGTAAACAAAAAAATCGTCAGTGAGGATGTGAGGAAATAATATGTTAATATATGACTTTAGATAGTAATATTTTTTTCTGTAAAAATTCACCAACCTATTAAATAATTTTTGCTAGAAGGCATTAGTAGTAAAGTAGCTCTGTATAATAATATACTAAAAAACTCCATTAAATGATAATATTTCCACTGTTTTCTCTGTAAAAAAACGTCTGCCCCTGAGTTATTTTTTTATCCACCTAGTTTTTTACTTTTACATAATAATTTTTGAGCCTTTTCAATTTTTTTTACCAATACATTGGAACTATAAAACTACTTTCCTAATTGAAATTATTTCATTCCACATTTTTTCTTTAATAAGTTTTGTACGTTCCTTAAGTGGAAGTTTAAAATTGTTGAAAAGGGGAGGTCTCTTAGACACCAGTGATATAAGAAGCTTTTCATCTATGTCTTCTTCGGATTTCATGTTAACATCTTGTCTAGTGGGGTACTGGGTCAATGTTGCTTTTTTCTTTATTGTTATCCTGTGAATTACTAAATCTTCTTCTGCAATATCAGACTTAACGCGCAGTATATGTAGTTGTCGGGCTATATTTAATAAATACTTATTAGCATTTTCATCATCTATAAAAAAATGTGTGATATTTTCATTTGAATTCGGGGGTGTTACTCATTGAGCCGTAGACACATTGATTTTAAAGCTCTAGGAATAAAATAAAGGAATGGTTCTGGTTGAAGAAGTGCATCCAATTACCATTTTAATAAGACCCTTATCTTCTAAACATGCTGTTGTGGCATTTTCTATAATATACAAACAAAAACTTACTTCAAATATCAAATGATAAAAATTAAAAATTAGAAGAAAATTGAAAATACAATAGAAAGAAAACGAAGATAAAAATCCACTCAAAAGATAAAATTGGGCCAACTTTCGATTTCAGCGCAAAGAAAATTAGATCTTTTGCATTTGCCCCTTCGTCTCTCACACTTTCATGAAATTAGTTTAAAGCATGTTAACACTACATCTACTACACTACTATCTACATTTTACTAGCCTTTATTAACAATCGTCTTTAAAACTCAGAGACTGTTATTAATAAAGGTTATAATAACAATATACATGTTTTTAATAGTTTTGTTCCTGATCTACAACTTTAGGAAAAAATGATTTCTTAGTTTAGCCTTCTGTCTCTTTTTGGGCCTAACTCTCTGGAGTCCTGGGACAAAAAATGTTACAAACTTAGAGCTCTACGATTCTTGTTCTTACACTTCTTGCCTCGAGAGAACTGGAACCAAATAAGTTAGTCCTAATTTTTTTAAAATAGCGTTGATTCCAAGACAAGTCCCGACATGCCAACTTAAGATTTAACATTTCCGATTATCAGAAACCATATATTAAACATTTAATCTATTTACACCCCTTTTTTACAACTTGTTTAATTACTTCAACCACCCTTTTGTTTTTATAGGTGAGTTTGTTTTTCTAGGCGAGCAGCCTATTTTTGTTTTTAAAAGCAGCCAGTTTTTTAAATTACCTTTAATTAAGCCATTAAAAATACATACATATACTGAATATGATCTAAATAGGAGACTTATTAGGAAAAAAATCAAAATTTTGGATTTTAATTGCTCCAATTTTGAAGCGGTTCAATAATCTTAAAATATTGTTTATGATGTAATAAATCACCAAGCCAAATTTCATCATTTTATTCATAAGTGAACGATTCTGTTGATATTCTAGATTATGCCGTTATACTACCTGGGCTCTATTTATCATTTAACCAGGATATTATAAAATTATACATGGTTATGTAAACCATCAGACGAAAATACAATACATGTAGTTTTACTCATGGTGGGAATAAAACAAGGTGCGCCTACGCGCATGTTTTGATGACGCATATTGTGAGGGGATCCCAGGGCCGATTAAAAACACAGGTTAGCCATGTTTTTATTGCGTAAAGGCCTCAAAAGATTACAGTACACCTTTACTAAAATTTGTTAACGGAATTCATGTATCGGTCGTGATTCTATCTTCTTTTATGATTACGGTGAAAACAGAACGGAAATACGTCTATCGTTTAAAGAGCTATTAATTATAAAATCATTCTAGACCTTGTTTATTGGTTTTGTTTTTTGTGGTTATGAGCGAAAGTTAATTTGACAGGAAGATGTTAAATATATTTCTGTAATATTTTTCAAACGGATTTATGTGTTTTCGTCGAATTTTGGATGTATGATAGTTGCAGATCGTGAAGTTGTTTATTGGAAATTGGAATCAACCTGTATATCGTTTGAAGTGCAGGTATGTATTATTTAATTTTCTAGTGATACATATATAATGAGAAAATTATGTAGTTCGTTAGGATTAGCATACCAAACTTTTATTTCAAAAAATTCTTAAAAAACTAGATGTAAATACATAGTCATAAAACTGATGTAAAAGAACTCAAGAGATGTAGAAATATTTTTATTTGGACTAGGTACGCTCTATATTTTAAACTCAAGTATTTGAAAAAATATGTTTGTTTCAAATATTTTAGTAAATCAAATATCCTATGTGTAGCTGAATATGTTACTTAATATTCATAAGTACTTGAGTAATTACTTTGACAAATCTGAAACCAGACTCCTGAAGACTTACATAGCACAATTGATAGTAAATAAAACACATTTTTTGCTATGAGTATTGCTATTATGTAGATTATAATCTTATTTAACCATACATATGTATATTTCAATAGTTTTTATATGTACCTAACTAGATATTTTCGTTTTAAATGATACATAAGATGCTGACTAGTGAATGCACTACGGATAACAAACATGCCAAAAGAAAGATAATAAAACTGAAAATGTTTAACAGTTACCTACCCCCGAGACTACCTCTCATTTAAGAGGAACTTCTAGGCAGAAATAAATAAAACAAAAACCTCCAATTATCAAAATAAGTATATGATATATGCTTGTAACTTCATATTAAAACTAAATTAGAATACTGGCACTGGAAAATTCATATCAATATTATGTCTGTGCCAGTTGTGTGTTAAGTGGTATTAACTAAAACTGTATTATTCCATTTACATAAACAGTGCGTGGTATGAATTTAACTAATTAAGGTTAAGAAAATGTGTTTTTTTAGTTGTGTATCTGATAATATAGAAGTTTTCCAGTATCACTTTTTTTCTGGTTTCTGCTATTTGTAGCCTACCTCAAGGCCTCCATCTACGTATATCATTCTAGGTAATTTGTAAGCCCCACGTTAAGTCTATTATAAGTAAAGAAAATGAGTAAAAATAGGTTGGTTTAAAAAATATGCATACTTTCCATAAGCATTTACCAGTAGAATATACCTATTTACCAGTAGAATATACCTATTTACCTTGGGCATCCAATTGGCAAGTTTTTTAAATAAAACTGTACATTTCTTAATTATTAGTGAAACAGCAGAATATCATTATTGGACACACTGGATCCCTTAAGTGTAAGAAGGTTTGTTAATGCTGATATTTTTCTAGCCGCACAAAAGCTTGTTTACTTCTGCTGTGTTAAAGTCAGATGTTATAGATACATAACCGAAGTGAGATAGAGTAGATGCTATTTGTAAAACCTCTGCTACGGTGTATCTGTTTTGTATTTTAGTGATTAAGGATATCTTATTATAATGATTAGTTTTCCTAATCTTTAGATTTAGGTAAGACTAAAACATTTTTTATTAGACAAACCTAAATGTATTATTTAAAGTATTATTTTTACTAGTTTTATATGAACTATGGCAATTACCTCATTAAAGTAAATATTAAAAATAAATGAAAATAGGTATGTTAAATTTATTTCTATTTAAGAAACCTACACTCGGTAGTTATCAGTTTAACTAATGAACTGATTCTGGAACTGAAATTAGTTTTAAGTAGTTAACACTACACTGTACAAAAGTATATCTAATTTAAGAAGTATATAGCTAGGTGTCGAAAACATTCATGTCAACTCAAGAATTACCTACCAAATGACAATGAATATAATCTTTCTAAGTCTGCTAATGCTGCAGACTTTGGTCTTATTACCTTAATTAATATATGACAAAATCCTGGGATTCACCTGAATGTTTAAAGCACACCTTCGAAGAGTACTTAAGGATGGTAACGTAAAGCCATTTCTTTTTAAAAACTGATATGCTTTCGAACTTACACTTTGAAATTAAATTGCAAATGCAGAATCTGCTGAATCCCAAAAGGAAAAATGTTGATGGTTATTACCTTGTATCTTCCATACACTAGTAAGGTTGACGGTGGAGTGGTATAAATGTTAATACTTAAAGGAACTTTTAGTTCATTAATTAATTAAATTAAAGTTGACAGCTTTTAGAAATATTAATTTGGGATATCTAAGGAAGAATGAAAACCAACTGATGGCAAACAAGAAATAAATAAAGCTTAAATATTCAAATGAAAAAAAAAGAGAAAAAGGAATGAAAATGTTAATGAAATGATTATAAATAAAACAGAATGTTATAATGTTTTTTTTGTGACTTTCTAGTTGTTTTTTACAGAACTAAAGCCTTAGAAGTTAATAGACTCTAATATCTTCAAACGGACAAGTGTTTAAAATAGTATCTACTACAGCAAAATTCCCTTAATCTGATCCAACAAATGACAAAAAAGACCACCCCTTTTGTGTTTGAGTACTAATAACCATGATCTAAACCAATGACTAAAAGAAAAGGTCCTACCTTTTGTTCAGAGTAAGGTCATTAGTAATCTTTTATTTCGGATATAGAAAAAATAATTATATGCTTTTTAAAATGTAATTTCCATAAACAAAAAGGGAACAATTCGGATAAATTGCAAAATATATATTAGATGCCTACACAAATGCTTAAAAAGGGGACATCCGGTTACCCTAGGTATGTGAGAATATCAAGAATTTGAAGACTTTAGAAATATGTATGTTACTATTTATACACATTTTAGCTGAATCTTTGTGATTTAGTCTACGCAAATTTTCCGTATTCCTTAATGAGGCAAATAGGTATTTTTACAGATTTCAAAGAAATAATCGTTCCCTACTTCACTATCTAAAATCAAACTATTAAGTTAGGTAAGTTTAAAAGGAAATTAGTTATTTATATATTATTAAACTTTTACTCCCATATTCACGAAAAAGGTTTAAGAGTTAGACCAGATCTAGTTGCCTTAATACTAAAACTCTTAGTTCGCCTGTTATGTTTGCCTGATGTCACTGTCATTTTGTGATTGTGACATTTAGAAAAATTATTTGTTCATTTGTTAAAAATGTCATCTTAGACCTTGTCTAAATTTAAACCTCTTTGGTGAATCCGGGTGTTAGAGTTTTAAACTAAAAATCAGTGGTTTAACGCGCTTTTATTGGCTTCCTACTCCTCTGATTGTATGTTTGTACGTATGGTTCAAATCTTGTAATGGATTTTTCACCACTTCCATTACCGGTTATTTTCAAATTTGACATGCATACCCTTTCGAATATAAAAAATCTGAATCTTTTTAGTTAACGTTTAGAAATCCAAAATTGCGGCGCCTATACGGCCGACGAATTTTTGTTACTTGTGTAGATTAAACTGAAAATCGCCACCTAGGAAAATTTAAGAGGGTCAGCATTTAATAATTCAAAATAGCGGTGTCAAAATGACAATGTCAACAGGTCGGACGAATGATTTTAACGTTTGTGGGGATTATTTAAGAATGCATGAATTTTGCCATTTGTACAGATTCTGCTAAAATATAAGTATCTATAAGTATTTGTAAATGAAAGTTATAAAATTTTAAAGTAGGCATCTGGGGGTATTCGAGAATACATATCATACATTTTTAGTAAATACCTAGATTGCTAGCGAATTTTAACATTTATACAGATTTCATTAAAAATCGATATTATGTGTGTAATTCATAAATTTTTAGTAATAAATATTCAAAATGGGGATGCTATCAATCAATCAATCCGATAAGTACTTTTTTAAGATATTTTTAAACATTTAATTAGGCCACCGTTTTGTTCCTCTATTTTGAATTCGTCACAACATTTTTACCAGTTTATCCCTATATAATATTTGATTTTTGAGCAAAATTTGAACATAATCGATGGAGTAGTTTTCTGCATTGACTTTTATAACATTTTATTAGGCCACCATTTTGGATTTGTAGTAAAACTTACCAGTTGATGTCATGTCACACCTATTTTCTGCAAAATTTGGATAAAATTGACAACCAGTTTTTTAGTAATAATTTTTTAACATTTCAATAGGCCGCCATTTTGTTCTGCCATATTGGATTTTTTAAACGTTACTACGCAATCATCATATAACCTATAGTTTTTAACCAAAACTTGAAGTAAATAGGATACGTAGTTCATGAGTTTTGTCGCGGACAGCCATACAGACTAACCGACGGAACTGAAAAAAACATGTTTTTTTGCAACTAGAATACCTTCCTCTTGCGACGAAAGTAAAAAAAAGCGAGCGCCACAAAATAAAAATAGAATAGACAATTATCATATTGTTATTCCATGTTAATAGCTAAATTTAAAAAATAAAAGATATTTTTTAAATTTTCAATACCCTAAATCTTACATTCTAACCCGTTTGGAACATGTTTACGAACACATTTTTACTTTTAATTACCCAAAGAATCACCATTTAAATTCCTTTACCTCACAACACTTTATAAAAAATTGGCTCAACTCAAGTGAAAATTAAAAAAAAGTCATCCGAAACTTTATTATTTCCCAGATTTCATCCAAAATCTAGTGATTTTCGAATTCGCAGTCCGTTTTTTTGAGCGTGAGACGCTCTTTGACTATTTTAATATAGTATAAATATATTCCATAATTATTTTAATTTTCTAATAGGAAAAACTATTGTATCCATCAAAAAAATCACCTCAGAGCCTTTCTTGTATCATTTTGCTTCAAATTGTTAGATTACATGTTGCAAGTGTGCCATGAAAATATCAAGAAAGAAATGTTGAAAGCCAAATTCGTCTTTGTTATGGCAGATGAATCGACTCTTTTTTTACCAAACGTTTGAATACCCCAATCAATACTTTTTGATTCGAGGCAATTTTCCATTACATAATTTAGACGCAACGGTAGACGGTTGGGACATACCTATTTTTAGATAAAGTGGGATTATAGATCGAATTAAAACTAATTTACAAAAAACTTGGTGTTAGAAATCTGTGTGGTGGTGATAATCTCTTAAAGTTCAACATACATAAAAAAAAGTTAAAAGATATTTTGCGCCACCTTTACCGAGTGACCTCGGCTGAAGCGGAAAGTGGGTAAATTTTTTTTGACAAGTTCTATAAAACAAGAAAAATTATCAGCGTTAGCAATGTCCATCAAAAAACAATTTATTCAAGATTTCCCAAACTTTGAATAAGCTGAATAGAAGAAAGACTTCTAAACAATTCACTGATACAATTTATATTTTGTTTCAATCATACATAACAATACAAACAAAAACAATACAAAAATATTCTATCTACTATTCAAAAAGATATATTTTAATAGAAATAATGTATTTGATTTCGAAGTAAATTTATGAATTTGTGAATCGAAATTATTTAAATGCTTGCTGGCCTTACAGACATTTTCCATTTTAAATATCTTTGTTTTTTACTCATTTAGGTGAGGCATCTAATTCAACTTTGTTAATAACTCTGTAGATAAAGGTAATTGTCTTACGGCATTGCAATTTCTGGGCGTTCGTATGCTTGCGACATTTAATAATATTAGGGAGCTCAAATACTAATTTATAACGTTTATTTGACACAACCTTTCATGAATAATCTGGTGTCATGTTAGAGATAAATTGTTTCGGGTTACATTGGGATGTTTGTTGGTACAATGTTCAGTTCGAGAAATATCCGTTGTACGGAATGTTCTGAATATAAATATATATATATATATATATATATATATATATATATATATATATATATATATATATATATATATATATATATATATATATATATATATATATATATATATATATATATAAGTATTTAACGACCGTGCAACTTTAAAACTGAAAAAAATCCCGGGGAATTCGGCCAGGAAATGTCTTTATTAACGTTTTATTTTTATTTTAAATTGTAGACATTTACTGGAAGGAACTTTACCCTCAATAAAACTATTAAGACCAAAAAATAGTAGTTCACATAGCAGAATAAGCCTAAAACGGATACGGAAACTCGATAAAAGAAAATTTAATTGTCGCCTATTAAAAAAGAACGGTTTACTTATTAAGGGTGTTTTAATAATTTAAGTTATGACTTTGATGCACGTTTTTTCGTTTATAGATGCATCCTTATTATATTTCTGTAAAGCAAAAACAAAAATAGAAAGCATTGCAAGGAATTTTCACCAACAAGCTGTAATGCTGCCCGGTATTTTTTCATATAAATAAAAGTCAAATTTAATCAGTATTTAAATTCAGCATATTTTAAAATTTATTATTTTTTATATTTTTTTACGAAGTTTCTTTTTCAAAGAGGAGCGTGTTGACCAAATAAAAATAAAAGTGTTTCACTACAATTGATCTTATTGTTTAACATAAATATTACATTTAATTGCTGTTTTCTATTGAGTTACCTAAACAAGTGCAATGTCCCTTATTACAACACGACTCATTTCAGGACGCCAGTATCTAAACTTACTGAAAGAAAATGCGGTTGACGTATTTTAATGTCATCTCCATGATAGTTTATTCTTAGCTTCTCTTTTTAAAAATACATTACACCTTATTAAGTTAACTTATTGCTAAACATGCATGTTATATTAACCTACTTAATCCTAATTAGATCTAAACAATAATTGCAATATCAAGCATATATATATTATTATAACATCTTATCCAACCACAACCAAATTGTTTTACTAACTGTGCTAATCATATAAATATTTAATAAATATGTATGTTTACATTACATGTTTTTATTTGCTTGTGCTTCTACATGCCAATATATCTGTTAACGTTATTTTTATAAACTAGCTTACATTTATTATCAATAATTGACCCTAAATTTTGTTCTTGAACTTGCAGATTTTTGTAAAGACCTTTAAAAAGAGGGTCCCATTTATTATTGGCATTATTGTTTTTTAATAAAAGCCAATCTCCAACAAAATATGCTTTTTGATTGAGTTTCGATGTCACTACATTATTTTTACCGTCGTAGGCATTAAGTTTCCGTAACGTTTCTGAAAACTTATTTCCCATAGCGTTTTTTCTTATAAATAATTCCGGAATATTCTATATTTTCAAGCAGACATTTTTCCAGCTTCCTCAGCGACGTACCTGGGTCATACGCTGATCGAAATGTATGGTCTAGATACATTATAAGCAAATTTGCATCAAATAAAACTCATTTTAATTGTGGACTTTTATTCGGATTATTTTTACACCTAATCCTAAAATCACTTTCTATTAAGGGAGCTGGTGCCCTTAATAGAAAGTGATTTTAGGATTAGGTGTAAACACCGCGTCTTTAGGGCGTTTTAATACCTCAACAACTACAGGTTGATCCAGCCCGCTGTCATTTGAAGCATTTCCATCCTGACTATTTGACCTTATTTTCCTTGCCTGTGCTCGAGTCATGATGTTTACTCTCTCACTCAGTATACCATACCTCTCTCTGGATTCAGTCACATCAATACATACTCGAGATAAAGCATCTGCTGTTACATTCTCTGAGCCCTTCACATAATCAATCGAGAAATCATATTCATCCAAAACTAATCTAAATTTTGTTAACCTACTTGAAGGGTTTGTCATGTTAAACAAGTAAATTAGTGGACCATGATCCGTTAAAATTTTAAATTTTCTCGCTAAGAGGTATGGCTTAAAGTGTTTCATAGCCCATACTATTGCTAATAGTTCTTTCTCGATAGTACAGTAGTTTATTTCTGCCTTGTTTAAACTTCCAGATGCGTAGGTTACGGGCCGATCATTTCCGTTTGACAACACGGCTTCTAAACAATACCCGCTCGCGTCCGTTCGCAATAAAAATGTGTTATGTTTCAAGAAATCTGGGTATTGTAACACTGGTGGATTTATCAATGACTGTTTTAACTAATTAAATGACTTTTTACGTTCTTCAGTCCATTCAAAATCTATATTTTTCCGGGATAACATATTTAAAGGATATGCGATTTCAGTAGTAATTTGCAAAAGTGACAAATCGTTTTACTTCTTCTGAATTTTTTGGCGCCGGAAATTCAGAAATGCCTTTATTTTTCTCAGGGTCTGGTGATATGCCATTTCCGGAAAGTGTGTGACTTAAATACAATTTTTTTTTAAATTCGCATTTACTAGAGTTTAATTTTAAATTTACCTCTCTAAGGCGTTGAAAGACTTTTGTTAGCTTTATATTATGATTTTGATGAATTACCAAATACTATCAAGTCATCTAGGTAAACAAAACAAGCATAAAAGTTTAAACCCGCCATTGCTACTATCATAAGTTTGCAAACGCACTGGGACTAATTTTCATACCCATTGCTAAACGTTTCATTTGGAATTGACCCATGTCTGTAATAAACGCCGTACATAGCCTGCTTTCCGGCTCTAGCTCTACTTAATGATAGCCTTGGGCTAAATCTAAATGAGAAAAGTACATCGCCCACGACAGATAATCTAAAATTTCGGTAATATTGGCTAATGGAAAATTCTCATCGTTTTTAATTTGCTTATTGAACAATCTATAATCCCAAAGTACCCTAGAGCTTTTATTACCATTTTGGTCCAGTTTTTTAGGAACGATTAGCATAGGAGAAGACCACTCGGATTTATCATCCTCGAAAATCCCATCTCGTAACATTTTATCAAGTTTCCTGTGAATTTCGTCTTTTTGCCCCTATGGTAACCTTTACGGTTCCACATATACAGGTGTCGAATTTTCTTTCAATTGAATTTTTTGCCTGTAAATATTTGTCACCGTCAAAGTACCTTTCTCTAAATGAAAGATATCCGCGTATTTGGCACAAATCTTTTCAATGCATAGATTTTCCTCGTGATTTAGTGATTTTATGTTTACCAAATCTAATACCTTATCCACTCGTTCCACTGTCTTTTCATTCATACCGAACTGACTTACTTCCCGTTCATTCATATTTAACAATCTTACTGATATTTTTATTATCAACCGGGCCAACGATAGCGTTCGTCACTATTACTCCGTGACACACTTCTTCATTCATAATCACATAATCGTAAATTTCGTTTACTTGGAAATATTTTATTACTTCACAGCGCGGGGGAATAATTGTATAATTATCAAATTTTGATACTGGTTTTGTCGAAATGCGCTGCTTTCCCGCCTGGAACTTGACTTCAAAACTTTTATAATCGATTGCTGCTCCAGTTTTATAAAAAAATATCTGATCCGAATATCTTGTGAATAGACGAATAAAAATCTTTCACAATTAGGAATTCAGGACAACATTTTTGGTTCTTAATCGAAAAATTCATTTCCGTTGATCCCTCTGCTACCGTTGACCCACTAATTCCTTAAATTTCTACTCGCTTAAGCATTGCAAAAAAATACAACTTATACTAGCACCGGTATCTATTAAAAGTATTAGCTTATCTAAACCATAATTTACTTTAATATAATTTAATCAATTTATATTGTATACGATTCCAATATTATTATTGTTTACACTATTAGTCTCGTAAAAACCGCATGTCTCGACCTGAGTTATTATTTTCTGTCTATTTAGCCAAATATATACGTCGCGTAGAGTTACTACTACGTCCTCGGTTATGTGAAACCACACGTCTATGTGAATATCGACCTCGATGTTGTCCTAGGTTATCGTTATTATTACTACCATTGGCGGACGCTGATATTTGTTGCCGGGCGTAATTGTTGTGATATCTAAGAAAATTACCTGCATTTCCGGGAGTGTTAAAATGTTGTGAAGTTACTCTACCTCTATTTCCTCTTAAAGACTGTTAAGAAAAATATCTACCTCTAGTCGTATAAAAAACATTATGGTGGGGATTTGAAGTTTTTTCAACCTCTTCCTCTTTCGCTGTATTTATTGCATCCTTCAAGGTACTATGGTTTCTTGATTTGACAATAGTTCGTATTTCATGGTTGCATACACCGTTTGAAAATGAGTTTATGGCAATTTTTCGTTAACAGAACGTAGGAGACCTACCGCATTATCATCATCATCTGCCTGCGTTATCGTGAGATCTATGAGTAGTAGTTTACCGAACTCATCTACACTATTAGAACCTTGTTTAATACTCAGCAATTGGTAGAATAAATCCGCAGCTGGTTAATACAATTTTTTTATATTAACAAGCAATCCGTCAATAGTAACATACTCTTTGTTTAATCTTAATTTGGTACTTTGATTTAATTTAGATTTTAAATACAATTTTATTAAACGTTTTTTACCCTCATTATCTAAAAGTTCCTGGGATATTTGAATCGCTTCTGTAAGCTGCTGTGTTACTTCCTCGCTACCGTTCATAGATGTGAGCAAGGCTGTTGCCGTTTTTAGATCAAATTTCTCTCCCATGTTTCTGTTCGCGTTTTCTAACCTATAATTTAAAATATCCCCGGATTTAAATAATGACTTTTCGATATATGTAATGTATTTTACCGTTCGCTCTTTTAACTGTTTTTCAGTCAGATATTCAATGCATTACAAATTAAGTGAAATCAAATTTTATTTTTATAAAAGTAACATGATAAAAGAAATACGTCTTGTTATAACCAAGCAAAATTCTAAAAAACATGCGTTTCCAGTTACCAAATGACAATTATGCTGTCGCATAACAGTTGTTAGTAACTGGAAACCTTGTTTAGTCACATTTATTATCCAGTTCTCAAGTATTTTTTCTTCGTCTCCAGATAATATTGTGGGAACTCCAGGCTTACAGTCAAGTGTAGTTTTTCCATTATATTTATCTGATAATGTCTGTCTGGATATATTATATGTCCTACTCGCTTTGAAACCGCTCATACCCTCTTTAATAGCTTGTGATGCATTATGTATGTACTGCATATTATATACTATACTATGTCCGATTTTTTCTAAAATAGATAAAAATACTTAAATCAATTCGGGGACACAAAAATCGGCTACCTCAAAATGTTCATAAGCTTTTTTGTAAACCCGCATATTTTCCTTGATAAATGATTTATTAAAGATATTAAAAACCAGAATGTCCGTAAATATTCAGTAGCAATCAGCACGCTCCACAGAGAGTGGACTATTTTCCTACAACATTTTCAAACGCTATATAGAGTGTGCTGATTGCAACTGAATATTCTAAGTAACTGGAGTTAGTAGCCCTGCTTTTTCTGGACAATCTGGTTTCTTAATCTCTTTGATGTATCAGTTTTGTAATAGAGCTTATTTGCATTGCATCTTATGGAACATTTTAAAATGGCCTTTTTTTCACCTAAGTGTATTTTCTTAATAAATAAAAAAAAATGGTTTTGTACCGAATGTGTGTTAACCATACACAAGAGAATCCGGCATGTTTTTGACCTGACTGTCTTTTTTCAATATTTTTAATTTTTAGCGAACCAATTTTAAAAAGAAATCAGGTAATTAAAGCATAAAAATTATAGATTTTCTACATAATATATATATATATATATATATATATATATATATATATATATATATATTTAAACAACTGTTTCAATATTTAAAATGTAAAAATTTGAAAATGTGCCGTTTGCCAAAATTTTGGTAGTGGTTCAGAAAATTATAGATGCAATTGTTTCTTCGTGGGCATCCCGGCATTTTTAAAATCTGAAATTGAATTCCAAAAATTTAAATTTACTGTATTTTAAATATAAGTTTAATGGTGTTTTTAATACTAACAACTGTAGTTAACTGTTTCAGTTATTAATAAACCTAAACTTTCTATATGTTTTTAGATTGGATTTTGATAACTTTTATTACATATATAACTGCTTCTATCCTCGGCATATTTTGACCCAATCTCCGTTAGGTATCATTTTTAATTTATAATACATTAACTCGATCTGAAAGTTCACAAAATTAGGACATTCAAAAAAATCATAGATTTTATCACTATAATAAAATATAATCAATGCGATCTAGGAAATGCCGTATAGCTGGAACTTCGGCAGAGGTCACGAAAATACGGGCATACGATCTTTTTGTGGCTCTAATTCCGGCACCCCAATATCTTAATGGAAATATAATTTTTTATTAATATTAGTATGTATCCTTGAGGTTGAGCCTAATTTTACCAACTTACACACTATATTAAACCTCTGCTATGTTCTAGATATTATATATTTAAAATATAAGGCTCACGTCTCAGCTGACTTACCTTAGTAAAAATCTAACCGTATAGCACTAAAAGCGAGTAGCGACTATTTGACAATTTTCTGAGAGGACGCTATTGCGTTATACAGGACAAGAAATGTTGAATGTTCTTACCAAATGTATCATAATTTAGGCAATTTCATTATTTTTTGTATTTACTACTTTAACTTTTCCGTCGCTTGTCCTTGATATAATTATTACAGTGTAGTTTCCGCAAATCTACCCATCAGCACGAATCTTTTTTAAAATTTTAAATCACAATGGTTCATCTTCTCGGCTAATATTCTCAACTGCCAAACGCTTGCATTATTCTGTTTTCGTGCTTGTCGATATCGAATAGACTTCGCAGACAACGACAATTGTGTTAGAAAATGCGTGAAATGCAATAACAAGTAAATAAAATTCAGTGATTCATCTTATTCTTCCCATTTATGCCATACTTATAAAGACTACAAAAAAGTTTCAAAAACATTAGAAATAAATGAATTTCTATTTAGCAAAAAAATTTGCAGAAGTAGTAAAGGAAGAACAAACAATTGAGAAAACACCACAAATGGTAGGCAACTACGCGGGCACCCTTCCGAGATTTTACAGGCTTGGAAAAATATTGCAAAGAACGGAGAGGTTTTAGGATGGGTTAAAGGAATATCAATTCCTGCTTATTCAAAACCCACCAAACCCTAAATATGCATTCACATGGTATCCCGATCCAATTTGAAGACGTTTAGAAAAATGGTATTCCATAGAGACGTTAAGTATAGAGAATTTATCATATAAGCTTGTTACTCTTATGGCGTTAACATCTGCCAGTAGAGTGCAGTTTCTTTCTCTCATAAAAATTGAGAATATTAGAATATTAGAAGATAAAATTGAAATTAAAGTTGACGGATTAAAAATATCTGGATCCGGTAGAATACAACCTATACTAATTTTTCCTTACTTTAAAGTAAGATCAGAGTTACGTGTAGCATGCACTATAGACAACTATTAACTGCCTCTTCACAGATTATTAGCCGTTGGATCAAGAAAACATTATCTTTAGGAGGCATAGACACATTCATATTCTCATCTCATAGCGTGCGCCATGCATCAATTTCTGCAGCTTACAGAGCATATGTAAGTGTAGAACAAATAAAGAATACAGCAGGTTGGACACCCACCTCTAATACACTTTTTATATTCTACAACCGACTAGTCAAAGATCGAAACGACATATCTGCTAGCACTATTCTAAGTTGCAAGAGACGTAAAACTATAACCTTTTCAGTAGGTCAATTAAATCAACTTATAACTAAAAGATATAGTTAAGTATTATTATGTATACTCTATTATAATCTTTATAATATAGATACCCTATTTGACAAGCGATTTTCCATCGGCGCACTTCAACGGAATGACGAAGTGTTTTGCGGTTGAGAATATCAGGCGTGAAAATGAATCATTGTGATTAAATTTTAAAAAGATTCGTGCTGATAGGTAGAGAATCGAACTACACTGTAATAAATATATCTAAGGTCAAGCTAGGAAAATTGTAATAAATCATCCTTACAGGTAAGTCGATTAATCTTTAAATTCTTATTACGATCCAAAATCTGTAGAAACTTCCGATAATTGGGATCCTGCCGAAAAATAAGTATACCTACCCTGTTGGTGCAAATGGAAATATGTAGCCGCTATTAAGATCTTTAAATATCGTAGTGTGCCAGTCTTGGTTTTTGCAATGCATAAAACAAGTTTACGGTCTAGCAGCTTTTTGCAACTTTTGTCACCTTTATTTTTCTGATAAAATTGATTTAATTATAATTTTTACATTTTCTTACCGCTGATTTTTTTTAAATATATTTTTAACGCAAAATTATCATAATATAAATTTCTCTAAACGCATGTTTAAAATGTAATATATCAGATTTACACAACATCGCTTAACGCAACAAAACTAAATAGCTCCTTGTGTAACCTATTTAAAGCTCAATTTTCTGAAATTGATGATCTAAAAGATCAATATGACCATCTAAATATTCTTTTTATGTTGTTATCTGATGAAGACTTGTAAAAAGAAGGGGGCACTATATGGAAATATTTTAAGCGTGTTTTATTTTATAAAATCATCACATATGGAGTTATTTAAAATAGGTGACAATAATAATTTAACTTCTTCTAATAGTAATATACTGCGTTCTTTTACAGGTTCTAGAAATATTCCGCAAGCTTCATCACCTTAGTTAGAAATTCCTAAATATTAAGAAGGAATATAAACAGTTTGTTTACTTTTTTGGGTCTTTTTAACGCGTCAGTACATATTAATTCTTTGCCTGATATTCAACGCTCGAACTACTTAAATTCGCTAAAACGTGAAAAAACTCAGACATCCTGGAACATACGCATTTCAGAACACATTCCTGAAGGTTCTAGTAGGCCTAATTCTTTTTACCCTGTAGTATTTCCTAGGGGTTAATAAGGTTATATAAACTCGCCGAAAGGCATCTTTATAGTCAGTTTAGATTGTGATTTCAAACTGTAAACAAGTTGTCAGTGACAAGTTTTAGGTTATTATAGTTACAATTCTGAAACTACGTGTCGGAAGCGGGATTAGAATTCTGCCGAAGTTAGAGAAACAAGAAATAGTTTATACTAATAGCAATAATCATGGAGAAAATTCGGGCTATTTAATGAACTTGATTTTCGCAATGCGTAATGACATACAGAAAAACCAAGAAAATGTAAAACAAGAAATACCAGGCATGAAGAAAACCAATGAAATGAAATGTTGCTTGAATTGACACTGACCAAAGAAGAAGTTAAAGAAGAAATTAATCAAATAGAGAAGAAAGTTCAAAGGCAAGTCTAAGAGGTCCATGATTAAATGCAGCAGAAAGTTCAAAGCTTACGATCCCAGATGCAAAAGTTAGGGTATCCAAGTTTTGGTAAAACCTGAAGGTGCCTCTTCATCACACGTAAGAAAATCACCTGCGTTTGATGGTAAAGTACCGTGGGGTGGCATACTTACCTGAGACAATTTGAAGCTGCCGCAACTGCGAATAATTGGAATTCCACGGAAAAGTTCCGAGCTCTGGTTTATTCTTTGCGAGGTGAAGAAATGAATGATGAAGAAAAGCAAAATAACTTTGGAGTATTAGTAAGCCACTTGTCATCAGCAATATTAAGTATTAGTAAGCCGAAAGTGTTCAAGAGTATGACACAGATATCGTGCGGCTAATCCACCTGACTTATATCTCATACCCTGAGGCAATTAAGCAGGTTTTGGCAGTTAGCAGTTTTATTGAAGGCCTTCGTCATCCTTATACTAATCAGACGCTAAGAATTGCTAGACTACAGAAGACCCTCAGCTTGAACCAGCTAAGCAAACGTCTAGGAGTCAAGGGAAACTACGAAGAATAAACCTTACACTAGGCCAACGCACCATCATTGAAGAAAAAGCAGACCTTCTGAAAGAAATACAGAGCAAGAAACTCTTGTCAAGCTATCAAAGAATGACAACAAAACCCTAACTTTCTCACGAAGAAATGGCATCCATTGTTCGAAATGTGGATACGAAAGGCACTTACAAAGCCGCTGTACCAGCAATGAAGTTCCTGGAGATAATCAGAAAAACTTCCACAAGCCAATTTTAAGGGGCGAAAACTGGCTAGGTGCTACCAAGTCCCACCACCAGCAATAACGATTAAAGTATCCCGACTGCAGAATAATGGCTCCAACTTTGTAGTACCAGAGACGATTTGCGATCGGGAATGTGAAATGGTATAAGATACTGGCTCGACACACACCATCATAAAGCAGAACGTCATAGCTACTTGTAGATAGATAGGTAGTAGATAGAAGGATTATGGTTTGGAAACAGCCAACGGTGAAATTCTACCTGCAAAAGGAGTCCATGAAGCTAAAATCAGTCTGGGCAGCACTACCTTCGTACTCGTTATATTTGTTGCATCTAAAATTGATGATGTCATACTCGTTATGAATCAACATAAGTTTGTCCTTGACCTAACACAAAGAGTCATCCGTACGAAATATGAAATAAAAGTAATAAACGTGCCTTGAAGGAATGCTTCCAACATCCGAGAAGTTGTTTTACTAGAAGGTATTAAAATATCTGATAGTTTGAGAGTTCAAAATGCTTAGTGAAAACAACGCTTGACGACTTATATGAAGAAAAAGTAATTTTGTTCGAACCGGTTCAAGATTGCCCACTACATGCAGAGAGAAAAATACGATATTTTGTCAAAATGATGAACTGTCAACCTACTAATACAATATTTACGTGCAGAAATTTACCACCTTCACGACCTGTACATACTCTACCTACGATACTCCAAGACCTGGTGAAATCGTCTTAACATTTTCGAGTTCAGATGACTAAGTTAGAAGAACTACCGAGATGAAATCAAGACGTTTTCTCTTTTTCTAACAGGGACTTAGGAAAAACCAACCTAGTTCAACATCGAATTAATACTGCAGCGCTGATAAAACAGCCTCCGAGACGAATAACTTCGGCAAAGCGACATGAAATTGATGAGATGCTTAAGGATATGGCAAAACAAGACATCATACAACCATTTTAAAGTCCCTGGTCATCTCCAATAGTGCTTGTTAAAAAGACAGGTGGCTCTACCAGATTCTGCGTTGACTTCCAAAGAATTGATGATATTACGAAGAAAAACCTTACCAATAATTGACGACACATTGGATACTTTAGCAGAATCAAGGTGGCTCTTAACTTTTAAAGTTGTAGTTACTGCAAAAGTAAAATTTATTCTGACAGGCAAAGACAAGATGTTGTTGGAACATTGGAACAGGATTATGACCATTTTAAGTTATGTCTTTTGGTTTATGCAACGTTTAATGGAATTGACATTGCATGGAATGACCTGGAAGACGTGCCTAGTGTATTTAGATGATACCTATATTCTTAGACCACAAAAATACCGACGCGATATTAAGGAGATCATGCCCAGAAAACCGCAAATACTGCAGTAGGCACGAGGAAAAAGAAGATCCTGATTATTTTCATTGCCGTAGAACAGCACTTCAAAACTTTCAAGAGTGGGGCCCAGAACAGCTATTCAAAGATCAGCAAGAAGACCTAGATATTGGTACTATAACCAAGTTAAAAGTAGGAAATTCAACAAGACCTTGTTATTAAGAAGTGGCAGAAATGTAAAGAGTACTGGGCTCTATGGGACTCCTTGGTGATAAAAAACAGTCTATTAAAAAAGAATTAGGGAAAGTTCTGACCGCAAAAATAACAAATATCAGGCTATTTTGCCTATAAAGAAATTTCGCGAAGTGTTGCAAGCCTTGCACAACAGTATCGGTGGTGGACATTTCGGTGTTGTTAGGTCACCAGAGAGAGTCCGAGAAAGATTTTACCAGTTGAGAAGTCGTACAGATGCAAAATATTGGTGCCAAACCTACGAGGACTGTGCCGCCAGTAAAGGACTGTAAACTCGTACTCGTGGCAAAATGAAGCAATGAATGAGTGAACGAATTGGATATAGCAGGACCATTTCCAGTTAGTAAGTGCGGAAATCGCTTTGTGCTGGTAGCGATGGATTACTTTAGCAAATGGCCAGGAGTCTATGCAATACCTAATTAAGAACCCATCGTTGCCACCGTACTGTTTCATGAATGGATTTGAAATGCCAAGGGACATACATGCGGAACTTTGAATCCGACATGTTCAAAGGCCTCAGCCGTCTCTTAGGAATCCATAAGACTAGAACAACCCCTCTTTACCCGCAGTCAGATGGAATGGTTGCAAGATTTAATAGAATTCTAGGAAACTACCTGAAAATTTAAGTCAATGTTCAAAGTGAATGGGACAATACGATAACCATTTTTACTGGCCTATCGCTCGGCAGTTAATGAATTCTCTGGAAAAACACCCGCTAGTATAATATTTAGATCCGATTTACAGCTTCTATTCGACCTTCTAACTGGACGTCTTCCTAACGATAAGATAACTACCACGGATTATCCCAGCCAGTTTAGTAAGCGCCTCAGAGAAATCCATGAGGAGGTCCGCCAGTTCTATTCTTTTCTAAAGGTTATATAAAATCGCCGAAAAGCATCTTTTTAATCAGTTTAGTGTGTGATTTCAAATTGTAAACATGTTGATAGTGACAAGTTTTAAGTTACCATAATTACGATTGTAAAGCTAAAGCTGTGTTTCGAATAAAGCGTATATTCTGAATTTACGTATTTGTCTACCGGTCAATCCGGAACAATATTGTTAAATAATATGCCTCCCAACTATATTTAGAGTAAAGTTGTAATTAAAGTTTTTGAAGGGCTCTGTATGATAAATGCAAAGCCGATATTATGCAATTTTTAGTAAGCCAACAGTAAGTTATTTAATGAAAACTGCAGGAAAAATTTGAGAAGCTAATCGATTTTTGAATAAACTAATTAGGTAATAATCTAAATAGCAAAATGCAGCTTGACGTTATTGGAAGAGTTTGGCCGAAGCTATGTAACCCAACATGTTGAGTATGTCACGCGACATATGAATTTAAAACGTGTTAAAATCACCGAACTCGCCTATTTTTAAATTTTCCCAAGCCCAAAATAATATACACGGTGGCATTTGCAGTATAACAAGGGCGTTAACATAAAATGTAATGTGGCGAAAGTTGGGATATTTAAGCTGCAATGACTTAAAACTAACATCATATACTGATGAGAACTTTAAATTTCCAACTACTGATAATGGGCATGCATGTGAAACTGTTACTGTTTTATTCCTTAAATAAATACATAGTAATTAACTTGCATAAAAATCTACCTTCTGTGAATGCTGGAAGCATTTAAATGTACGTTATCGATGTTTTCTGTATTTTGTTTACACGCTTAAAAGCCAAAAACCCTACGGATGTTGGCTTTTATTAAACATGGCTAGGAACAATTCCTATTTCAGTTTCCGCGAAAAACGCCTTAAAAATATAGGCTTTTGTAAAAAGTTCAAACGGAATTTCGCCATACTCCTTTTTGCTTGATGAGGGTATTTTACAGTTTGAGCCAGAGGTCAAGGTGAAACGTTCAAATTTTTAAAGAAATGCTCATGTATTTAATGCTTTGGTGGTACTACAAATAGCAGGTATTATATAAGCGTTTATATGCAATAGAATACATTTTATAAACCAGATAAATATTTTCATATGAACAATTTATATCAATTAAATTATCAATTTATATAACAATATAAAATTCACGCACGCGGTGCTGTTACATTTTTTCCCGCACGCTGGTACAATTTTGAATAAATATGCTTTACATTGAATTACATCTAGTTCTGTGGCTAGCGCCGGAGACTTTCTTTATTAAAGCATCAACAGCTGACGTGGGCAGCGCGCCGTAAATTGTACTTTTACTATAAATATGACCAATATTTAATCAATAAACAACCAGTTATTTTGAAGAATTTTTTCCCACCAACAAAATTGGTTTGAAAAACTGTTAATAAAGTGAGAAAATCTTTTTTTTAATGTCAGAGAAACCGACATGACAGTGAAAATATTAACATGTCATATTTAATTAGTGAATTTGACACTTAAAATAATCTTACCTAGGATTGTGTTTTTAATTTTGCGTTCGTATTGTACGTAAAGTAGATCGCGGCGATCGCGCTTTATTTGGTATTTTATCGGCGATCTTTTATTTTATTCTTTTGAGGAGTGGAGCGTGTGTGTGGTTGACAATGAATTCGTTTGGGCCCGTTAGTGATATTGTTTGTAGTTTATTAGAAACTCCATTTTCCCGTTGGAAAGAAGGCCAAAAAGCACCTTTTAATTACGGGTCAACAAACAAGTGTGCTGACAGTTAGTGCTAAAAAAGACATTAAAAATTCTGTAAATCCTACAATATTCTGAAATAAGAATTTTTCCAAGATGAAAATTCGTAGGAACTTTGGCGTGTATTAAACAAAGAGCATTATTGGAAAAACTGACTTTACATTTGAAATAATTATTAAGCATAAAGCCTGGCATAAACGCATTTTAAATAAATATTTTCAGGCAAGAATTGTCTATAACCTAACAAACGCAAATATTTGCTTAACTGAAAATAGGAAATTTCTTGTGCCTTTATTTCAGCTCTTTCATTTCGTTCTTTTTTCATTTTCCACACAAATCACGGATAAATCGTCACATACTCATAAAAATACCCACGCCAAACAAATAAAACTTTCTCAAAGTCGACATCTTATCAAGAAGGAGGTTCTCAACTTGAAGAAATCTGGCCAAAGGACTTGCACAGGAACGCGTTTTTCGTCTTTGTAGGCGCCACTTTTAGCACAGGCCACTGCTAAGCTGTGATTATCCATTTCAGTAAATATCAGTGGCTCAAGTGCATTGGCTTGCTTTACAGAATTGGTAAAACATAAATTTTGAAAACTCTGTCCCTTTACGCTTTCTTTTAGATAGATTAGTATTATTATTTTGTATACTTACCCTTTATTAAAAATAATTTGGCAATTAAACTGTGTTGAGTAAGATAAATTATGTGTACCTTGTACATTTGTATTCTGGATCTATACAAGTTAGTCTTGATATATAATTGTTCATTTGTCCTAATAAAACTAAATGTAAAACTTATGAGTTTACAAAGTCGTATAACAATTATACAACCGTTATATATCAGCAAAAAGGCATCATATAGTATAACCCAACAAATTCATCCTATTTGTATCAAGTGTCGATTAATTAGAAAAGGAAAAAAGTAAAAATAGTAAAGTGTGATCAAATTAAGTTACATAGTTACGTTGATTTGTTAAACATTTTGTTTGGTCGCTATTTGGAATTCATACCACAATTTGACTAGTTTATCTCTATATCACACTTAATGCTTGCACAACAATTGAAATTAATGTTATAAATAGTTTTTCAGGATGATTTTTTTTAATTATTTTATTAGGGCGCTACTTTGGATTCATACCAAAATGTTGATTTTTGAACCAAATTGAGGTAATCTGGATAATTACTTTTTTAGCGATAATTTTTTCAACATTTCGCCAGGCCGCCATTTTATTCCGCCATACTAGATATTTACCAAAATATTACCAGGTTATTCTAAAAGACCTTTAATTTTTGACCAGAATTTGAAGTCAATCGTGTAAGTATAGCTATGTCCCAAATTGGCAGACCGACGGAATTGAAATAACATGTTTTTGGGCATCTAGAAACGCTAAAACTTGAAGCTATGTAAAACCCTGGAGGAGAGAAATTTTTTTCACATTAACTGAAAGTAAATGAGCTTTATTTATGCTTAGATATTTTCAATGATGTACTGGGTGAATTTTCTCGTGCACCAAGTGTATTCAAGTTGGTAAACCTTATCGTTCCCTGGTCAAGGTCTATCTCAGTAGCTTAAGCATCTATGTATGCATATCAGTGACGTGTCCGTTCAGTTCCGTAACTATGTATCAGTATCTATGAAAAAAGTTATCGATGCCTATAATTTGTGACATTTTTTTTAAATTTGATGTTTCCTCATTATTATAATGATATAGATAACACGGAACGATCTCGAAACTGATATGTACAGGGTTTTCCCGTATATTTTGGCACCTACCTGAGAGTTTATTTTAATAGATACCGAAATTTCGTAAATACAAAAAATGCATGGTTTTTTATGAATCATGAAAATTTGTTGCCATAGATGCGAAAATATTTTTGGAAATGTTAAATTTTGAGAGGTTGACAGTTTTTTTAAATGGAACACCCTGTATTTATATTATCTCGAATTCCTAAAGATCTCTTTGTATTGTGATTTTCAATATATATAATTTTAGTACACTCCGTGTATTAGTTTTTGGAATATAAGCGGAATCCAATGGGCAAAGATCAGGATTGTTTACTCGCCATCTAAACGGTCCTTGTCTTCCTATCCACAATGGATACCTGTCATTAAGCTATGAATTGATCGACTGTTGTTCTGAATGAGCCTCGATTTCATTTTGTAATAACTCATGATACCTTTGTCCAGTTAGATTTCCATTTAAAAATAAAGGTCCAATAAATTGAGTATTAAGAAAACCACACCAAACATCTCGAAATCTTCTCCCTTGAATTTTCTCCGCCTGAAGAGCTCGCGGGTTTTCTTTAGACCAAAAATGCTTGTTTTTGCGGTTAAACATGCCTCCAGTAGTAAATTTTGCCTCGTTAGTAAAAGTTTGAATAATTTATTTGATTGGTCGTTACTATTCTTTTCATATCCTAGCAGAAGTATAATCGGGCCGTTTTATTAAGTACTGTCCGCGCTTGTGCAAGTAGAAACTTAGGGTTTTTATTTATAATGTTTTAGTAACTTTTATGCCAGAATTTGTTAAAAATAGTTGCTGCCTCGGGAATTGATTGCTCAGGATGTTCTAAAGTAAAAATACATAGATTAAGATAAACAACAAAAGTTTAAAAATAAAAGTAGTACCTTCAAAATATAATAAAACATTTAAATCTTCTTCAGTGTTTCAGTACTGTCATACGGCTCGGTGTTTGTCTATCTGGAAACTTTCTATGATATTCGTTACGAGCTGTCGATGCATTTTTTCTATGTAAATAAAATAATTCTATTATATCCAGTTTTTCTTGTTCGGAATAACCCATCTTATAACTTTGATTGATTTGATAGATTTTTGGATATCTTGTAGATGCATTATTTCTGAGTTCACGAAAATAGCTTAAGAAATTTTTTATGCAAAACAACATTTTTCTAAAATATTTTATTTCAAGATTATTGCAAAAATCAGTTGCAGGGACCAGAATATTTTTAGAATTTTTTGTTAAAGTGATCCACTGGTTTTCGGAAAATAACCAGCCACTTGAAAATTTTGCTCATTTTTAAATTTCATTTTTACTTCAAGTTGCGTGCAAGAGGTATACATACCTATTCAATCGGCTAAAAAACCTATAATTTTGTGTTTTGCTAAAATAGATTACAATCAGTGTAGAAATTTAAAAATAAATAAAATTTCTAAGTTGCTGGTCATTTTCCGAAAACTAATGAACTATTTTAATAAGAAACCTTAAAATTATTTTAAATTTTCGCAACGTTCTTAAAATCAACATTTTGTTGAAATGCGAGTTTCAGTAAGTACTGAAGGAATTTTAGTCTTCAATCGGACGTGAAACAGAATGCTTCGAAAATGTTAAATGCGATTTTGGCGAAACGTCAGCAAAATTGTTCTTTTCAGAGGGAGAGTGATGAACAGATGTACACCCATAATGAAATATATTATATATATATATATATATATATATATATATATATATATATATATATATATATATATATATATATATATATATATATATATATATATATATATATATATATATATATATATATATATATATATATATATATATATATATATATATATATATATATATATATATATATATATATATATATATATATATATATATATATATATATATATATATATATATATATATATATATATATATATATATATATATATATATATATATATATATATATATATATATATATATATATATATATATATATATATATATATATATATATATATATATATATATATATATATATATATATATATATATATATATATATATATATATATATATATATATATATATATATATATATATATATATATATATATATATATATATATATATATATATATATAATTATTAAGTTATGATTTTTCTACAAAGATGATTGATAAGATGACCTCTGTAAATTGCTTTCTGGCTTTCTCAAGGAAATATTTTTCCGTGTGTGACTATTGAAAGCTACAATTTTGTTTTTATTTAATATATTTTGCAGTACGAATACTTTTCTTCTCCTGATAAAAAATAAAGTAAACGTATATTGTGTTGTGTTGAAAATTTTATTTAAATCCAGGATTTTAAGTAAACAAATTAAACTCTACATATATACACAAACCAAACATTCTAAACATTTATATCTTGTTCATCCACCTATTTAATTAAATAATGTTTCGATATATGTGGTGCAGTTGCTAGCCAATTTTATATTTATGGACGACAATAAGGGGACCACATCAAGCATGTATTATAAACGATTTTCTTAAAGATATTCAAATTAACCTAATGGTATGACACATAAAATCAGAGGTTATAAATCCAATAGCACATTATTGGGACATACGTATTTGTTTATGTTCTCTTTATATACAAGATATTTCAAAAGAACCGGAACGGTGAAATATGATCAGTTTTGCAGAATATAAGTAATCTCCGTTTTCTTACGTATCACCTTATTCATTTTCACTTCCGATTGTCCATGTCAGATGAAGCTGACAAACCCAAGTTATGAATTTTCCATTTCACTGGCTTTTCATGATATTGGCAATGTTATCAAGTTTACCGACTTTGCAAAAAATTAAAATATTTTTTAACTGCTAGTTTTTGTGCTTGTCTAATTTCTCGGCCGATGTTAAGTCAAACTCTAATCACTGTTTCGCTTTTTAATATAACTGCGAAGTTACATTAAAAAAAATTAATTTATTTCCTAGAAAATTCGTAAACTTCGCATCATTGCAATCAAATAAAACAGGACCAATAAACTTGAGTACAAAATTAAGTATATCCAAGGTTAAAAATGAAAATAGAGATTTAATATTACTGGGTTCGCATAAATGTTGCTAGAAAGTAACCGCAGGCATAGAAAGGAAAAGTATAGCGGTACAGTTAAAAAAGAACAAAGTTTACATTTTTTGTGCAAAACAGGTAAACTTGCCAACATTGTCAATATTATCGGCGCCTCACGCATCAGCCATTACCAGATAGGCCCTCGTAGCTGTAACATAGAATCATCGCGAATATTTTTGAAAAGGTAGGTAATATTGAGATGGGACGGTAGTTTTTAATATAATTGACATCTCCCTTTTTAAAAACAGGTACGATTTTAGCAATATTTGATTTTGTTGGAAAATGTCCTTCGAGAATGCAAGAATTAATAATATCACAAAAGGGCTCACTAATACACTGAGAGCAGGATCTGATGATGAACGGGTTAACAGAATAAATATCTTAAGATTTTTTATTTTACATTTTTTGATTGCTATTTTGATAGCGTCAGGAACTACAGGTTTTATAAAAAGTGATTTACTTGCATCAACATGTCTCCTTTCAAGCTTCGATAGAGGACTGCAAGCAGGGACGGGCAATTGCTAGGATATTGCCCGCATAGTTAATGAAGTAGTCATTAAACTGATCGGGACCAGCGTTCTCAGGGAATTTTCTATTCTTATCCCGTCCTGTTTCATTGTTTATAATTTTCCATACACTTTTGCTTTTATTATCTGGTGACTGAATTTTGTTTGTATAATAATTTTCCTTGGCTTGCAAAAGCTGTCTACGATATATCTTTCTAAACTGTTGGTAGATATTCCTATTTGCATCGGTTGGTATTGGTTTGAAGTATTCATAAAAGAACATATTTAACTCTTTTGATCTTTTTATTTCTGTGGTAACCCATGAAAGTTTCCTTTCATGAGACTTTGCAGCTTTTACCTCGGGAAAGCAAATATTGAAATAATGCAAAAAAATGTCTAGGAAGATATTACATTTTTCCTGTCCAGACGTAGCAAAATAACCATCAGCCCAATTTTCGCTCCCTAAATAACTGATTAGGTTCCTCAGATTATTTTTACTATAAATTCTTTTTGGACAGTTGATGTTAGTGACATGCATGTTAGCCACTTGCAAGTTAAGTTCTATTAGCTGATCGAAGTGATCAGATATACCGACATTTAGGGACATTCCCAGGCTGTACAATTCAAAATTAACAAATATATTATCCAAACAGCTTGATTTACCATTATGAACTCGTGTTGCAGCGTCAATTGTTTGCTGAAAACAAAAAGAATGAATAATATCTAAAAAGGCATGCTTATTATTATTGGAAACAAAAAGATCTATATTAAAAGCACCCCCAATTACTACCCTTACATCACTTTTAAACCTACAAGATCATTCCAGTAGCCTATAAAAAAATATTTCCAGATCAGAACCTGGGGGTCTGTAAACACAAACCGCCAAAAGATTCAAATCATGAACATAACAGGCAGCTATTTCAATGATCCTTTCAACAGAAAATTCAACCAAACTATTTAGTTCAGTTACTTTTTTATATTTGATATGAGTGTAGATACAAACTCCACCATTATTTACTTTACTTCGGCAAAGCAGCTTGCCATATAAAAACCTTTTATTGGAAAGCATAACTTTTCAGCTTCTTCCAGCCAGTGCTCAGAAATCAGTATTATATAGATATTTGGGTTATCATGCAAAAATACTTCAATTTCAGGTACTTTGTTTCTAGTACACTGGACATTAATGTGCATTACCATACTAGTGCTAGATACTATATTTTGGTTTACGAAAAGATTTGGGATTTTTATAGCGACCAACTTGTACTCCCTCAGGCCAGGTTAATGGATTAAGAAGTTGAATATCTGCTGTGACTTTGAATGATTTATATATTCTATTCGGGTTGCTTAGATTTATTTGTTCACATGTAACATTATTGGTTTTTAGTTTAGAATTTCACATTTTTTTTTTTGGATTGAATTCATTCATATTGAGAGAGAACACGGAGGCAAAAAGAGAACATGAATTTGTAATACTAACAGCTGTAATATCATCGAAGTCATCATTCTTAACATTATCATCATTATCACTAACACTATTTTCACTATTGCTCAGCCCAGTCATGCATACAGTTTTAGGTTCTTCGTGATGTTGGGGCTTAAATCTTTCTTTAGAATGGGGCTCAAGGCCTGTTTGAATACTCTGCCTACAATTGTGTATTGCCTGTTGATCATGGATTTGATTGATCTCGGGTAGATCAGCTTTTGATTGACCTGTGATCTGCGAATTGGACCTAATTGAGGCCGTACAAGCATTAATTTCTTCAGTTACAACATTTGATTTCGAGGTATGTTGTTCTAATATTTCACTACTAACGTCAACATCAGGAAGACACAAAGATCTCATCACATCCCATGGATGTGGATAGCCTTTTGGAAATGAAGACATCCTGGGAATCCATGTATCAGTTCTCCCCAGAAGCCTCGTGATACGGGCACTAAAGGAAAATACATTTGAGACTGCTTCGGTCTGTTGTGTTTTGTATTGTTGATTGATATTAAGGAACTCGAAACATATATATTGCGCCATATTCACTTACATTTTCTAAATAACACAGCCCTACTATCTGTCAGTTCATCAGTCATAAAACTATCCATTGGCAGAAAGATTTTCTCTGTGTTAGAGGTATGAATAATAGTTTTCAGTTGTAGATTCATCTTATATAAGAAATGTTGGAATATCTTATTTCTACTTTCATGATAAGATGAGCCAATAATGATAAGATTTGTGTCCCTATGTGTTTTTATAAAATAGCATAATAAGTCATTTGATGGTAATTCAGCAACGGCAGCATTTTGTGATAATGCAAACATCACAACATAGTCGTTCTTTGTGAATTTGCTGGCCAGGCCAATACTAATCTTGATCATTGATTCTATTGTAATTGATTTATCTAAATACTGGCAGTTTATATCGTAACTCGAATTGGTGAATCTTTTAAACATGTTTGGCATACCACGGACACAGGATTTGTTACCGAATATCAGTATTTGGGGCTTCCGTTGTCTTAGACTTACTTCTGGAAATTGTACAGCTGTGTATTTTAGACAGCTTCTCATTTTGAAATTTAAGAACGGAAGTAATTCTAGTTTGTGTTTTGGCGTCAACTAAGCGGTCCTTTCGAATTCTTGTTAAAGTCTGTGTCGATGCTTCACTCCTGCATGGGACTAAAATATAACTTAGGTCACAAAATTTCACTGGCGAAGTTTTTATTTCTGTATTGTTTAGTGGATTCGAACCGGATTGAGTTGCCACAGTATTTAAATATAAAGTGTTTCCTCCATCTTCTGTTTGACTCCATTGTGATCTTGTTATTACTATAGTTTGGGTCTGCTGTACTAGTTTTCACAACCGTTTGAGTTTCTGAGTCGACCAATTCCACATGTTTAAAGTCATTTATTACATTGCTCTGTTCATCAATTCTTTGTTGAAGTTCAGTTACTTTGATTCTGCATGTCTCAATTTGTTTTAGCAGCTTTGCTTCCATGTCAGTAGCATCTTCTTCAAAGGCACAGGAGTTTCTTTTTATTCGTTCTAGGTATTCATTCTTTAAGTTCAACTCGGTCTTAAGTTCCTGTATTAAGCACAGAAAGGCTCCAATGTGTGTTTCATTTTTGTCATCTTGATATGCAAGTTCTTTGCATGTATTGGAACAGTATATCATATTTAGTTGAAGTATAATTCCTGGTACTTTTCCAGCAGCTTGGGTGGAATACATTGTGCAAATCGTATTACTCCTATTAATGAAAGCCTTGTTCTTGCAGCATTTGAATGTATCACACATTTTGATTTTGAATCAATTAATTTGCATAAAAGAAATCAGTAATGTAAATAGATAAATAGGAAAATATAAAATACATATAGTCAATTTGATAAGTTTAAATAAAAAAAAGGAACAATAAAACGGGGACACACGTTTCACGCCCAGGGGTCTTTCTGGACGATTTAGATGACACACACAAAGAAGATCACTAAAAAAATTGGGAAAACAATAAGAAAAGAATAAGGACTAATCAATATTTAAAGTTGTCTTCGCTAATACACACTAAAATTGAACATTGCCAAAACTCTCCAATCGGTTTAGATTCCAATAGTGATGGTAGGCATAGATAAATAATTTAGATAAATGATTTATTCCCAATGTTAAATTTTATAAAATTTTTATTCCACAGTTAACAATGGGAACAATGAGATAAGATAATATTTCAGCTGGCTATAAAAAATTTAAAATATAGGTAATTATTTTAATTTTAATTTTTTTTCTGATTTGCCCAAGTCAAATAGATCAATTTATATAGATATTTTCCACTTTTTTTGGTTAAATGCTTGTTATAATAAAAACAAAGTTAGCTAATCCTTTAGTACAGAATTTTACCAATATTTCACTAACATCTTTAAAACAACATAAACGGACGAACGATAAACACACGACCGCACACCATAAATATAAAAAAAAATTAATATATGTACATTAAATTGATGGACATGAAAATTGGCCTACATCAAAATTTGCCGAAAAACTTTAAAATTATAGATAATCAGGAATATCTGGCGACACCATTAATATTAAATAAATGGGTCCCGGTTCACATACAATACCATTATACAATATTTTATGAAGATAAAGCAACTGAAACAAAACTCTGCAAGAGATAAGCTTATAAGTTTTACTGCAAAGTTTAATGTTTGCAATGATTCTTGTATTTAAAAAAAAAAGTTAAATATTGAAGAAGTGTATTTTGTAGAAACAAACTTTGATATTCTAAAATCAGTTACAAAGTTGCTGAAAGAATGTTTTAATAAATATAACCGGTCAAATATAAACGAAATAATTATTTTCGTTTTCTACAAAATTAAGCTAGACGGATTAAGTCACTGACACAATAATTTTATTTTTAAGGTTTAATCTTAATTTTTACCTTTTTTTACAAAACCTGCATACTGCAGGGAAGAGTTAAATAAAGGTCATTGATTGGGATAAGTTGCAAGACTTCGAAAGAAAAACGAGCCAATTCAAATCTCTGGCAGAAGGTTATCCAGGGTAAGAGTGGGTAGACAGGGGATAGTGACAAGGATCTTTAACGCCTATCCGCCGGGATTTGCCCCCCCCCCATCTTTACTACTACGACTGCAAAGAAAAAAAACCCAATACGTTTGCCATATTTATAAGAATGTAACAATACAAATTTGTAGAACAGGCATAAATTAGTTTGTTTACGTCATAAATTGGTAATTTCTTAGACTATAGAAACAAGAGAGTCCCAGCTATTTACATTTGACACGGGATCATAGATTGATTCTTTTCCCTCTCCACTATATCGATAGGTGTATGTTGTTGTCACGTTTTAAAATGTTCAAATATTCTAAGCCAAATTTTATCGGTTACTCCAATATCTTTATATATTTTCATAACACAGTTATAAATATATCAAAAAGCTACTCACATTAATTAACCTTAGACTATAAAACTAAGTAATTACCTAAGGTCTTTAAAAATTACAAAAATATAATAATAAAAATATCACCGAATTGAACTAGAAACGACGACGCTAGCCCAAATTTACGTCACTTATCAGTAGTTTTACAACTATTCATTTTCATAGCAATCATCATAGCACTCTTGTTTTATAGTCTAATTACTAAACAGAGGCTGCATTGCTGTCATCTTTACCGCATTCGATCGTTGTTGTTTATATGTTTTTTTTTAGTTTTTTACTGATTTTGTAAGTTCTGTGTGTTGTAGTTCTTAAATAAATGAAAAGCTATGGTAAGGAAGTATGTTGTTTGTGGAAATATAAGCTATTTACGTCCGGGAGTATGATATCACAAGTAAGTCTTGATGTAATTAAGGTTAGATATCAGCAGTATCCGAACTGTAAGGCCTTACCATTTACACATATTAATTTGATATTTAAGCCATTCGAGTACGTTATTTGGCACGGAAAACAAGAAAAAAATGGGTACTAACTAAACAAAAACCAATATTTTGCCAATTTTGGATTGGATTTTACGTAATGTAAACATTAAAATACATACTAGCTCTCCAAATGCTTAAATGCGTTATTTAGAATACACATATTCTATTTTGGGTGTGAATAAGTATTATATTTCTACGGCTAAATACGTTTATTTAAAAACAAACGTATTTCGGTTTTAATACCGATACCCCCCAAGAAAACTGCCTGATGAGCCTTGCCGGGGCAGATACCACGGTAGCAGATTGGCACCTTGGCCCTGGAAACAAACATAGCGTCATGTTTTGGTCGATTCTCGACAAAATGGTGAAGGAGTAATCCTTACCGTTACTGGTTTCGTTTTGTATAACTTTTTACGACCAAGAACCGCACAGAAATTGAAATTTCTGTTTCTCTATATATATATATATATATATATATATATATATATATATATATATATATATATATATATATCGTTTGCGTAGATTTGGGTGAAATATGGACAACTTTTTTGTTTGCGATTTTAGGCGCAAAAATTATTTTTCATAAAAAGTTTTGCTAACCTGGAAAACAAGATTGATATAAAAATAATTTCATTTTATATACAGGGCATGAAATAAATACAAAAAAGAGCTTTGTAAAACGAAGTTTTATGCAATTTTTTTACATATTCACCATTAATTTTCTCAAAAACTAACGATTATCAAAAAACTCCAAAAACCTTTTTGAGTTGTATCTGCATGCACTTTAGTTTAGCTGTCTCAAAAGTTGGAATTTCCTTTTTGTTTTGTTTTGCAAACTTCTATTTTTGTATTTATTTCGTACCCTGTATATAAAATGACATCCTTTTTTAAATCAATCTTATTTTTCAGATAAACAAAACTTTTTATGAAGAATAACTTTTTGCCTTGAAATTTATTTAAACACTACTCCAAGCACAAAAAAGTTTTAATTATTTTTTATCTCATATTTTTATGTTCTCCAATTTGCCTATCTTTGAAAATTTGATTTCACAATTTTTTTGTTTTATTTACTTGCTTATGCGTGTTTTGCGCAACTTGTATACTGTAAGGCATATTTTTGCCGCCTAAACTTTTTTTGTGGAATAATTTGTTTTGATACAATCTCAATAATACAAAAGTTTTTTATATGTTACCTAAATCCACGCATATATATATATATATATATATATATATATATATATATATATATATATATATATATATATATATATATATATATATATATATATATATATATATATATATATATATATATATATATATATATATATATATATATATATATATATATATATATATATATATATATATATATATATATATATATATATATATATATATAATTGATTGGCTTAAAAAAACACTAGCATTTGAACATCTAATCGCTTTTTTATTCTTCAGCTACCAAAAACTCCTAATTAATAACCTTTGTTTAGTTTAAATAAAATAAAAATAATCACCAAAATTTTACCAGATTATTCCTAGGTCACACTTGATTTTGGGGCAAACTTGAGACAAATTGGATTAGCAGTTTTTTAGTAATATTTTTTTAACATTTTATTAGGCTGTCATTTTGTACCGTCATATTGGACTTTCACAAACAATATTACCATGTCATCCCCATATGACTCTTAATTTTTGACCAAAATTAGTTCAATCGGATAGGTAATTTTTTAGCTATGCCGGAAACAAACAGACAGGCCGACGAATTTAAGAATTTCAAAATCCCTGAAACGTGAAGATCTGCGAAAATCTCGGTAGGTGATTTCTATACGATTACAATACTTTCCTCTTACAAGAAAAGTGAAAATGAACCGCAATTTTTGACTACGCGTCTGACAGATACTTAAAATTGGTAAAAACCCATTAAATTGCTTGTTATAAACATATACTAAATGAAAAAGAAATGAGCCGCCGCTGGTTCAGTCTCTAGTGAGAGCTAACAGGATTGCCATTTTTGGGACCGGCGACGCAGAGGAAGATATATGTTTTCTCTCGCACCCATAGCACGCGAAAAATAATAATAGATCCGACTTTCGAAACTATTTATGAATAAAATGTTGAGTCTATCCTTTGTTTTATAGTCGAAGGGTAATTTAGAATAGAAAGATGTGCTCATTTAGACATAAACTCTTAAGAATATAATAAATTCTTTAAATAATACTGATAATTTTCAAAGTTGGTTTGACAACTTTTGCAAAACTTTTTGGCAAGACTTTCATAAAACATTGTTCGTTTATCAACTCGGTCATTCAATACATTTTTAAGAGGATGGTAGATTTGTATGTTGAAATGACTACGGTTAAAAAATATTTAATACGTTTCCAAGATTTCACTACTTTGGATAATCTAAGTATATATATTGTTCTGCAGATTGTTACGGTAATAAAATTTAAAAAAAGTCTCCAAACAAGATAAAAGTAATTATCTTTAATATTATTAAACTTCTTAGGTGACTAAAAAAACTATAAATATTTTTTTAGTTTCAATAAGTGGTAGTTACCTATTAACTGACACTTTTTTAGATTGCGCAATGATTTTTGGGATATTGTTTATTCCCCATTTCTTATTATCGTTAAATGATATTACAAAACACATAATGTTTCATCAACAAATAATTTTAGAACAATTTTTATTAGCCAATATAATCCAATGCTTAAAGCTACATAAAGTGAACTATAACTCACATCACCAAATTGAATTTTCATTGTCCCCAAATTAAAAAAAAATCGTATAAATTACGGAACGCGTGTACATTCGTGTAAAACATAAATTTATTTTCAATAATATTTTGTGACAGTTGTTTTGACGTGGCATTTATTGGGAAACATATAAAATAGAATTGAATTTCCGTTTTAGCTTCTACCATGCATGCTATTTTTATTAACACCGACCAGTAAAACGGTTTTGTTAGGTGTTCATAAGTTGCCAAAAATTTTAATTATATTGTAAATTTATATTACATTTAAATACATATTTAAGTCGCAACACTGGTATTGCGATAAACTCAAGTTTTTTATGGATACACCTTTAGTTACCTATTAGAAAATCTTAACTGTTAAACAAAATAATCTTAAGAATGATTTGTCAGTCTAAAAAGATCTTTAAATATAAGAAACATCCGTCAAGTTTTGGTGTTTAAATGGGGCGGTGTTGAATTATCCATGAGGTTCCTAATATACAAACGCTATGATATAGAGATATTTTTATTGCAGAATAAATAAAAATGTTTGAATTTTTCTTTTCTGCAAAATGCTTTGTTTTATTTGAAAGGTTTTCAGACCACTAAGACAGTAACGGCATACATACGTGTTTTAAATATACCTAACACAAAACAGAAAAATGATTGACTTTTAAAATTATTCACACACAAACCAGACAAATATTAAAAGCTCTCGGGCTTTGAAAAACTGGCAGAATTTTGAAATTTTATAGAAGGTATTTACCCCATTTTATAGTTACTTAATTATTCATTTCTATTTCGTTTCACTCGTTTTTTATGTTTTGACAAACACCTTAGACTTAGCTTCGAAACGTATATCATTTATTATTAATTTTTAGATTGCAGCATATCATATTTCCACTTTGTCAGAATGGATCGGTCGAGCACAATTCCGTCGCAGGATCCGTCTCACACTGACATCGAGGGAAAGGAGGCAAAAGTGGCGAATCTAAAAACTCTAATAGCAAATTTATTGCTACGTATGGCAAAGCTGTCTGTCACCTTTAAAAAAAGGGGGAAGCAAATTTAAACCTCGTCGTTATAGTCGGACACACGATAAACGTTCATGACCAACTAATCCCTTTATATTTTATGTCTGCTTGTGCATTTGTTTTGGCTATTAAATCATTCCGGTCTAGGGTGGTAGTAGGAAGATTGAAACAATGTTTATATATGTACGTACAAAAATGTATTGCGTATTGCTGACTTTGACATAAATTATTGATATGCGGAAAAGTAATAAGCCGTACTATATAATTTTTATTATTTTGTTCCAAACAAAAAGGGTTATTCCGATATTTTAAAAACTAAACAAAATAAAAAGGAGTGGAACGTATGAGTAAAATGGATCTTTTCAATCAATGATTTAATAATTAATCTCAATAGTCTGAATCTGTACTATCACTATCATTCACTGATATAATTAGAGGTTTTAAGTTTTCCAAATATTTTTATAATTATTTCCGACTTTAAGTACATGATTTACGCATGCTCTCCAACTGCTCTCTGGTATTTTTAGTTTTAATTACTTCAATTACATTAGCGGACATTTTTGGGTTTACATTATTGCGTCTGACTTTGTTTTTTAATTCAGACCATATTATTATATACAATCTAAGTGGTATGTTACCGGATGCTTTTATAGCCTCATCTACGAAATATATTTTATCATACGATTTAGTTTTTAGTACCTCAGTTGTTTTTTGTATAATTTTCTTCAAACCAGAGGTCATGTTGGCTAAGGAACTCTTGCAGCACCTCTTTTTTGCAGCTTATGTTTAGTACTTTTTCAGCTGAGGTGCTGTGATAACTAGCATTATCATAAACGACTGCACTGCCACTTGCTGAAAGTAGCAAAGCATTCGGCACGCAGCCATTCCTCGAGCCACAGTGTAAGATGGATACTCTCTTTCTTCGAGAGCAGGAAGAATCTTGCCAAGCTTTAATTGTAGTGTCATGGGTGTCGAACCAAGTGTCATCTAAATAGTAAATATTTCAGTTTTCTGCGGGAAACTGATGAATTTAGATTAAATATTTTTGCCTCCATTTCACTAGCTGTTGGGGCCCTCTAATGCAAACGCGCTAGTCAATTTTTTTAAATCGAAATCAAATTTTATGCAGTAATCGGCGCAACGTTTTGCAACTAGCAGTGAATTGACCATTTGCTAATAACTTTTCTCGCAAAGAATCAAGTGACGGAATCTGCTTAAGCTCATACATCTCATACACTTCACTGCGAATTAATTCTGCATCACCATTCCCAAACACTTTCATTGTGCCTTTCTCAGATCTGTTCTTCCTGCAGTGAATTATCTTGGTCAAGAAATCAACGCAAGGTAGACCTTGGAATGCCGGTTAACTCCACTGTGTTCTTGATGGTAGCTTCTATGCCCTCTGATGCTTTTAGAAGTCCTGCAGACAAATATTTGAAGGTTACTCAACGTTTCTTGATTTTATTGCATATAAATATTAGTGAATGCGCTTTAAAGCTTTGTATTAGTATGTGAATATTATTGGCAGATGTGCTATAGTCACAGGCACCGTAAGGAGTCGCAAAAGTCGTCACCGTATGAATACAATTGAACAAAAACAGAAATAACAAAAATATTTTAAAATTAATCAAAATGGCCGCCGGTCAAGACCAGACTTCCATGTATTTAAAAAAAAATTGGTTAGGTTCCATGGAGTATATTCCAAAACTGAATTGTATGGAGCAGCGATCTGTTAATATTTTTATTTTTCCTTTTTTTATTGAATGTTCCGAGGAATCACATATTTTGAGCATTTGTAATAGATAAAATAAAATATAAGAATGGGTATTATTTGTAATAATTTAATTTTTCAAATTAAGTTTTTTTACATTTTTAGAAAAAGACAAATACCTTCTATTGATATTGTTATAGCGTAAAAATCATTTTTAAATAGTTTATCGATAGAACTTTTACCGTAGATAAAACGTTTAAAAAATTTTTTGAGCTTCTATTCAAATAACAGTAATTTGAGAATTCAAACAAAATAATAATTTTTTATTTGGAGATTCCATAGATATATAACCAAGAGGAGATGTATCTATTTACATTTTATAAGATTCAAATATCACATTTGCTACTCTACGTGTGTTCCTGATCTATTTAGCTTCATAATACAATATGTTTTTTTCTGAAACAGTGTTGTCAGTATTATAGATAATTGTAAAAAACCTTTTCATAATTAAGTCTTTATTAATAAAACACTTTTGCACTTGTAGCTGGATTTCCGCAAACAGAAATATTTTCTGTTTGCTGTTACGCAAATAATTATCATTAAATTAAACTGAAAAATTTTTGTTCATGGTAATAATTACTACTCAATTATTTTCAACCCGTGTTGTAAAAATGTAGGCCAACAGTAGCAACGCCGCGCCGCGCGCAAGTTCGTTCGTCATGTTTTGCAGATAACGTCACGATACGTATTATTAATTCATAAAAACTCCGCAGAATATATTATAATATTCTACACTGTGCGTTGTTTCTTCAAGTCGGAATTTGTACTTTTTGTGGATATTTAGTGTGTTTTGTATTTTTTTGGTGAGATAACTCTTTGAAAGTCCTTAAAATGGTTCTCCAGTTTCAAGTTAGTGTAAAACTAGATTATTTAAGCCGGAATTGTCCTTTGACAGGTTGGTTAAGTTAAGGTTAGAACGCCACCTTTTCAGTAGAGTAACATTTAGCATCTTTGAAATGAAATGCAAATGATGAAAAATTATTATTCGTTTGTTGTGCAATTATAATACCTATGTTAGTAGATATAACTGTTGAGCTCTTTGATAAAATGTACTACAATAAAAAAAAATGTAATGATTTTTTTATTTCGCGGCGGCCAGATTTAGAGGTTGAAAATATCAAATATCTATATTTTCGTGATAAAATCCATGGTACATTTTTACTAAATCCCAGCATTTCACTAGGTTAAAACATTAGTTTGCAAATAGTATATTTCAGTACGATGGCAAAATCTATACATCTTTAATGCCCTAATTTCTGTATTAATAACATATTTACTTGGTATAAGTAAAAAATAATATCTGACAAAGATTGGGTCAGAAATATGCTTGAGAAGGTGTCAGACACATTAGTTACAAAATGTATTTGAGTCTGAGTCCGAGATAAAGAGCTACTGCAAGAGTCTATTAAATAATTCAAACGTTAAGCTCGTTTTTAAAATACGGTAAATATAAGATTTTGTTATGCTATTTTGAAAATTAGGGGTGCTGTTGGTGGTATATTTTCAAGAACTGCCGAAATCTAGGGTAATGGCGTATTTTATTTGTTGGTTATTTGAAACTGATTATCTGCTTTATTAATATTTTAAGATAAAATTACTATATTATTTCAACTTTCCAGAAATACCGGTTTAGGAGAATTTAGCTCGAATGAACTCAAAAATATCTGAAAAAATTGCAGGTTTTACATACCTAACTTTACGTTTTGGTGTCTCTAGATGCCAAACAATATGTTTTTGCAATTCCATTTATCTGTCTGTCAGTTCGCAGCGTAGTTAAGAACTACTTACCCGATTGATTTCAAATTTTGATAAAAAATTAAGGGTTATATGGGGATGACTAGGTAATGTTTTGATAAAAATCCAATATGACGGAACAAAATGGCGGCCTAGTGAAATGTAAAAAAATTATTACTATAAAACAGATTATCCAATTTATCTCAAATTTTGTACAAAAACCAAGGAATCAACCTGAAATATTTTGGTATGAATCCATCACAGCAAAAGAAAATGGCGGCCTAATAAATTATTTTAAAAAAATCAGTCTAAAAAACTACTTATTAAATAAATTTTAAATTTTGGACATATATTAAGGGTCATATAGACATTAATCTGATAAAATTGTGGTACGAATTCAAGACGAAGAAACAAAATGGCGGCCACATAAAATGTCTAAAAAACTTATATATATATATATATATATATATATATATATATATATATATATATATATATATATATATATATATATATATATATATATATATATATATATATATATATATATATATATATATATATATATATATATATATATATATATATATATATATATGTACTATTTTTTTTAACATTAATATTGGGCGCCATTTTGTTCCATAATATTGACTTTCTTCCAATATTTTACCGACTTCTACCTAGGCCACATTTGATTTCTGGGAATAATTTAAAACAAATTCGTTAAGAATTTTTTACATTGACACACATCGCCATTTTCTTACGTTATGTTGAATTTGAAATTAATCTAATGAGTAGTTTCTTCAGGCCGATTTTTTAAATATTTTTTTTGCTATTTTACAACCATACCAATATCTTATTAGTTTATTCCGAGGTTTATTCCTACGTAACACCTGTTTTTTGTGCAAAATTTGACGAAATTGAACAATAAGTTTTTTTAATAATAATTTTTTTAACGATTCTCTAGGCTGGTATTTTGTTTCGGCATATTCGATTTTATCAAAATATTACCAGGGCATCCCATATAACCCAACATTTTTGACTAAAATTTGAAGTGGCTCTGATGAATAGTTTTTAAACTATGCCCTGAACTGACAGATAGACGGACCGACGAAATTGATAAAACTATTTTTTGGCGTCTAAGACGCTAAAACCTGATAATATATAAAATCTTTTATTTATTTCATATGGCCGCTATTTTGTTCCGCCATCTTGAATTAATTCCACAGTTTTATTAGTTCTATACTAAAATTAGTTATAGCTCACAATTTGAAATGAGTCAATTAAGTAGTTTCTTCAGGCTGAATTTTTAAATATTAGTATAAACCGCCATTTTAGATGCGTACCAAAATTTTACCAGTTGATTTCTACATAATGCTTACTTGATTTTTCTGCAAAATTTGAGATAAATTGGATAAGTAGTTTTTTAGTAATAATTTTTTTAACATTTCATTAGGCCGCTATTTTGTTTTGACGTTTTAGATTTTATCCAGAACGCTACCAGATCATTCCTATACGGCCCTTAATTTTTGACCATAATTTAAAGCCAATTGGGCAAGTAGTTACTTAGATATGCTGCGTACAGACGGACAGAGAGCCCGACAGAATTGAGAAAACATGTTTTTCGCAATCCAGGGAAGCTAAAACTTGAAAATATTTACTTGGCCACCATTTTGTTCTGCCGTCTTGAATTATATCATAATTTTACTAGTTCTTCTACATACCACAATTAGTTATGGCACACAATTTGAAATCAGTCGATTAAATAGCATTTTCAAGCCGAATTTTTAAATATTTGATCAAGCCTCCATTTTGTTCCGCCATCTTAGATTCGCACCAAAATTTTACATGTTGATTCCTATCTAATACTTGTTTCTTGTTGAAAATTTTAGATAAATTGGATAATTATATTTTTAGTAATACATTTTTTAACGTTTCACTAGTGCGCCATTTTGTTTTGCCATATTGGATTTTTACCAAAATGTTACCATGTCATCCTCATATGGCCCTTAATTTTTGACCAAAATTTGAATTCATTCGGGTAAGTAGTTTTTTAGTTATTCCCGCGAACAGACAGACAGACCGACCGGCGAAATTGAGAAAACATGTTTTTCGGCATCTAGGGACCCTGAACCGTAAAGATCTGAAAAAATATCGGTGATTTTTTCACTATTACAATATTTTCCTTTTACGAGGGAAGTAAAAAATCAATTTATTCTAAATCATACCCAAAATATAAGTGTGGCTCAGGTAGAAACTGGTAAAATATGGGGGTGGTGGTAGAACAAAATGGCGCCCAATAAAATTATTTGATGACAGTATACTAAATGACTATGTGCGAAACTAAATTGGGTTCCAATTTACTATCCCTAATGAAAGGAAATATTCATAACAAGAAAAATTCCGGGTAAAGGAAATTTACTGATTTTTTTCTATTTTTGTTGCTTCAGAAATTTAAAATCAACCAATATGTAACGCGGCGTTCGCGTGTAAATATTCCGATTCACTCTAGCATGGTTTTATTACAGAATCAGTAGTACTATTAAATAAATATAAGTATAATAAAGCATTTTAATGCAAAACATGTTGAAGTTAAATTTAATTTAAAATTTAAATCTTCCCCGGACACCGACCCGCCGCTGGCTCCAAAAACTCTCTGGTCGGAAATCTTTCACAGCGATATTTGATGTCAAAACTTTTACGTTCTCTCTCTCATATGTCTTTGTCTAACACATGAGCAATGATTGATACAAACAAAAGGTTATTTCTGAATAAAAGGTTGTGTCTTCCCTTGCTTATATGCTTATGGGAGATTTAGACATTTTAAAAACTACCTATTTAATGAAATTGACCGAATGAATTAGAGTGATTGTTTTATTAGATACATCTAAGAAAGAAAATATATATATATATATATATATATATATATATATATATATATATATACATTTTACCTTGATATACTCGTAAAACAATTCTCTTGCAGCACATCGGTAAATGGCATTTTGTTTTTAGCTCGTTTATCTCTTCAATTCCGTCGTCGGATTCCCAGTTTTCAACCCATGGTCTAAAAATTTTAAAAATTACGAATAACACCTCACAGATGGATTGTTACTCTAAAAATAAATAACACCATTGAACACCGCTAATGCCACAGTTCAAATTATTTAATAATAAAAATAAAATACCGACGCTTGCAAACCAGACCTTAATTGCTTTATTTCTCATCTTTTTAGAAATCTTTATCTATTTGTAAGTACAGTCAACATTTGCTTTTCTATACATTCTGTCTAAATTCATTAATTGGTTAAGAGATGTTCTGGATTTATACGCTCATCAAAGCTTATAATTAGCTATAAATATATATGCTTTTCAAGAGAAGTAACAACTTTCAAGGATATTATCTAGTCATTGGCTCGTTGTTGTAGAATTTACTTACAGAAAACATAATTAATTGATGTAAATATGTACACAACAATCGATATTTTGACCTATTTTAAATTTAAAATTTGGAAAACGAACAAATTTTGGTCATATGGGAATGACCTGGTAGCATTTTGGTAAAAATTATTATTAAAAAACTACTCATCCAATTTATCTCAAATTTTGCAAAAACATCAAGTATTATGTTGGAATGAACTGGTAACATTTTGGTTCGAATTCAAGATTGCGAAACAAAATGGCGGTTTAATAAAGAATTTAAAAATTCAAACTAGAAAAACTACTTAATAGATTGATTTCAAACGGTGTGCTATAACTAATTGTGGTATAGGTCCCTAGATGCCAAAAAATATGTTTTATGAATTCCGTCGGTTCGTCTGTCAGTCTGTCCGTCAGTTCACGGCATAGCTTAAAGGCTACTTACACGATTGACTTCAAAGTTTGATAAAATGTTATGGTTCATATGGGGATAACCTGCTAATATCTTGGCAAAAATCCAATATAGCGAAACAAAATGACAGCCTAGTGACCTAGTGAAATGTTAAAAAAATTATTAGTAAATATTTTCTTAATTTTCTTTTACTTTTCCAGACGCTAGTTCTGTGGGCAATCCATTCAGTGGCTGCTAGTGCCATGGGCAATCCATTCAGTCCTACATTGACCAATATTTTAATGAACGATTTGGTGACAACCGCTATAGACAAGCTACCATTTATCGTGCCGTTTTTTACTAGCAATAAAACATCATAACACCGCTCTTCAATTTTTTAATAGTTATCCACCAAAAATACAGTTCACAATTGTGAAGGAAGTTAACAAAGGACTATCATTTCTTGACGCTGAAGTGATGGAGGTGAGATAATGACCAACTGGTATGTCAAGCCAACAAGTTCAGGAAGAATACTGATAGTCCAACAACCCAATCTCTCAAAAAATTGGGATTTTCAGTGGATTGCTCAATAGAACTAAAAATCTCAGTCACCCTAATTTTCATGGCACACATATTAAAAAGATTAAGAACGTTTTGAGAGAGAATAACTGTCAGATCAGGTTTGTAAACCATTGTATTATTCGCTTCGAAAATAAAATTAAAACAATTGTAACAACACAAAATAACAAACCAGATATTAAATACTATAAATTTCCTTTTATCAGGGGCTTGCCACAAAAAAATAAATCAATGTTTTGATAAAAGAATTTCTAAATTAACCTTTTATAGTATAAAATCCACTACTACCTTATTCTCTAAAATTAAAAACACAACATCCATAGAAAACCAGTCATATATGTTAAATGTTATTTACAGTATTCCGTGTTCTTGTGGCAAATTTTATGTCGGCCAAACAAAATAATATTTGAGCAATAGAATATATCAACATCAGTCCGATTGACGCAATCATAACTACACCAAGCAGGATAAAACTGCTTTGTCAACTCATCATTTTGAGAGAGGTCTCAACTTCTTATTTAATCATGTTAAAATTACGGATAGAGAGAACAACTGGTACAAACGCAACATCAGTGAAATGATTCACATTAATTTATCAGACACCATAAACCTCAAGGCTGATTCACAACGACTTAGTGCAATATATACAAATATTTAAAAAAAACGAAAGAGAGACACAAAAATTAGGTAATACGGCAATTACACATAAATCTAAAAGAAAAGAGAAAAAATAGTAACAAAACATCTGGATTTAAGATAATATTATTTGTGTTTTTTATGTAATTCGTTGTAATTGTTTTTTTTTATATTTAAATAACTAACTCTGCAAATTTTGTTTTTTTTGTTTTAACAATTTCAACTGCATTTGTAATTATGTAATTGTATAAAAACAATTTACTTTTAGTTTTAATGTTTTCCTCTTTTGTACTATACAAATAAACTTTGCTCGCTAAAATTCAGAATAGCCTAGCATAATAACATTTATTTGGAACTCTTAATATCACCGTAAAACCAAAGTGGTCTCTTTTCCAACGGAACACGCACTAATCGGTACTTTATTGACTACACGTAGCCTTATTACGTTTTGATTAGAAAACTGTATTTCGTGTGTTTGTGTTTTTGTTGTCAAATGTTTTCCTTTATGTCAAATCTAGGAATTATGGGCAAAGTGCGGACACCAAGACACTAATAGTTCAGCTATATTTTTAATGTTAATTTATTATTTTTTAATTTTTACGCTGCGTTCTGTTTCCAGTGCTTGAAAAAGTAACAAAAAAGATACAAACCGTCGAATAGGAATTAATCAATCTGTTTTTGAGCCTTCTCCTAACCCACGAATAAGAAAATATTACTAAAAACAACTTATTCAATTTATCTCAAATTTTGCACAAACATCAAAGTGTTATGTTGGGAATCAACTGGTACAATTTTGGTACAACTCTAAGATAGCAGAAGAAAATAGCGGCTAAAAAATCAGCCTAAAAAACTACTTAAGGGATCGATTTCAAATTGTGGAACTAATTCAAGATGGTAGAACAAAATAGCGGCCAAATAAAATGTGTGCAACCGTGAAAAAAATCACGTTCTCAGGTTCTACATATCTTCACGTTTTAGCCTTCCTAGAGGCCAAACAATATGTTTTATCAATTCTGTCAGTTCGTCTGTCTGTCTGTCAGTTCGCTGCATAACTTACCAACTATACTTATCCGATTGACTTCAAATATTGATAAAAAATTCAGGGACACGGGTATGATCTGGGACGAACGAGACAAACGACCTAGTGAAATGTTAAAAAACATATTATTAAAAACTAGTTGTCTAATTTATCTCAAATTTTGCACAAACTTGAATGAATCTAAGAAGGAGGAACAAAATGGCGGCATAATAAACTGTTTAAAATATCAGCCTGTTAAACTACTTCAAATTGTGTGCCATAACTAATTGTCGTATACGGATCAACTAGTAAAACTGTGTTATCAATCAAGATTGCGGAACGAAATGGCGGCCAAATAAAATATTTGTAATCTTGAAAAAATTCACCCTCTCAGGTTTTACATATATTCACGTTTTAGCGTCCCTAGATGCCAAAAATATGTTTTATCAATTCCGTCGGTCCGGGTATCGATCTGTCTGTTTGTCTGACAGTTCGCGCCAAAAACTAGCTTAAAAACTACTTACCCGATTGACTTTGATCAAAAATTAAGGGCTCCATGGAGATGATCTGATGATATATTGGTAAAAATCCAGGACGGCGAGACAAAATGGCGGCCTAGTGAAAAAATTATTATTAAAAAACCACTTATTCAATTTATCTTAAATTATGCACAAACATCAAGTATTATGTTGGAATCAACTGGTAAAATTGGAGTACGAATCCTAGATGGCGGAACAAAATGGCGGCACAATAAACTGTTTAAAAATTCAGCTCGGAAAACTACTTAATGGATTGATTTCAAATTGTGTGCCATAACTAATTGTGGTATAGGGATCAACTAGTAAAAATATGTGTAATCTTGAAAAAATTCACCCTTTCAGGTTTTACATATCTCCACGTTTTAGCATCCCTAGATGCCAAAAATATGTTTTATCAATTCCGTCGGTCCGTTTGTCGGTCTGTCCGTCTGTTAATTCGCGCCATAGCTTAAAAACTACTTACCAGATTGACTTCAAATTTTAGTCGAAAATTAAGGTCATATGCGGATGACCTGGTAATATTTTGGTAAAAATCCAATATGGCGGAGCAATGTTAAAAAAATTATTACCAAAAAAACGAATTATCTCATTTACCTCAAATTTTGCAGAAAAATCAAGTGTTATATAGAAACTAGTACTAGAACTAGTACATCAGCTTGGAAATTCTACTTATTAAAATAACTGGTAACATCAGCCTGGAAATACTACTTAATAAAATAATTTAATTTTTGAGAGAAATGAAGAGGGGGAAGGAGAAGGAGAGTTAGAGGGGATAGGAGATGGAGAGGAGAGGGAGAGGGAGGAAGAGAGAGAGAGAGAGAGAGGGGATAGATTACCATTAATTAAATAAATTTATTTAGATATCCAACGAACTAAGTCAATATTCATAAAGGTACATAATATGGTCAGACGCACAAAATCAACATAAGAAATATTAATATAAATGAAAGATTAACTAACTTAAACAATCAACAAAACCGTTGTATCTACTGGAACATTAAACTTAAATTTTATGACACATTTTTTTAATGTCTTATAGATTTGTTTTCAACCAAGGGCCAAGGGGGGAGGGGTTAGGCCCCTCTGATCCCCACTGGATCCGCCTATAACAAAATCTGCTTTAGACGGCATCCACCAGCGGCGATTTCTTTTGCACATCCTCATTAAGAAGTATAAACAAGCGGTGTTGTTTATGCGTTCATATTCGCTAAATGAGTACGCAGCTTTATTAGTTTATTCCTATGACACACTAGATTTTTGACAAAATTTGATCCTTATTCGACATTTCATTATTTCATAAAATTTGAGTTCAATTAAATAAGTAGTTTTTATACACCGACTTGTCAAACATTTTATTAGGTCGCTATTCAGTTTCGTTACATTGGATTCATACAAAGATATTACCAATTCATTTTTACGTCGCACTTCGTTTTTGTACAACATTTAAAGTAAAGTAAAGTAAATAAATAAATAATTAAATAATTAAAAAATTAAAATGATTTAAACATGTTATTAGCCCGCTATTGTTTTCCGCCATATTGGGTTTGTATCAAGAGCATATATTTAGGAGAGGATATATGGCGCGAAGGCAATTGTTTCAATGTAAATATTCCTGCGACCCGATTTTAATTTTTGGTCAAAACTAGAAAGTTAGTTTATTTGTAAATGTTTATTTTGATTTGTACCGTAATTTGAAGTTTGATGGATGGTTTTACATTTTTCAGTCTTCCAATTCTGTATTTTCATTTTGATTCTCAGGATGGACGTTGGTTTCAATCTATGACTTCTTTTTATAAAAATGTTGTGTTGAAAATGTGGTACTTATTATTTATATGATACGGATCAAGGTGCAATCAGAATTATGTGTTCAGACTTGTAAAATACTAAAAATATCGTCGAAAATATCCCAATTAAAGAACTAATGAATGCTTGCTTGGCTTTATTAATTTTAATATATCTAAGAAAAGTTTTACTTTGAAATCTGCAAATTTACGTATCAAATCTTATGCCTTACTGGGTGCTGCAGTCTTCATAATAATATTTCCTATTCACCCAATATTTATTGAATGAAGACAGAATATAATATACTTACTAAGCCGCAATTTGACAGTTGACCTAAATTTGGTAAGTATTACATTGCTTTGATATATACAAATAAGGACCTCTATTCAGGTCACGTACACCTCTGTAAGTTTGTTTTATTGTCAGAATCAAGATCAACATGAATGCTCAAAAACAATTATGTCCTATGAAATATACCATATTGATTTTTTGACTCCTATAAAAAGTTTAAACAAGTTTTGTGCAATTAATTTGTTATACATGTAACTTTATTTTTGAAATATTGACATCTTAGTATTATTTGAAAATTTAAGATCTTAGATAGAATTTAAACTGATAAACTTAGAGGAAAATAATTAATTTTAAGAAAATTCCATTTTGCTCAGCTAAATTTTTGTATTTTTTTTTCACTCCTTGTAAATGCTATCTATATCTATGTTTTAATAGCCCAGTAATATTTTCTCGGAAAACAGAACTTTTTGTAGATTGACCTTTTTTTTGTAAAAATTGAAAATTAAATTTTTTTCATATTTACAAAAATTAAGTAGACACACTGTATATAAATGCTCTAAATGTTTTACTAAATTTCTAGCCATTGCCCATGTTTAGTAATGTCAATAGATAGCAAAATATAAATTTTGGGTGCCAAATAACCAGTGAATCTAATATTTATATTTGAAATATTTTTATTTTGTTTTTTGCTTTGGAGGTTCCGAAGACAAACAGAAGTGGACAAGACATAAATCGAACATTAAAAATCTTGTAGGAATACCATAAGTGAATTTTTAAAATGGAGTTTGTCTAGTAATTACAGTGCATTGAATTCTGGTAAAAGTCACATTATTGTACCTTACACAGAGCTTTTTTAATATTAAATTTAATTAATACAATTCATCAAATGGTTTTTTAAATTTCTATTACAATGAAAATGTCCAAATCAACATAAACGGTAACATCACAAATTGAGTATAGTTGAATGAAATTTTCAATAAACAACTTAAAACAGTAATTGTGTGTTTTTGTAACTATTGAAATGTTTCTTTGAAACATGAAGGTAGATTTTTTTGTTCAGAAAGTACTTGGCAAACTGTTAAATAAGCTAAATCTTTAAAATGTAAAATTTAATCTTAATTTTATTGACGTAAGTAGGGGTCGAGTACAGAATTCATTAAAGAAAAACAGCAACAAAATTAGATAAATAAAAAAAACATATCTAAAAAAAATTAAAAATATATTAGTATTATAGAAACGAAAGTACCTTTCACTGAAATTAAATCATAGAGGTAATAACAATATATAATTTAATTTTAATAAAAACTTCTGTAGCACTTCTTCCCTTTTCTCAAACTTTGTAATATTTCTATTTCTTAGTATTGTTACAGTCATTCATCAGTGGAACAGATAAGTTTTTATTTTTTGCTCCATATTTAATACTTTTTTCTGCTTGTCCACTCAAACTTTACAGACATCATTTCCATGGCAAGATTTTTCTGATCTTGGTCCTAAAGAACAAAGTGAAAATGTATAAATATATACATGAACATATAATAGAGGTGTACACAGGGGAAGCAAGCCGAAGCTGATTTATTTAGGCTCGGATGGATTAAGGCATGTAGACAGACCACTGATTAATGAAATTTCAATAACAAGAGTCTATTCAAATTTCCTAATTATTAGAATAATTTGAAAACATTCTAAAGCAAATATTAACTTTTCTCAAAAGTCTTCAAAAAGCCTAACGGATAATAAAAGTGTACTATTAAATAGTTGGTTAATGAAGCATGCCATATTAATAAGACTAATAATAATAAATAATTGAATCATTTATAGAATAGCACATTTCAAAACATTTTCAACTTTTGTGCTCTTTCTTTTAAAATTCTTGTAAAAATAAATAAATGAAAATAACTGAGATTTTTTAAGATCTGAAGAAACCAGCTTTGAAATTCAAAAAAATGACAACTAAATCCTTGACAAAATCAGTTTATCAATTATGTAAAGGAGCCCAGAAGAATTTTATCCCAAGCTTGACCAATTATTGAGTCATTTGTAAACATTTCTTTAAATCACTTTGTAATCTGTGTATAGCTACCTATATCCAATTTCTTAATTGATAATTCTTACTTTGTCATTGTTTTTTTTTAACACAAGTTTAAGTACCAAAATTAACAAGTAGGAACATTTACATAAATTAATTTTCCTAAACTTATCACTAATAAGAGACTATAATATGGTTCTAACTTTTAAGAATAACAAATAACAATTTTTTGCACCGATCTGAACAAATCCAACTCATTGAGAAAACTTTGCAAGTTGATATGCCCAAGAGTGGAGAAAATAATATATTTACTTTATGGGCTGATTATATTTAGGTAACACCATATAATAATAAATATTTTAATATTAAGCAAGTAACATGAAATTAATATTCACCTTCACTTCTCTGGTGTTTTAATTTTGTTTTTATCAATAATTAGGTAAGACTAATAGAAAACATATTTCATCACTAGAATTGAATATCATTTTGAGAGCCACTTTTTGAAAATCTCCATATCGTCAAGGAGGTTAAGAAGTCGGATAAACCAACCATTTATTAACATAATTCTATTCATTATGGTAAAATGTCTATTTATTTGACCAACTTTACTCATTATTACCAAAATTTACAAGCAACTCTGATTATTCTAGTATATTAATTACCTCAGCAGTCTCGTATTTATTTTCAGATTCAACCGATGCCTTCTCTATGATGAACTAATTTGCTTCAATAATCCGCTCATAATTTTCTACCCAAAACTTATTTCCTCTTCTTCTGGCCTAAGATTCATTTTCCCTCATATGCATTGATAGAATCCTAGTCTGAATAATTAACATTTATTAGTTTACTTGGTTTTTTACTAAAATTGTAAAAACATTTATGTGTCATCAACAAACAATGTAACAAATTCAAATGTTCTAAGGCTGACATTAAGTTTACTGTCATGCACTTGAAAAAAGTAGTAAAAATCCGAGAAGGGACATTATGAAAAAAGTTACTGTTAAGTCAATGAAAACACATAAAAATAATCTAGATGAACTTACTTACCTTCTTTCTTGAAATATCATTTAAAAGGGTCAAATACTGATTATTCAGAGCATCGAGAACACAGGAAGAGCTTATTTTTATTTACATTTCTACCAAACAAGTCACATTGGTTCAGGCAATTTTTCGCATAGTAAAACGTCCTTACTAGAACCTAGCATCGAAATGCGTCGTAATAGGTTGATTAAAGCTGTTTTTTTATAAACTTATTAACTTACAACGATCCAAAACGAATATTAATCTATTTAATCAAAATGCTTGAATTGACAGGTAGTTTAAAGTTTGTTTAGAATTAACGCCAAAAGTTGAAAATATACCGCCTTGTCGGCATGAGAATATTATGCTTGTTCCTTCTAATTTATAGAATTTTGTTATAAAATAATAACAAAATTGTGACTCCCAGTAGTTTTTTTGTAATTGCGTATCAGTTTTTTAAAGGTATATTATTAAGAAAATTAGGAAATTCAAGTATTCTATCACTAAATAAGAGTTTCGGGAATAAAATTACTTGAATTTAGACGATCGGCGTCCGCGCATGCGCAGAACTCGAATTGTTCCCTTCATAAAATTGGGTCGCCTGAGGAACATCCGCTACCCATATTTCTAAACATATATATATATATATATATATATATATATATATATATATATATATATATATATATATATATATATATATATATATATATATATATATATATATATATATATATATATATATATATATATATATATATATATATATATATATATATATATATATATATATATATATATATATATATATATATATATATATATATATATATATATATATATATATATATATATATATATATATATATATATATATATATATATATATATATATATATATATATATATATATATATATATATATATATATATATATATATATGACCAAAAGACTTAATTTCTGTGTCACCCTTGATTTAGTCATACAAAAGCTGACCAAGTAATTCTTTTAACAGTTTAATGTAAGTTAGTTTCTGTACTAAGCAAGACAATTAAATAAGTAATTTTCTTATACTGATTTATTAAACATTTTATTACCCAACTAACTCTTGAACCCCGAAGCGTGAAGTTCTAATAAATCTGATTATTTGTTGAAAACTGAACATATTTTTTTACTCTCATTGAGACTAGTAGAATATCCCAAAGTTTATAGTTATTTTTTTAGTTATCTTCCCTGGTCTAAGCTGTACGCGCAGCTCTAGAATGTAATAAACGTTTAAGCGTTTATGTAACGAGATATATTTCTAATATTTACTTTATAGAGAAGATAAGGAAATAAATTGATATTTTGTACAAAGTGGAGCCCGTAGCAATTTAGTAAATGGGATGCAGCTTAATAGCAGCAAGGCTGTTTATATTTTCTACATGATAAGAAAATAAATTGCGATGTAGGAATGGTATGGAACTGCGGTTAAGACAGGCAAATTCAACCGAAACTCTAAGAATAAAAAAGCTTAATTTTTCATAATAAATTAAGTCCATGCCCATTCTACTGCCGATTTAATTTTAGGCGAGGGAAAAACTTTTTTCCCAACGGTTTGTACTAGGGTAGCCACTCATACGATCGCCCAGTATTTCTACATCTTATGTTCTAATCAATATTAGTCGATTTGACGGCAATAAGAAACAGATACATGATGTGAATAAGTACGATCATATTTTTTAGCTCTTTGTGTTACTTCCCTCGTAAAACGGAAAAATTGTAATCGTGAAAAAATCACCTCCCAGGTGTTTATAGATTTTCACATTTGACTTCATAAGGGAGTGACATTTTTACATTTTATAAATTAAAAAGTTCTAGCGAGATGTTAAAAAAATTATTACTAAAAAATTGCGTATCCATTTTACTAGAAATTTTGCACAGAAATTTGGTATTGTATAGAAATCAACTGGGAAATATATATATATATATATATATATATATATATATATATATATATATATATATATATATATATATATATATATATATATATATATATATATATATATATATATATATATATATATATATATATATATATATATATATATATATATATATATATATATATATATATATATATATATATATATATATATATATATATATATATATATATATATATATATATATATATATATATATATATATATATATATATATATATATATATATATATATATATATATATATATATATATATATATATGTTTTAGATTTTGTCAAGTCTGCTGCTGTCCTACAGTATCTATTCCGGTCAAAAATTTTAGGATAAAGATGTGTGAAACTGCATTGATATTGATTTTAGTATACCCACGCATGATGATGCTAATGCACGATTTGGTGAAATACCTGCCTGATGAGGGTAAAGGCCCAGAAACCATGATCGCAGGAGAGTATCCCCTGACATAATTGAAAGCAGTTCTTCTCGTAGGCCGTTTTGCAACTGCAAAAAAGTTCATATTTTGAGTGTTCAACACATATCTTTCTCGTCCAAGAAATTTTGATAAAGCTATGTGAAAGCGTATTTTTATTGATTTTGGTATCATCCGAGGCAGTCTGCAGTTTGACTGGTTGCGTGCTGTTGGTAAAGTAAACGAACCTTTCCTCTTGAGAAGTCGGTGTTTGCCAATAATTATTACTATATCTTCCTATAATTAACCGCTACTGATTTCCTGTTAACATTTGTTTTATTTCAATTATTGTTACTAATAATTTAAAATATTATCTAACTACTTCTATTAAACAGAGGAGTGTGGCAAACAATTTAATAAAAATTATATATTCCTCTTGTTATAAAAACATTTAGCATAACCTAGCATTGCATATCTTATTTTATTTTTTAATATGTCAAAACAAAACCTTAGGACAAATATTAGGATTAGAATGCCTACCACAAATTAGAACTGGACCCGGAAACTCGTCCGATCACAACATTTATCACAAGCTAAATAATGTTTAGGGTGAATTCCACACCAGAAATCTTCCAACGGGTTTTTAAAGAATTTTTTAGCAAAAACTCCCTAAATAATCTGGGTGATATTATTGTATTTGTGTCATTTACAAAAAGAACACAATATATGTCTGAGGGAAGTACCTATATTCAAAACCGGCTCAACCATAAAAAGTTCTTGATGACAGATTGTTCGAGAATTAGACTTTTTGGGACTAATTATCCAACAAAGGCATACCCGCAGATGATTAGAAAATACAATCCATTCTTAATTTACGACTACCAGCTAAACAACATCACTGGTATACCTCTTTTTTTAGTTTCTCTTTATTTTAATACTACCTTATTTATTTATAATTTAAACATAAGGAGTTTTTTATACATACATACACAACCTCTTTCAGTATCCGTCGAATTATGTAATAAGATTGTTTGTTTACTGTTTTAACGTTGTATGTGTGACGTGTTATTTAATTTTAAAGGTACTATTTATTTATTTAATTTAAAGGCTTTTAGTTAGTAATTAGGATAAGTTTCTGTGATAGATCTGATGATGCCCGACCGGGTGAAACACGTGTAACCATTTTTTTTTTCATTATAAACTTTGACTGAGGCCGAGATTTAGCATCTGTTTGCTGTTTAACAAAAAAGAAGTTACACCTTTCTTAGGTCTAGTCAAATTCTTGAGAAAATTGATATCCGATTTGCAGGCAGATAATAAAAAAAGTAATACGATTTATCTGCGTCGCTAATCATCAAGGGAACTTTAAAAAATTAAAACAGATTTTAACCAAACCAACTACACTCTCATATCATCACATCAACTCACATCCAACAAAGATAATTGCTGACTCCAGTCCGATACACTTAGGCGTCTTTCTTTTACAGTTTAAAATTCAAATGTCAAAAGTAATTTCGTTCGCTAGCAAAAGCCTCACTGCAGTGAAAAGCAGATACCAAAACTGAGAAACAAAGCTTAATTCCTGTCTCAGCAGGGAAGATTTTACTTTTATTTACTTGGACTAGAATTCGAACTTGTTACTAATCACGCACAACTATAAGTTTATAATATTATAATTTCGGCAGACGTTTTTTCTATTTAATTAATTGCTACTAATAGAGGATTTTCTATGATATCAATTTCATTTCTATTACATTGCGAATATTAAGAGGTACATTTTTATTATACTATAAGTTAACTCTCTGTAATCCGGCCATTTATTGTTATTAGAACTGATTATATTTCCTCTATTTTAAGTGAACATATCGATTTACTGAACCATTTTTATTTTATTCTGTTTGCGTTACACTCGGCGCCACCTTTTATCAACAATGCTTCACGACCGTTTGTTTACACTTCACTACGAAAATCTGGTGTGTGTCGTATTATATCAGAAAACTGTGTTTTTTTAACCTTTCAGCGGACATATTTCGAATACTATAACAGATAAGGCGCTGAATTTGACTTGTATTATAGAGAAGACGTGGATCTAGTGCTTCAAAATTTTTCTGTACCATTTTTGGCACCGAGGATAAAATACCGCAAAGTTGACCAAAAATGAATACTTCTGTGTAACAGGATAGTGGTCTCACTTTTTTTTTTATTGACGAAATTTTCTGGAACGATGGTCCTTCGGGTCCTACAAAACACCATTGTTTTTGGTTGGATTTCGAACCCGTTTGAGGTGTTTAGATTTTTTTCCGTTCAAAAAGAGGATATTTTGGAACGCTTATGGCTCGAATTGGGTATGCTCTAGTCTAGAGAAATTTTCCAAGAGATATTTTTAATAGGAAATTTGGAGTAGAACAAAAATCTAAATGCATCTCTGGCGGAAAAGCGCCGCGAAAAAAGGAATTTTAATTTAAAGAAAAAAGTAGGAAAAAAGTATACATTTTCGGTCAAAAATCGATTCCGATCGATATACGACGCAAATTGTTAAGTGGCTTTGTTCAGCTCGATACACGTAAAACATAGCACGATCGTCGACGTCAAAGATATTTCACGTGTCAATTTCAAAGATAACGCAGCAATGTTTTGGTTCGGTTTGTTTTGCCAAAAATATATGGGGGAATATATCAGGGTTTCATCCAAATTTTCAATGATGCTCTATTCTATCATAATTCAAAGGTGTAATTTGTATTTTTGTGATTAGTATTTCCATTTCATTTTACAGTGAACTATTGTAATTAATTGGCATATGGAATATAAATTTTATTGTGTCAGTGTATTCTTTGTTTACACTTCATTCAAAGAATCGAGCCCCAAGAACATGTTTTACCATTACCTTACACGACAGTGCGAGGAGAATGTTTAAGTTCTAAAGAAGTCTTTATGACATTATTTTGTTGTTTTATATTTGATTTTTATGTTTTAAAGACAAATAAATATTTTTCATTTATTTACTATTATGTGTTATTATTGGTTGTAATAAATATAGTATATTCTTATGTGTTTTATTTAGCGTGTATACTCTTTTACATATTTGCTCTAAATTTTGGTAAATTTTTGAACTGTTTAATTATCTTTGCAAAGGCAGCCAAAGATGATTAGTTCATTCGTTCATTTAAGTGTAATTATAGTAAATGTATTTGAGTGTCAAAAGTTGTTTTTATTTAAACTGATGTATAACTTACTGATATTAAGGATTCATGTTAAAATAAATAAAATGTTTGTTTCATTGAGTCTTAATATATAACTACAAAGAACTTTATTTTTCAATATTTACATTTTATTAATATTTATTCATATAGGGGTGTGCAAATAATTTTAACAGTATCTTTACTTACACTTTTATACAGTACTAATTTTTCTATCAATTTTTGTAGAAATAAAGCAATATTCTAAAAATATTTTGCATAAAATAGTATAACGAATGAAATAATTTTTTTTTAGTTTTAACGTTATTTCAATTTGATACACTGAATTAGGATTTCCATAATATCAGAGTTAAACACGGAAAAATAAAAATAGCCGAAAAACGAAAACGGCCATTTGTTAATCAATATTTAGCCGTCAAGCTTATGTCAATAGTAATGCGAAGCGATGAGTTGGAATCGGTTGTATTGGACTAACAGACGTTTGGTAATAAAAAAATAGCCGTAAAGGTTATGATACCTTTAAAATTGAGTTGAAAGCAAATGTATAGGACTAGGCGCCTAGGATCACGCACACGACTCATACATGCCTCCAGAGTCTACACGCACATAGCGCAGCCAGATCTTCGAAATTAAAAAGCATGATGTTCAAAAAACTTTTTTTTAGGCATATAAATACCACAATAATAAAAAATATGAAAAATATATACAAAATATCTTACAGTGTTTCAAAAAAAATTTCCAAATTTTTCCGGTTTACTTTAGGTAATTTCAAACTGAATATTTTAACGCTCTCTCTAAATTATCAGACGTTTGTCGCGTTTAACAAAGGCTTACACATGGTTGTAACAGTAAAATAAGTTTTAAAAGCTTGTTTCTACTTTATTCAGCATCTTTTTTCCTGCGCTAGCTAAGTATTTTCCAAATTCTTGACAAGTTTTTGTACAGTTATGTTTTATCATAAGCTCTAATTCTAGAGCTTTATTACTAAGGCCTTTTCTTTGTTTCCTCGAAGCTACACCTATTAAACTAAAGATTCTCTTGCTCATTGCATTAGAATGTGAAAGAGAAAAATTATATGAACATATTTTAAGTAATTGGGAGATTTATGTTTAAAAGCAACCATTGCTGATTTATTTTTAAACTTATATATTTTCAGAAAAACTTTGTAAAAAGGATTAAAAGTTGACGTATTCTTTAAATAATAAGCCTGCATCTATGTGAATATTAAATTCAGTAGATATTTTTAAAAAATCTATCATATTTATATAAATCCTAAAATTTTATATTTTTTATTTTATTTATTTTTTATTTAAACCCATAACGTTTCCAGTTGTTGACACATTGTGAACAAAAAATTAACTTGATTTTAAAATAAATGGATATATGGATTCCTAACATATACTCAATGTATATGTTAGGAATAATTAATTTTTACTTAAATAAAACACTTCAGTATTCCAAAACTATAACTTTACTTCCGAAACGTACAAAGGATCTTACAAGAATGATCTCATCACCGGATACATATCGTCATCCTATGTCGAACGCTTATCTAACAAAAACAAATTCCTAGATATATTTTTTCATTTCTTGAAACCTTATCTACTTTCGTTCGCCTAAAGCTCACACGGCCTATTCTGACAATAAATTCGTTCTCGAATTTTATTTTCTATTCTGCCCGTACTACTACAGAAAAACATATTTATTACATACAATAGCAAAGAGCACGTCATTTTAACGTCTGGACACCCATGATCCGACGCAAAGAGCACATCTTTTAGCTTTCAATAAAATGCCAACCATTATTGCAAAGAGCACGCCATTTTCAGCGATTAAGTTCTCACGACCTTGATGCAAAGAGCAAGTATTTCAGCAATAAACAACAAATAATAAACAAATATTGCAAACAGGACGTCGTTTCAACATCAGGTCCTAATAACTTGATACAAAGAGCAAGTCTTTCAGCAATTTTGTTTTTTTTTTATTTTTTTTTGCATAATTTCTGTACTCTAACTGAACTACAACTAAAAGTTCACTTAACCTAACCAAAGCTCACACTGGCATTTCGTTTTTCAACAAATACTTATGTGATAATTATAATAAGCATAGCTCTAAATACTAATTACAAAAACTTACAAACAATTTATAAGAACTACTATTTGTGACACAGCAAACGAGTATAACGATAACAAGAAACAAGAAAAACAACAAACATAAAAACAATGGTTTCTAAACATCGGGCTCAAATTCATCTGGCCATATCCGGATCATCTCTGTAGCAGCAATTATTTTGCGATTAGTTGCTGAATTTACAATTTCTACCCTGTCATTAGACAACAACTGTAAGATTTCAAATGGGCCTTCATATCTAGGATCTAACTTAGAAACACGAGAATTACCAGATGGATGAAAAATTAAGTCTTCTACCATTAAAATTTTATTCTTTATTCTTTTTTATCAAATCTGTCTTTTGACTCTAAACCACAACGTATAGAGCGCTCGTGGGCTGTTTTGCGATCGTTAAGTAAATTTCGGTCAGTGGTTGTTATTGATTTTATACTTTCCGTTAAAGTTTAATTATCTCCCGTGTCTATATTTCGTCCTATTAACAAAATAAAGTGGGGAGAAACCTGTTAATTTTTGGATAGCTGTATTAAGGGTACGTTGTACCGTCGGGAGGACGCTCGCCCATTCTGACTTATTGTTATCTATATTTACACTTAGCAAATCTAGAACTGTGGAGACATATCTCTCTACTTGTCCGTTTACACGCGGGGCACTTTTGGCAATAAGGTGTTGAGTAATGTTCAATTTTGTAAGTAGCTGTTTCACTCGTTGATCGGGGAAATTAGTTCCCCTATCACATATTAACCTTTTAGTATTTCCATATATATTCAGATAAATTTCAATTTCATATTTTGTGAATGCATCTATTAAGAGTATTACATTCTTATAACCCTCTGGTGTTAAGGGGAATGTCCCTACACAGTCGCAGTGCACTGTATGAAAAGGAATTGGAATTTTTTCAATGGGATTTAACAGTCCTTGTTTAGGTATGTTTCTTATTTGCAATACACTTCAGGCAGTGATACAAATTGTGCCATTCGCGGAAACCAAAAATAATGGTTTATCTTTGTAAAAGTTTTATCCGGCCCAACATGAGAGCGTTCATCAAGGAAAATCGAGTATAAACAGAGTCTACTGCCTTTTGGAACAAAGGCCCTAGACTTTTTTCTATGGGGATATCTTGAAGGCATCATCTACCAAAGGCAATACTACACGATCGAAGATCTACAAAACGACACAAGAAGAGCCTTTAGATATTTACAAGCTCGCCAAATGATTGTGCTTAACGCACTAAGTAGAATAAGAAAGATGTGTGATATGTGTATAAGGTATAATGGGGAACAGTTCAAACATTATCTGTAATTTCTACACCCTGCATAGCCTTTTTTTCTAATTTATTCAATAGTAAGTATTTGACAGAATACAATTTTATTGTCAACATTAGAAAAATAACTAAATTATCGTCATATGCATATATTTTTAGTTTATAATATGTGTTTTTAGTAGATTTCTTAGATGTTTGTGTGTTTCCCTAGCGTAAAAATTAAATAGTATGAATCTTTGTTAACTGATTTATTGTTTAATAATGATATTATAACAAACTTTGGTACAGATAATTCAGATTTAGAAAATTAACACACAATTTTCATGGCCTACTAGAAAAACAGATTAAAATTTCTTTAATTTGACTTAATTGTCGATACCGGATTGAAATAAATATCAAGCGTTATATATTTTTGAGAAGCTAAAAATGAGCGGAAACCAAATATTAAAAATATATAGAGTATCCCATGTAAAGAAACCCAACTTTAGTTTATACCTAGAAAACGATAGTAGCTAACCAAAAACTGTCTACGCCGCTGGATTCTATGCAAAAAACTCTATAGAAGTTAGTTTTCACCTTTTCGGTACGTTGCCAGACCATCGAGATGTATCTCAAAAACGAAGAAGGATAGTAAAAATTTGTTTGTGGCTTCTTTGGTTTCACAAAAAAGTAGCACAGTGTTGCGAAAACCGCATCTCTCTATCTTCAGTAACAAGGGAGATACCCCGCAAAACCAACGAAATTCGGATACCCTGTAAAGTATTAGTGAGACTTGTTGTTTGAGGCGCTACGCCTGATTTTTGATTTTATCTTTATTTGCCTTTTACTTTACTTTGGCTTTATTGAGGCCTTTATATTTTAGCTTTTGTTATTTTATATTTCGCCTTTTTGTGCCATTGGTCAATTTTCTATGAAATTGTCATCGTTATCTTGGATTTGACATCATTATGCTTGTTCAGTTTGCTCGTCATGATTTTGACTTACTTGACCCTATTTTGGTTTGACTGTTTAAACCTGCCGCCTTTTTGCTACCAAATGCTAATTTCGACGTTTTGTTTTGCACTATTTAGCTCAGAAGAGAACAGATCAACTGTAAGGGTTACTTAAGGCTAGTTGGTGTTTACTCAGTGGTATTCTCAATGAGGGTCCATAGAGCTCAGGAATACCAGCACTGCGATTAGAATACGCAAACGAACATTATGTGAATGGATAATAAATCTGACCGTGATTACCTAATATCTTATTCATACATTGCCATTGAGCTTCAGTTGACCTATTAGAATTCAGCAGCCACTGCCGACAACCAGTGACAACACTCGGAACACCCAATTTAGTTTTTTTATGTTTATTTAAGTCTGCACGGTGCCTAGTCGCTTGCGTTTAGTGCGTCTTTTAGCCTGGTTGTCTTAAATTATCTTTCCTTTTCTATTGTCGTTTTTTTCTTTTCCCACATACTAGTTACCTAGTCAAGCAGTATTGAGCAACCACCTGAGGGTGTGCTCAATTCAAGGTCAGTTGTTTTGATCACCCTCTTTGGAGAGTTTGATAAACTCTGCAGGGCGAAGTGGCCGGGGACTTTTTTTCCCGTTTATTGATTTAGTTTAATCTTCATTAAGTTTAAGTGGTTAAAGTTATTTTGCTTGAGTTACATTGTAGTATCTTCTTTAGTCTGGTGGACCTATATCTCATTCCCATTTGCCTGATCCTATGTATGGGTTACAGCTTTGTAAATCATTTTTAGCTTAAGTTCGGGTATCCACTTATTTGTTACATAGTCAGTTTTGTATCTTTATTAATATACCTTTAGGGATTATTGATATTCTGCCTGAACTACCTCTTTATATCTCTTAAATCGTGTGATACAATGATTTATTTGTTTGGATTAGAGTTGTAACGAGGTTTTTTCTCTATTCTTCCTCCTATATTTACTTTACTTTGGAGCTTACTATAATTTGACATCTTTGGTAAAAATATAATTTGATTTGAACATCTTTCTCAGTTAGCTTCCAAGCGCTGTATGACAAGAGACTGGGAAAATAATTTCTTTTATTTTTACCTCTAAATTTTATGTTGATTCAGACTTGTTACATTTTAATTTAATTCTGAACATCGCTTAGCTTTCTGTAAAAAGTTTTTTTGGAAAAGGAGAATTGTAAAACAATTTTGGCAAAAGTTTTTTTTATTTAATATTTGCTTTTATTTAATTGCTACTAATAGAGGATAACTATGATATTCATATCTTTTGTATTACGTTGTGAATATTATAGTGGTGCATTTTTATTATACCATAATCTCACTCTCTATAATCTGACCGTTTATTGTATTTAGAAGTGATTATATTTCCCATATATTAAGGGAACATATATATTGCTGAACCTGTTTTATTTGAACTAGTTTTGCCATACACTCGACGCCACATATTATCAACAACTCTCAGTAATTGTTAAAGCTAAAGTGCAGCACTACTTTTATTATGGAATAAGAATTGTTCTCAGTGGGCTGCTATCTGCTATGCTTGAAGGTTGCGGATTTTCCCAACGCGGACTTATTAGATAGTAATATATAATTATTGATGCGGGTTTATTATTTTGTAATGTATAATTATTGTGTATTTATTTTATTATTCAATTATACAAAGTAAAAAACTCATAAATTACAATAATTTTGGGAATCTTGTTTTCTTCTTTTCTTAATCAAATATGTCATCATTCTCCCTTTTATTGTTGAATTTGTCTTTATTTCTCTTCTTCCAAACATCTGTTATAGGCCCAGAGTAGTTCTCAAATAAGATTTTTTTTATATTAGGATTGGTTTAAGACTAATACATGCTTCGTAACTTTCATTCAAAATCCTACCTTTTATTCTCTTATTTTCATCTTTTCTTCGGATATCTAACATAGAAAGCATCTGTTGTAGTCTGTTGTCTGTTCTCTTTTTGTAATATTAATTCATTTGGTTTGCCCTTTTATTTGTATTTCTCTTTTGTATCATTTTATTTTCATTCTTTACTTTTTTACTGTGATTTTTAGGTTTTTTCTAGTACAAATTCATTATTATCTAGAACATGCGTCTACGCAAAAATTGTAAAAGCAATGTTCAATTACGTTCAACATATAAACAAATAAAAACTTTCCGTTCAATATTAATATTGTGACGTCCGTGTGAAAACTCCAGAAATAAGTCGTCAAACGGCCACGTTCATCAGCTCAGAATAAACATACATGTCATCCTAAACAACAGATTAATACAGATACAGCACTTTCGTTTGGCCGCTTTGGCGCCCAAATCATCGCATGACCTCAATTGGCGGAGAACCTATCAATACAGTTTAAAGAAAGATGAATCTGCTATCAACTCAGTAGCGTTGGTTCGTATGCAGAGGCGGCGTTTTTTGTCCTTCGAAGCGCCGGCCGCTGAAGTAAAGGGCAAATTAAATTTAAGTATTTAGTTTTTAACGACTCTCTTAGATATTATTATACAAAATAATATCAAAACATGAAAACTTCTAAAAACTCAGTGGTATGGTGTGTGCTACCAAATATTGCAAAATTACAAGCTACAAATCAACTCATAGCTTTTTTAGATTTTCACTTGCTATATAGTTTGCGACATATAATAATAGTTAATAAAAACTTTAAGATAGATGCTAAAACGGCTCTAAATACACTCTAGCCTATGCAATACTAATTCATATTTTAAAAACAAATAAATAAACTTCGTTACTAATTGTGTCCGTGTTTTGGGAGCCCACGGCAACAAAAGTGAAATTGTGGAAGTCACAGATAAACTAGCGATCGAAGGATCGATACGCGAAATAAGTGAGAATGTTTACATGCCATTTCTTCTGTGGCATCGCGTTATATTAAATTTGGAGATTTTTCGAGATCGCGTTTTTAATCCCAGGATTTTCCACACTGTAAACTGATTTCGAGATCCCAAAATTGAAAGACCTAATGGCAGGAATTATTTTTAAGCGTTTTTTTTATTATTATTTACATTACAAATACGTATTGTTTAAATTTTGTTTTTAAAAAACTTGTATTAGGTCCACTGGTATGTAACTAACTATGAATATAAACAAATTTAGGAAGTCGGTTTTAACCTACTTCGGATTTTACTTTCTTATCGATTTGAAATTTTCCAAGTGTACATAATTCGGATATATAATAATTTGGTACCATAGGGCTGATCGATGGTACCAAATAGTACTGATCGATTTTAACCTACTTCTAACCGTATGGATTTGAAATTTTGCAACTCTATCTAATTCGGATGACAATACAGTTTCCCACCATAGAGCTTATCTGATCGCATTGATGATACCAAGCGATTTTAACCTACTTTGAACTGCTGATCAGCCCGATGATACCAATCGATTTTAACTTACTTCTAATTGTTTTAAAATATTGCAGGTGTGTGTCATTTAAATGGCACTACTAAAATTTGGTACCAACTAGCTTATCTGACAAGCTCGAAGTTACCCAATGATACCCATGGTACCAGAGGGTAAACCTCTCGTATTTCGGCTCATTTGGTTTGTTTGGACGAGTTCGGTAAATAATTAGGACTCGACAGTCCTATACATAATGTTGTACCATCAAGCTGATCTGATTAATTCGATGGTACCAAATAATATAGATAGCCGGTACTAGCTAGTAAACCCCTTAAGTTTGGGCACAACTGTTTTGTTTTGATGAGTCTAATAAAATGTGTAAAAAGTAAAAAATAATTTATAGTTTCAAAAATCTAGAAAACAAGCTTTTGTCAGTAACGCACTAAAAAGTTCAAAACAATGTAACTTTGTCGAAATTAATTAAACGTACGTGCTTCTTAAAGAAATATAACCAAAAAGCGCATCACACTTTTTTACATAATCACTGAATAAAATATGTTTTAAATAAATTACATTAATTTGTAGTTTTTAGTGCGTTACTGACAAATGCATGTTTTCTTGTTATTTTAAACAAAAATCTTTTATTGAATCGATGATCGCATAATATGGTTTTATTTATTGGGATTTAGTGATGATCACATTGATTGCATAAAGCATGTTTGTCATGTTGGTATTAAAACTTTTATTTTTTATCTAATCTTAGAGCAAGAAACTGGGTCATGGCTTGAAACAGAGAATATCTTTTAGATAAAATAAACGATCTGCATAAAACTCAGAGGTTAGGTAGCTTACACTTCGAGAAAAAAATATTTGTAAACAACCTGCATAACCATCTTCAACCGAATACTGCTTTAACCGTTTTCCCACAGCTGGAAGGAGGTTCCAGAAGTTTTCATGACCCCGATTACATGCCATACGCAAAATGACCATCACAGCACATACCATCAGATGACATGATACAAATGGAGCATTCTAGGCATCTTGCATATGAAGAGCCACCACAACAGTCACAACTAACACATCAAGTGAAAGAATAAAAACTTAAAAAATTAGTTTTTAGCTTAATATCTATTAAGAGAAATTTTTGAGATTGCGAACAAAAACAAATTAATGATATAGAAAAATGAAAACATGAAAAAAAAATGATGCGTCACGGGACGTAACGTGTCTTGGGACATTAAATAAAAAGTATCTTAATAAACTTTCATAAATCTATAATAACTTAAACCACTTTGTACGTGCATGACTACTATATGTTCACTAATTTTTCAACATAATTATATTAAACTTGTTTAAACATTACCCACAAAATATTTTAATAAGGCCCTGCGCAGAAAAATAAAATACTTTGAGTAAATCTCTGAGTTCTTCGCCCAGCTAATGCAGTGCGATTAAACACGTTTATGAATAAATATTCCAGGAATGCGGTATCTGATTGGTTGGTAATCTGCGCCTATACCGAGGGCCTTCTCGAAGATTTCAGTAAATTCCTCTAGAATAGTTCGATGAATTCTGAATTCATACATGCAATATAAGAAAAGGGACATTAACGATTTGGAAATAGTCAAATATTAGACGTGTTAGAGTTAAGATTATTAGTTGTGTTTTACTGAGTGTTTAATAAAGTTAGTGTTCTTTGTTAAAGAAATATTTCTTATCAAAAGAACCCGTAACAGTTGGTGTTGGAAGTGAGATATTGACTGAAAATTAGTGAGAACATTTAACACTGGAAAATTCGAAGGTAATTAATGATTGTGACAAAGTTTGAAGCCATCTGTGTTTCAACCAGAAGGTATTTTGTTAAGCATTATTCCCGGACATGACCATTTACCTGTTTGTGACTACATTCTTATTTTTCTACAAAATTCTATTCTATTCGAAAACATAACAATGCCCGTAAATTTTGTCATTGCCATCGTGTTTTGGACCTCAAGAAGATCATATCAGAATCATTTTAAGAAAATGTAATAGCATTCCATTTTGAAACTAAACAAAATTCGTGAGTTTTGACCTTGCCATCATATTTTGGAAAAGGCCTTATTCAAGCAATTTCAAGAAATTTCTAGAACATTCTATTTCCAAACTAACAAAGATTGGTGAGTTTTGACCGTTCCATCGTGTTTTCGACCTCAAGAAGATCTTATCAGTGGCATTTCAGGAAAATTCTAGAACGCTCTATTGCTAAATTAAACAAGATCCGTAGGCTCTGATTTTGCCATCGTGTTTTGGATCTCAAGATCACATCAAAGCCATCTCAAGAAAATCCGAGAAAAATTTATTTCGAAACTAAATAATATCCGTAAGTTTTGAGTTTGTCATCGTATTTTATACCCCAAGAAGACCTTACCAGAAACATTTCAAGACAGTTCTAAAAAGTTCTGTTCTAAAACTAAGTTTGCACATTGCTTGCATCTACGTCGCAAATAAATATCCCATGTTGAGTGAACACCAGAATTGGACTAGGACATAAAGCTGATTTCGGTCTCCTAAATGCGGTGCACATTCTGGAGTCCAGTTGTAAGCAAATTCTATAATATGAGCATAATTCTAATAAAGTTCAAAGTTCATTTTTGTCTATGGGTGTTGACCAATCCGTTATGGTTTCGATCTTCCTTTCGTTTGCCTGAATTCCCTCTTTAGAAACAACATGTCCCAAGAATTTCATGTTCCTTTAAAACAGGCAATATTTCTTTGAGTTCAGTTGCAAATTTCCATTTCTAAAACGGCTGAAAACGTTTTGGATGTTTTTCAGATGATATTCGAATGCTTGACCCATGACCATCACATCGTCTAGGTGGCCCCAGCAGTTCTTCCATATACCTCTTAAAAGCATTGCACCGACCAAAAGCCATTACCTTGAATTGTAACAAACCACTACTGATAGAAAAACAGTTTTCTCTCTATTTTCTTCTTAAATAGTTACTTTTCAATATATACTCTTTAAATCCAAGGTGGAAAACTATTTGGATCCTGACAAAGTGGTTAGAGTATTGTCAGTTCTCAGTAATGGGTAGCTGTCCTTTTGATGACTTCATTAAATCTGCGGTAGTCCACACAAAATCAAATACCTCTATCTTTCTTCATTATGGGAATTACATGTGCTGATCATGGACTCTTTGATTCTTGGATAAACCCATTTTTAAGCATTTTTTCGTAGTGGTTGTCTAATCAGGCCTGTCTTTTCAGTGTTGATTCTATGCTTTACTAAGTTTGGCCGTCCTCAGTTTTAGATATGTCGTTTTGACTTAACATAAAATTTTTGGCTTTGTCATGGGACCAGACGAATTCATGACTTTTCCATAGCTTGGTTTTTTTACTTTGAGAATCAGATTTCTGTATATGTCACAATTAAATATTTTTAAATATTTTTAAATATTTGTAATTGTATATGTCGCAATTACATATCTTATTTTAATTTTACTGAAGCTTTATTGTCTGTTCGTACTAACGTTTTTCCGATCAGATACATCCCTGGCTTGCTGCCAAACTAATGGCTGTACCAATCCAGTACAGTATCCAGAATGTGTCTCCAGTTTCCCCTGGACAATTGTTTCTTTGCTGCTAGTATTTGCGCACTTTCAAAACATATGTTTGTTGTTCGGGTTTCCTTTTCAGTAACCAAAACCAATTATTCGTTTTCAATTGTTACGATGTTAAGTACAGGATCAAAAGATAAGCCATGGTTTTAATCAAACCCATTCCGAGAATGAATTCATCTTATATATCAGCCACTATTGTTTCATGGTGAATTAAAGATGAGCCCAGTAAAAATCTAACAGTATCTTCTCCATATACAGGCGTTCTCCTGTTACGATGAGCAACAACAGTTTTTCTACAAATGGCTTTACTTCTTTAGTTTTCGACGAGATTTTTTCTGACCAGAGAAACCGCTGCTCTGGTGTCTACTGTAATCCTTACTGTTTTTCGACTCACTACACCCTTTAGTGTCAGGCTTTCATAGGGTTTGTTTAAGCTCTTAATGAAGACAATCTAGGGGCTTCGTACTATTTAGCCAGCATTTGCCTCTTAACATTGGCTAATAGTCGTTTCCCTGTCTGAAGTCGGAAATATTTTGGCTTTATCTCCTTGGTCATGGAGAACTTGTTTCTCTAGAAGGAGACCTGGACGTTCTTACTTTGCAAACATTTTGTGTGTCTGTCTGTCTATGGGACCTAACGTCTAGACTTTTTCCTAGCTAATCTAGAATTGCCTCAAATTCTTTTCTCATAATCTCGTGCTTATCATCGGCTGGTTCTTCCACAGTAACATATCTCATTTCAGGGTTTTGGTGCATTAAACATAGCTGTAAATGCTAAAACACGAACAAGTGCACCACAACTTTTGCTAAATTTGGTCATTTTTAATTTTTTTTTAATTCTGGGGTCTCGTAGTCCATCCACAAATGCTGGCATCCATTCTTGCATTTCTTCACCTGATGTAAGAAAATTCTATTAATATTTTTATGTTGGACTTAAATTCTTGAAGATGTTTATTTCTTAATCATTTAAAATATTCTCAAGTCGGTTATAATCTCTTTGTCTTTTGGTCTCTTGATCATTTAAAACACTTTCCTGTCGGCCCGATATTCTTGTTTTTCTTTTTGTCTTTTAGCCTCTTGGTAACTTAAAAGCCTATCATGTTCTTTTTGTGCCGATCCTGTTCTTCTTTTTCTTTCTGTCGTTTAGCTTCTTCATCTTGTTTTTCCTTTTGTCTTGTGGCCTCAGAATCTTGCAGACATTTTAATATTACATGTTGTTCTGCTTTCTTTTACTTTCTTTAGCTTCTCGTTCTTGTTTCTTGACCTCTTCATACAAATATTCTGATCTGCCTGTAGTTGAAATTGTTCTTAAATCTTTTTTACATGTTCCTCAATTTTAGTTGTTTGTTATCTGGTATTAGGCGAGCAATTATATTTCTATAGATTCTTTTTTTCTTTAACAACACCCTGGCAAAGTCAAATTGGCTGAATCTTGCTTGCCTTCGTAAGAGCACTTTACCATTTCCACAAATATTTGAATAGGCGAAAAATCCTGAATAGAATAGGTCATGCTGCATTAAAATGTCTTACGAAAATGAAAAATCCAAAATGGCAATTAGTCATGTGGCCAGAAAAGTAGCAATAATATAACTTCCAAAGTAAACATCTACCCAGCAGGCAACATAAAAACGCTGATGCCTTATCCAGATATTCATGTAAAGAAGGACGGATGCTCTGTCAAAAGGTAGATCAACGGAAAGTATGTTTACAGAGAAATCAAAGCATTTACGATTAAGCCAAACGACGAAATGGTCAACAGAAGAATGGCGAGCAGATCAGCTAAAAAACTTCGATATTAGACCAATTTTGCACGAAAAAGAAAGTACCAAAATTAGACAAGAAAGGAAAAACATCTCTGACAAAAACCTTGGATTTAAGACGCTGTGGGCTCAGTGGGATTCATTGGTCGTTGAGGATGTATTGTCGAAACGAGTCTGGGAAAGTGCTGATAAAAAACCACTAAATTGCAATTAGTAGTTACCAGAAGAACATATTATAAAATCTGGAGTGCAATGATCCGACTGGGTCCGCAATCATAAAAATAAATGAATCAATATAACGTCGGTTTATCATTCGAAAGAACAGCAATCCTGCTGGGTTATTTCCCAAGTCCGATCGAGGTAACAAACACATCTTATTTGGATTATTTCAGTAAATAGCCTCGAGCATTTGCTCTCGCAATCCAGGAGCTACAAAAATCGCCCAAGTTTTGGTTGAAGAAATCTTCAGCAGAGATGAAGTGTCACTGAACTTCATTCAGACCAAAGACGAAATTTCGAAACAACCATTTTTAAGAAAATTTGTGAAATCATGAGCAAACGGAAGGCAAAAATACCCCTACATCCTTCTTCAGATCAAACGATTTAACAAGATTATAGAAGAAAACTCTCTAAAATTGTTGCCAAAAATCAGTGCGAGTGGGACCAATACATGTTCTTGTTTTTCCTGATTTATAGGACACTAAAACATATTTTATTAAAATGATACAATTTTAACAACATCGCAAATCGTTTAGGTTATATTTTATAAGGACTTTAACTTGTCTTGAGAAATGAAATATAAAACACATTTTTAAGAATAAAATTGTTTTATATCATGTCAACGTAAAATATGCCTTTATGAAAATAAAAACAGCTCAGGAATTTTCTTTTTGTTTTAAATTAGCCAAATATTTTCTTTCATTATTTTAAATCCCTGAATGGAAGCATTGTTCTACACGTCATGGGAATTGGTTCTGTTGTCTTCTAAAAGCCAGATTTGAAATATACTGTAATAAAAATTAAAAGGTAGCAAATAAATTAAAAAATTAACTACGCTATAAGATTCATGTTTAGATATAAACTTATTTGAGAATTAAAATAAAATATACTTTTATAGTTATTTATCATTCAGTGGATATAAATAACAATTAAGATGTAAAACGTTTTATTTCCAAACTGAACAAAACATATTTACTTCCCTTGTAGAAGGTAAGTATTGTAATCGTAAAAAAACCATCCTCCGAAATTTTTTCAGATCTTTACGTTTCAGGGTGCCCAGATGCCTAAAAACATGTTTTCTCAATTTCATGGGTCTATCGGTTTATCGGTCTTGCTATTCACACATAGCCAGAAAACTCATTAACTGATTGGCTTCAAATTTTAGTCAAAAATGAAAGGTCAATGGGGATGACCTGGTAATATTTTAGAAAAGAATCCAGTATGGAAAAATAAAATGGTGGGTTAGTGAAACAATAAAAAAAATATTGCTAGCAACTACTTATCAAATTTATCTCAAATTTTGCACTAAAATCAAATATTATGTAGGAAACTGGTAAAATTTTGGTGCGATTCCAAGATGACAGAATAAAATGGCGGCTTAATAAAATATTTAAAAATTCAGCCTGAAAAAACTACTTATTGGACTTGTTTCAAATTGTGTGCCATAACTAATTGTGGTATAGATACGAACTTGTAAAATTGTTGTACTAATTCAAGATGGCGGAACATAGTGGCGGCTAAATAAAATGTTTGTAGTCGTGAAAAAATCACCCTCCAAGGTTTTTTCTTCGCGTTTTTGCGTCCCTAGATGTCAAAAAATATTCTTTTTGTTAATTCCGTCGGTCTGTCTCTTGGTTTGTCTGTCGTCTGTCAGTCGCACTATAGCTTAAAAATTACTTATAAGATTGACTTCAAATTTTAGTTAAAATTTCAAGGTCATATGGGGATGACCTGGTAATAAAATTTCGGTAAAAGTCCAATATACCCGAACTAGATGGCGGCCTAGTGAAATATTAAAAAAAATATTACTAAAAAACTAATTATCCAGTTTACTTCAAATTTTGCACAAAAATCGAGTGTTTTATAGAAATGAACTGGTAACATTTTGGTTTAACTATAAGATAGCAAAATAAAATATTTATAAATCAGCCTGAAAGAGCTAGTTATTAGATTAATTTCAAATTTTGTGCAAGCATTAAGTGTGATATAGAGATAAACTGGTAAAGTTGTGATACGAATTCAAGACGGTGTAACAAAATGGCGGCGAAATAATTTTTTAAAAAAACGACGTAAAAAAATCTTATTCAATTGAGTTTAAATTTTGCAGAAAAATAAATGTGATATAGGGATAAACTGGTAAAATATTGGTAGGAATTCAATAATGGAACAAAATGGTGCCCAATAAAAATGCGTGAAAAGACATTATGCGTTACTAAATGACTATGTCTGTACTGCACTAAATTGAGTCACACTTCATTATTCCCAATAAAAGAAATGATTCATAACGAGAGAAGTTACAGGTAAAGGAAATTTTCAGATTTTTAAATAAAAGATATTTATCACTACAGCTAACGCATTATAAATATTTCACCTTTTCGGATATTATCACACCTGAGCAGCACACATCAACAATCAGGTCGAATAGCCTTAAAACACAGGGCTTGTTTAAAATAAATCTTACATAATCTATTACAGGAATAAAACAAAATAAAAGTGGGATATTAGTATTAGTGTGAATATATTTGTTCAGAATAAAGCGTCTTAAATTTGAGCAGCAATAATTATTCGATTCTTGAATTGCACACAAACTAGAAAAAATATCTTTAGCTAAAAAAACATTAAATCTGCTTCAAGTAGAAGCGCTTTATTTACATCAGAAAGGGATTAGTTATACCTTTCTATGTTAATGATTTCGTAAAATCTTTCGTCTTATCTAAGAAATTAAATCAAGTGCCTTTAACTGTTAATTTAATAAAAAAAGAGTTTATAATACTTATCCTAAAAATAACATAGACAAATTAAACTCTGAAGTTCCAATTGGTCGAAAGAAATAATAAAATATATTGATAAAAAATTTTTTTTTAAAGGTTTTTATTTTCTTTCTAGCGTACGCGGGTAGTATATAAATGTTTTTTTCGGGATTATTGCCTACGAGGCCAAGATTCGCAAATTTATGTTTAGTATTAAAAAAAATTATTTTCACCAATATTATTCATGACTTGCCCTTCAGGCACTTCAATTGTTTGGTGTTAAATAATAAGAGTATAAAAGAAAAACTATTTTGCCCCACTTATGGGAAAGCAATGTAAAACTGATGATTATTAATGATATTATTATTATGGGCTATATCTCGCGATATATCGCTTCTGTGCTTCCAAAAGTATGAATAAAAGTTTATGCAAGTCCAAAACTCCCCTTAAATTATGTTAGAGACCAACTATAAATTAGGTTCCACACGGCCAAAAGCCCGAATTTTTGTAAGGAAAAATATGTATTCGGGTTTATCCCTATTAATTTTAAGAAAAACTTTACTCAACTTTTGGTGCAGGTTTCGAATACCTCTTTCAGAAAAAAAATTTATCTCCGATCTACGATTTTTTTTAGCAGGTATAGGACAAAAACTGAAGCTTTTGACCTATAATTGCTTAACAGACAACTGTATCCTCAATATGTAAATAGATATCTTTCATATCCCCTATAGACTTTTAATTTTTTAAATTAAAATTCTTAAATTTTTAAAAATTCAGTTTTTAAATTTTAAAGATAAAAAAAAATATCTCAAATAAAAAACATTCGCTTGATCGAGTTATTTAACTTTAGTTATTATAAAAAAGTGCAAAAACCTAACTTAACCTAACTTCAAGATAACCTTGACTCAGCCGGCCACGCCCATAACCCTACTTTTAGAGATACAAAAAAAGTTACGCTTCATCGAGTTATTTAACTATAGTTATTCCAACAAAGTATGGAAATTAAATAGTCTTCCACTAAATCGCAAAAAATGGAAATTGGTTACGTTAGTTATATTAGGTGCTCCAGCTCGGTATCGGTATCTCGGGGAAACAGGGCCGGCCATAGGAGCTGGCGCGCCGTAGGTCCACAAAAAGTTGGCGCCCTCAGTTTTACCTAATTAACTCAATAGAAAATAATACAATTTTTGGAAATTAGTATATTTAAGTGAGTTTTAACATAATGTTTTATGGACTATAAAAATAATAAAACATACTATTTAAAGGAATTTGTCTCGCCGGGACTTCTGCAAGGCAAACTGCTCTATAGGCTCACTGAAGTCTATAGAATGTAGAAGTTCATTTTCTACAGCAATCATTCCAAGGGATGTTAACCGCTCTTGGCTCATTGATGACCTTAGATAAGTTTTAATTTGCTAAAGCTGCGTTCACCACAGTGTTGCCAACTAAGATGACCTCGGAATAGTACAGTGTTCAGGAAAATAATAGTACAAGAGAGGAAATAATAGTACATGATAAATTGTAAAAACCTAAACTGTTACAAAACTAAAACTAATAAAATGTTACAAAACTAAAACTATTAAAATACTAAACTAATAAAATAGTCTCATATACCTCTATTCTTGCCAAATCTGAGACGGAGGTGTAAATGAAATTCACGATTTTTAGGGACGTACGGGGCCGTGTAAAAATTGGTAAAAACCGCCAAATTCCCATATCTGTCAAGAGCGACATCAAAACTTAAAAGCTAAAAGTGATGAGAAATTTTAGCGACAGCGACACCATCATAGAAACGTAAATGAATCGATATCGACATTATCGCAATCGACTGAATCTGAAAATTTAATTCCCTTGTTTGATTCACGATGTTTGGTTGAGGTTTTTGCTTGATCAGTCGATTAGTCAATAAATAGTATTTTAGGTTTTTCTATTGCAAGGGTCAGTAGTACATAGTACACAAGATCTTAAAAATAGTACAAATAAATACTATTATAATAGTACTGTTGACAACACTGGTTCACCACTAGCCACAGTCACTGGAATCGTTCAATAAATAAATAGATCGATTACCTTCGAACCGATTGAGCCTTGGAAGTTAATGGATAATATATTAAATGGCGCTGCCCGTTGATATAAAGTACAGTGACTTTATTCGAGACTATAAAGCTTTATTCTAGAGATGTGCTAGTGCTAGATATCAATACCTCAACAAAAAAAGTTATATCTTTTTTAATCTCCAAGAAAAACTTATTTTCATGTAATTTTGACGATATGTTATTAATAACTGAAATATTAATTGCCGAAATCTCCTTGTTAATATTGGTTGAACTATACTAGAACTGAATAAAAATATTCGAAATGAGTTTATGAGTAAAATTTATTTCGTAAACATTGTTATAAATGACTCTCTCTTTAGTGGCGCCCCAGGCCGTGGCCTGGCTGGCACTGCCCTGCGGGCCGGCACTGCGGGGAAATATGCTTTTATGGAGTCAATCATAGAATATAAATGGGCGCTTCTTTTCGTAAAAACGCAATTTTGGTGAAACTTATAATAGGCGGCAGTGCCTTGTTACTTTTCGCAATCGATACCGGAAATACAGTCGTTATTTTATTATGCCATGGTCTAAAGACATCTGGGGAAGATACCGGTCAGGCATGCCGAGCACTGAAAAATGCCTACCACACCAAATTTCAGTTAAAAATAAGTTTAATAAAGATCAAACAGGCATTGCGGATTTTGTTTTTACGCGGATTAAGTTTTTACGGGGGTCGTACTTTATGAAAGCAGTGTGTGGTAGTTCCATAAACGGGTGCAAGTATTTATTGAATGCTGTTGAACGTAAATCATTTATCGGCAGTATTGTTAAATAAAATAAGATTTATTTCAAAAAGCGTTTTTCCTAAAAAATCAATTGACAAATTTAAAAGGAAAGTATGCATGCTTAATTACATCTTTTACATCTAATACGTATTCTGATTTTTAATCAATAGATTTCTGTATCGAATTGTGTCCCTATTATGTTATGCTTGCAATATTTGATGATTTTTCTTCGATATTTGATTGATAAGCCTATATATATATATATATATATATATATATATATATATATATATATTATGCCAATTGTATTTTTCTTTTATGCGCCTTAACGTCTCGTTAATCCCGCGATGTAAGTTGGTTTTTCCGCGATGGTAATGATCTAAGATCTGAGGTATTTCGTCTTCATCAGGGGTTTTTGTGATGTTTTGGCAAATACTTAATTTTATATTTTTGTCTGCAAAAATATACGAAGATATTTCAAGGATAGGAAGTTCGGGTGTGTTTTTAACGAAATAGGTACAAGAGATGTTAAGTTCGTCTTGACCGGTATAGAGAATTTAAAAGAGAAGTTGTGTGACAGTTTCTGGGTTAAACGGGAGATTTACTGTTTGTTTTGTTGATTTACTGTTTGTTTTGTTGATTTACTGGAGTTTTGTTGATTTACTGGAGAAAATATTTATTTGTTTTGGATTAAATTCCATGTTTTCCTCGAAAATATCGTCAAGAACCTTATGATGTAGTTCTTCTAATTTATTTTGTCGAAAGAATGTTATAATATTTTTGTGTGATTTATCCAACAGCTGGCCGTTGGTTGTTTCGATTTTAGAATAATCGATCAGGGATCTGGTTTCGTAAAGACTTACGAATTTATTGTATTCTTCGGCTATTCCATCGTCGTCATAGGTTTTAGGTTCTTCGATAAGTTCTTCGTAATCTGTCTCATTTGATGCAAAAACAGATATTTTTGTTTGAAGCTTTGCGCATTCTTGGAAATGATTTACTTTTATTCGAGATAAAGCATTAGCGTTTTTATTAATTTTTCCCGGTTTATAAGCAATTTCGTACTGATATTCTCCTAGTTTTAGCCGCCATCGTGCTAACATACTACCTGGGTTTTTAATGGAAAGTAACCAAGTAAAGGGACGATGATCTGTGACAAGAATGAACTTTCCCCCAAATAGATATGGACGGAAATATTTCACGGCCCATACAATTGCGAGTAGTTCTCTCTCTATTGTCGAGTAATTGGTTTTGGCTTTACATAATGTTCTGGAGGCATAACCAATGGGTAAATCTTTGCCAATGGGACCTTGGGAAAGTACAGCGCTTATCGCAAATGCGCTTACATCCGTTGTTAGTAGGAAAGGCTCATCGAAATTTGGATACATGAGAATTGGGTCAGAAGTCAATAATTGTTTTAGTTCGTCGAAAGCTTGACGACAATCTGAGTCAAAATCAAATTTGATATCTTTTTTCAACAATCTGGTAAAGGGCTTTGATATTTTCGCAAAGTTTGGAATAAACCTACGATAATAACCAGCTAAACCCAGAAAGGATTTTATGTCTTTTGGATTTTTTGGTTCTGGGAATTTCTGTATACAGTCGATTTTAGCGGGGTTAGGTTTAACTCCGTCCTGAGTGATTAGGCGACCAAGGTATGCTACCTCTTTTCTCAGGAACTCACATTTGTCAGGTTGTATTTTGAGATTTGCTTTTCGAAGACGTTTAAAAACATCGCGTAAGCGTGTAATGTGGTCATGGATTGTAGGTGAGTACACAATGATGTCGTCCATATAGACGAGACAACGTTCATTGAGAATGCCTAGGAGGATATTGTCCATTACTCTCTGGAAAGTGGACCAGACATTTTTAAGGCCAAAGGGCATTCTTATAAATTCGTAGTGTCCGTTCTCGACAGAGAAAGCAGTTTTTGAAATATCTTTAGGGTCTATCTCGATCTGGTGAAATTCTGAAGCTAGATCCAAGGTTGTAAAGTGCCTAGCTGATCCAAAAGATCGGAAATATTGGGAAGCGGGTACTTATCGTCTACCGTGAATTCATTCAATTTACGATAATCTATGACTACTCTCCATTTTTGTTTGCCTGAGTAATCAAGTTTCTTGGGGACGACCCAAACTGGAGATGACCAAGGTGAAATAGAAGGTTTTATTATTCCTTGTTCTAACATTTTATTAACCTGAGTTTTTACCTCTTCTTTATGAATATGGGGATACCTGTGTGATTTGGTGAAAACAGGCTTTGCACCATTGGTGTCAATTTGGTGTTTAATTTCGTTGGTAAAGGTAAGATTATCACCTTCGAGGTAAAATATGTGCTCAAAATCTACGCAAGGATTGGTAATTTTTTTTTCTTCTTCGTTAAGATGCTCGAAACGAAGTTGGGACTTAATGTTGGGAATGCGGTTAGGAGATAGCTGTTTATCAGATAAATTGTAATTGAGTAGCGAATGAGAAGAAAAAGGTTCGATTTCGATATCTGAAAAATTAATGGTTTTCGGGATGGCATTTGCATTAACCACAGAAGTTAGAAATTCGCCTTTCTCATTGACATGGACAATTGCGTTTGGAATGTGAACTTTTTCGATTTCTTGCCTAGATAGGATAGCATCGGTGTTGACTAAATCACAACGTAATTTAAAAATTTGTTCGGTCCTACCTTCAATTTTAATTTCATTAGAATTGTTTACGTTAGTTATTTTATTTTTTTGTTCGAGGTTTTCTTCTGCCTTAAACAGTGGTAAAGTTCTAAAATTCGTAACAAGTTGTTTATTTTTTAAGTCGATGGTGCATTCATTCATTCAGTTTTTGGTCTGTGATGCCTTGAATCGTAACGTTTTCGGGAAAACGTTGGGGAAATTGTTTTACTGTATTTTCTTTAAATATTGTAATTCCTGCTCCGGAATCTATAAGTAGTTTAAAAGTGTTGGATGTGTCTTTAATGTAATATAGATTTTTCGGGTTAACAGGGAGAAGAGGATTTAAAGAAAATGTTGTTCTGGGAAATTCAATGACGGGTTCATGTCGTCCAAATTCAAGGTTTGTATTTGATTTTGGATTTCCGTCACGGCATCGGTATTTGAAATCTGTCGAATGGGCGGATGGTTTTGATTCGAAGTGGGAAGAAAATCCTGATATTCGTCGTAATTCGTTTTATCTTGTTGGTCAATATTTTCAACATTTTGATATTCGTAATCGGGGTTATCTTCATACATTCCTGCGTATTAGTTACAATACTCGTCATATTGGGGTTCGGAATAGTTATCGTTGGAATATTGGTAATTGTCGAAATTGATAACATGAGCACGATGCTGGGGATTATTTAATATTACTGAAGGACGTTGGAAATTGTTAAATGGTGTTTGACGTTGGAAATTGTTAATGGTGTTTGACGTTGGAAATTGTTTTGGTTCGATTGGTTATGGGGTGTGTCCTGCGGTCTTGGCTGACCGTTGTTTGGTCTATTCGACTGAAAGGATGTGCTCGATTGAAAAGAATTTGATTGTTGATTGGTATTAGGCCTTTGGAAATTGCCAAAATTCTAGGAAGTATAACCATTGGGACGTTGTTGCGATCTACATTCATTTGCTAAGTGACCATTGAGACCACAGCTATGACATTTAAGGGATTGTATATTAGGTCTTTTATTAGTTTGAATAATAGGTCTAGCAGGCGGATTGGGTCTAGAAGATTTTTGGGATTCGAAATATGATAGTTGGAGCTCGCGTCTTATGCGAATTTGAGCTTCCAAGAGATTGGGTGGATTTCCTGCACGTATTATATGGCCAATTCGGGGTTCCAGGCCAGTAACTAGGCTATTTAGAGACATGGATTCGATTAATGTTATTTGGGCTGTCTTTTGACTGGGTGCGAGTATGGATTTTTGTATGTTGGCATGCATTTTGGCATTTAGGACTTGAAGTCTGTTAAGGAAAGTCAGAGGAGATTCGTTTGGTAGTTGTCTCATTCTTTGTAAGTTCTGAATAAGTGAAGATAGATCTCCCGTATCTCCGAAGTGAGAATTAAGTAATTGTTTTATCTTAGAAAAGAAAGTGGATTTCGGGAGCTTATCAGCTGCGCTGCTCTCCCTCGCAACCTATTTTTTATGTGAATCACTAAAAGATCTTTTTGGTTACCCGTAGACATACCATATGCGCATTCGCAGGCATTTAGGAAGGTTTGTAAAATTGTTTGATCACCTTCGAATTCGGGATAATAGAAAAAATCTCGGAAACTTTATAAGGTTCGATTACTGCTACCGCTGCTCCTGCAGTTATTCGTTCATTATCCGTCATATTTGCTCAATATATCAACACAATAAACACTTGCACAATATAATATAAAAAGAATATGAAACACAAAATATTTTAGGAAGTTTTATGTTGATAGACAGTACGTAAAGTAGTATGCCAACCAACGTAAAATATACAGATCTTATTAACTAGTTAGTCGAATTAAATTAACTGTGTAATATTTCTTGTTATAATAAAAATACAAATGTAATCGGGAGATCAGTTAGCAGAATAACTGATCAAAATAATTCCAAAAAATATTTTAAAATTATTCAATTAACAGAATAACTGATTATGCACAAATTATACGATGTTACACTTAGAAATACAGAAATCAATTAACATACTAATTGATTGGTTTACTAATTCATAAAATGTAAGATCGATTTTGAAAAGTCGCACAGGTATTTAATTAAATATTATTTTTAAAATAAACGTGATGATTCGTTACTTACAAACAGAGTAGAAACATCGCTCGTCGTGTTCTTAGCAGTTAGTTCTACCAGGGGCTTCACTATGTGTTCCTTCCGTAGATGCGTGTTCTGCCAAGTTGATGACGTTACAATGCACAAAATGGGGCTTCTTTGTTCTTCTGGATAAAGGATTGGGATTCACCGTTGCCAGTTAGAGTTCTCTTGTGTTGCCAACGTTGTCAGATCCTACCACGACTGCGCCAATTTGTTATATCACTCGACTTAAAATTCACTTTTTAAAAAATATTTTTATTTACAAAATCAAAAATTAAACTAACAGTATAGAAGCTTAAAAACGAATCATGATTTTATTTACAATTTACACTATTTATATGAAAGCCGAATGCTGCGTCAGTGGGAACTTGCTTGCTGGGCAGATTCTGCTGACGAGGCTTCTCGGTACTCGCCGTCTCCTTGAGATAACCGACATCTGATACGGTGGGAACCAAGGGCATCGTACTTGAAGGTGACATTGCTCGTGAGAAAGAATATAACATATATATATGTATATATATATATATATATATATATATATATATATATATATATATATATATATATATATATATATATATATATATATATATATATATATATATATATATATATATATATATATATATATATATATATATATATATATACTATATATATATATATATATATATATATATATATATATATATATATATATATATATATATATATATATATATATATATATATATATATATATATATATATATATATATATATATATATATATATATATATATATATATATATATATATATATATATATATATATATATATATATATATATATATATATATATATGTTTCTGCCGCAAGAACAGGAAATCTGAATTTTAATTTGGTATTTTTAGCTAAAAATTTTTATTTGGCCTTAATTAAAAAATGAATTTAACATTTACAGAAGAATATCTTAAAAGTTATATTAACATTATTTTTACACAATAATATATGTTTAGTGTTTCTTGAAAAGCACATTCTAGGCTATTTTTGACTAATTTTTTTTTCGTTTATTTTTTTGATTTGAGAAGAACAGAATTTTTGCTGTATTCAAATCGTCCAGTTACGGTAACGTGGCAATAGTTATACTACTCGCTCATATCTCACTAGAATAAATCATCCCGAAAAATGCTCAATATTGAAGTCCTGCTAGTTAATATTCAATTCAATTTCAATTGTTAATAAAGTAGACATCTTTTTAACATTTACGCGACCATGAGGTTGTCAACTATAATGAAAAATAAACAGGATAATCTCATTGTGATGACATCAACCAAACAATAAGTCGAAAACGAACCCCAAAGTTTCTTCCTAAAGTTTCTCTTTTATGTGGATGTAAACTTTCAAAATTTCATTATCTTAGCTGTTAGTTTCCTGAAAACCAAGACAGTTTGCCTTGTGGAAGTTTAAGCCAGCTAGGGTGTAATTTTGTAAACTTGAAATCAATTTTATCATTTTTGAATTAAACTTGTTTTAAGACACCTACTTTCTTATACGTTTTAATAAAGAATATTAACAAAGGTGTTTTAAAAATGGCAATTTTCATATAAAAATAGGGAGACCAAAAATAAGAATGTAAGATTGCCCGGCTAAATATGATATGATATTTCGTCGTACTGGGATATGGCACAGATTAAACGCATTTTAAAACTTCCTCTAATGTTTTAGTATGTGGTTGTCGACACTATAAGAAAACTTTTTCTTCATTTCATCACATCTCGGAAACTACAGTGTAAGTCAGAAATCGAGGGCCAAAGGTTGTTTTTACAATTCTTGCATAGGTATATTTTAGGCGTCGAAAGTTTAATATATATTTTTTTACCGTAACGCCTAAATTAATACTCTCAGATATTTTTCACATTTATACAGGGTAAAGTATTAATTCAATTTTTACTTTAATAAAATTATTGTGAGGTATATTAGCTATCAGATATAACTGGCTAATTAAAACTAGATTATTTTATTAATGCTATGTAATTCGTTTATTCCTATTTTGATGATTCGTTCATTGTTGAACCTAATATAAATTTAATAACATTAACACTTATATGATTCGGATATTTAAAAATTAACTGGTTTACTTGTGATTGTGAAAATACTTGTAATATGTATTATACGTGACGCGCCCATAAATGACAAGTATATATTGGCATACCAACATTTTAGCAGAAGAGGCATTAAATGCGAATAAGCGGCTATGTTTCAGGTCTTGAATTCACTATAAATTTTTCAATTAGTCTAGCAAAATTATTTTTTATATTACTGTCCTGTGATAGATTTTTTTATGTCTGTACAAAATAATTGACAGACCAGTGGTTCGTTTATTTTAAGTGATAAAAAGAAATAGAAACACCTTATTTGGTTTAGCCTAAATTATATACAAAGATTTCCCTACATTGGTACAAAATAATTGTCAGTTAAGCAGTTTTTCGTTTACTTTGCATAGTGGCACAATGCAAGAATTCAAAAATACTTTTTTGTTCTTTTGAGTGATAAAAAGATGTAAAAAAAACCTTATTAATTTAACGTCCATTATTTTTTAGAGCTAAATCTGTCACAGGTTGATAGCACATTACAATCTAAAAAAAATCATTTCCAAATAAACCACACCACAAAATTATTACGTTTGTTTTTAACGTCTAACGATTTTGTTTTTAATGCACAATTTACATATTTTAACAATTTCTTAAATTTAGTATTTAAAATATCACATTGAATTTATTAACCGACTTTAAAAAATGAGGTTATCAATTCGATCCTAGGTATTTTTTCATTGATATTTTTTACGAAAAAATATTCTATATTCTCAAAACGTAACAGTAAAATTAAATGCCTTAGAATATGATAAAGTGAACATCAATTATTTAAAAAATCGTACATGTCTATTTGTGAATTATCTCATATATATATATATATATATATATATATATATATATATATATATATATATATATGCTATTTCCTTGACGTTTCGCTCGTCTTAGTAGATTTTACGTATATACCAATTTCTGTTCCTGTTTTTGTCCCATTTTCGTTTTAATTTTAAAATGTATTGTTCCTTTTTATTTTAGTATCTACAATATTTTAAATGTAAGTTTTATATCAATGTTAACAATTTGTAAAATTTCAAAATTATTTTAGGTTTAACATTTAATTTAAAAATTTAAAAAAACTTAAATAATAAATAAGACCTTTTGAAAAAGCCTACTAAGACGGGCGAAACGTCAAGTTTCATTATAAAACATAAGCCTATACCCAAGAAAACTAAGCACTATATTGTAATATTTAAGGTTTAAGAAAAAGATAATTATATTCTATATATATATACATATATATATACATATATTCCGACCTTATCTAGCCAAAAGTAGTATATTCGTTGACCTTGTCAAGCCTTTTTCATTTTTACGAGGCCTGATTTGGGCTTCATAATTTTTATTGCACAAACAGACGCAGAATGTTCTGCTGATGCCATCTGTACCTATTTCGATGAAAACGGGTTGGGCTTCATAAAGTTGAGTAGTATCATAAAACATATGAAGTTAGTTCATCGGATCTGCCGCAAGGAGGCGCATGAGTCGATTTATATATACATTTAAGGTAGTTCCCACATTTTACGAAGCCCACACATTCTGCAGGTATACGAAGCCCGAAAACCTGACAACATTGTAGCTACTGCCGTTAACCGATAGGAAGATTTGGTTGGGCTTCGTAAGAACTAGATGCATACACATCTTGGGGGAGAAGATAGAGTTAATAAGTAACAGATTTTAAATTTAAAAATATTGCAATCTCATATAGAATAGTTGTAATAAAGTTTCCACGAAGCCAAATAATTTGTGTGACTTTTGTTTACAAATAATTATTATCCGTTCAGAAATACGAAAAAATGTTAATTAACTATAGTATTATAGTCTATCTATTGAGACAACGGAAAAAAGGAGTACGCCGAATTTACTACGCCAAACATATTACATAAATGTATTTTTATTCACAGGACGAAATTCAATTGGATAAATCTTTGGAGAAGTTGATTTAGCAAAAAACTAGTAAAAAATGAGTTGAAATACTTGCGTGGCGTTTCTTTAGAGATCTTCGATCAGTGGCGTGTGTTAGTGTTGAGTTTAGCAGTGAGTTTTCATTGACTGATATATTTTTTAATAATTGAACAATTAAGTTAGATCGCTTTTTCCAGGTCGGTCTTTTGATACTAGTGAGAACGAAGCGGGCAGCGATATTGGTTGGTATTTTTAATTTTTGTGATATTTGTGATACAATACATAAAAAACAACAAATATATTCTCAATTTCAGGTACCAATTTCTGTTCCTGTTTTTGTCCCATTTTCGTTTTAATTTTAAAATGTATTGTTCCTTTTTATTCTAGGATATACGATATTTACAATGTAGGTTTTATATCAATGTTAACAATTTGTAAAATTTCAAAATTATTTTAGGTTTAACATGTAAATTCAAAATGAAAAAAAACTTAAATAATAAATAAGACCTTTTGAAAAAGCCTACTAAGACGGGCGAAACGTCAAGGAAATAGCAAGTTTCATTATAAAACATAAACCTATACCCAAGAAAGCTAAGCACTATATTGTAATATTTAAGGTTTAAGAAAAAGAGAATTATATTCTATATTTATATATATATATATATATATATATATATATATATATATATATATATATATATATATATATATATATATATATATATATATATATATATATATATATATATATATATATATATATATATATATATATATATATATATATATATATATATATATATACAGGATGAGTAAACGATTGGAAAAAGTAAATTTACGTCGAATAGGTAAAATCTGGAAACGAACTGTTTATGCTTTGGGATATATATGGGAGTCGTACTGATTTTAAAAATATTTTAAATTTTACGGGGTGCGTCAAACAAGTTGGGCAACTAAAAGTTGTACTTGACTTGATTTTTAAATTCTAAATAAAATTCTAACATTTTTTTTTGTATAACATGTTATATGGCTAAAATTGATACTTTCTTAAATACTTAGCTTCAAACAAAAAAATTAAATTTGATGCACATATATGATTACCAATTTAACGCCTAGTTGTGCCACTAAAAATAAAATATTTTGCTTTTGCACAAAATAAGCATGTAATAAAAGACTGCTTTCGTAATATTGAAGATATCACATACAGGGTGTCCAAATTTAAATGCCCAACTTTAACATTTTCAAACCAATTTATTTAAATTTTTTTAAATGAAACCCCCTGTATATTTTTATTTAGTCTTGTTAAGAATAAAAAAATCTACAACTTTTATCAAACATATTATATAGCTATATTCAATAGTTTTCGAAATATTTTCAAATTTCCTTTTTTGGCGTAATTTAGAAAATCAACAACTCGATCAATCAAAGTAGCCATGGAAAAAACAGTCTATAGCAACTGGTGACTAAATGTATGAAATGTCAAAAACGTGTTGTTAGTGCATTGTATTTCGTCTTTCGTATTCTCGTCTAATTTAAAATGAATTTTTCACAAAATGAAATGATAGATATGGTCGATATATTGGGTGAAGCTCAAAGAAATTGCCTTCTGGCCAAAAGGCTATATGAAGCAAAATATTCGGATCGTCGCGCGCCTTCTAAAGCGGCCTTTCAAAATGTCATGGAGAGATTTGATGCTAGTGGAAATGTGGAATATTCGAAGAGAACAGTTGTCAATAAAATTGCTACAAATCAAGATAAAGAGTTGGAAATTCTACTTCATATAGAAGAAAATCCCGGTTTAAGTAGTCGACAACTTGCTAGTTTAACTGAGACATCACGATCTACAGTAAGCAGGACCACAAGAAGATATAAATATTATCCATAACATATGGAATTACACCAAGAGTTGCACGATGAAGATTTTGTAAAGCATGTTAACTTTTGCAACTTAATGATAAGGCGAATACAAGCATATCCGGACTTTTTAGCAAATATCATGTTTTCCGATGAAGCTACATTTAGAAGCAATGGAGCTGTAAACAGGCATAATATGCATTATTATGCAATAACGAATTCCCACTGGGTACGAGAGGTACAACATCAAAATCATTGGTCATTAAATGTTTGGTGTGGACTCATTGGAAACTATATTATAGGTCCGTATTTTTTTAATGAACCACTTAATGGACAACCATATTTAGATTTTTTGAACGTTGAGCTGCCTATTCTTCTCACGCCACTCAGCATAGAAGAAAGAAGAGACATGTGGCTGCAGCAAGACGGTGCACCTGCTCATTACCTTCGGGACGTTCGTGAATTTTTGGACGTTAATTTTAATCAAAAATGGATTGGTCGTAGCGGTTTTATCGAATGGCCACCCAGATCTTGCGATATAACTCCATTAGATTTTTTCTTGTGAGGTTATATTAAAGAATAAACCACCTACAGCAAGGGAGAACATGCCGGAAAGAATCAGGGATGTATGCGCCACTATATGAATAGACATGCTAGTTAAAACTAGGCAAAATATTAGTAAAAGGTTCAACATCTGTATTCGTATTAAATATAACTATTTAACTTTTAAAAGCGATTTTTTTTAGTCTGATAAGTGTTTTTTTCTGTATAACTTTAAAAATCCGACAAGATTTTTCTAACACAGGCCAGCTCATTATTTTCACAATGGAAATACCCTCCCAATAATAAAAAAAATATTCGGAAAGCCCTAATGCGTACCATTTTTTAATAGCCTAATTAGAACCTTTTATATTGGCAGGTAAACAATTTTATTGTGGGGCGGCTAAAATGGGTCCATTTTACAACGGAAAATTACCTAGACTGGGTTGTTTACAACATTAGACATAAAATAAACGTTAAACATCACTCTTCTGTTGAGTTTCGAATTGAGTGGTTCTCTGTGTATCGATAAGCAAGTGTATGGGAAGACGAGAATGTCGAGTCAAACGCGCCGAAATTGCAAAATTTCTACTGACAAATTTTGTTATATTTGTGGAGAGTTTCTGGTGAAATCACAAGCCGGGCCATTTTCCGAAAATGGAAAAAAAGCATACTTTAAATATTTTGGTGTTAATTGGGGTTCAAGATAAGCGGTGGGCTCACCATGTGTGTTGTGTTAGTTGTAGTGTATCATTGGTGCAGTGGATGAAAGGAAAGAGAAAAAGTATGCCTTTTGCAGTTTCAATGGTACGGCGAGAACCCATCAATCATTCTGACGATTGTTATTTTTGCCTGACTAAGACTGAAGGTTATTCCAAAAAGGGAAAGTACAATATACAAATTTGCAATTTGCCATACGACCTGTTCCTCATAATGCAAATTTGCCAGTGCCGATTGCGCCTTTAAATTGGCAAGCTATTGATTTGGGAGATAATGGAGATAACGCATCATCAGGCAGCTCAGAAGGACAGTGCACCGATCCCACTTTTTCTACAAGTCCCAGTTCCAGCGAGCCACATTTGATTGTTCAAAGTGAATTAAATGATTTAGTACGTGATTTGGGGTTATCCAAGCAACAGTCAAAATTTCTGGGTTCCCGTCTTAATGGCCAAAGAAACAAAAATTACGATTTTCAGAAATGCTATGTTTTCTGAATTCTACAGTATGGAAAATTCGTTGTGCGCGTGTACTGATAAAGACAGTTTAATGCAGGAACTTGATATTGAACATTCTCCCCGTGAGTGGCGCTTATTCAAAGACTCATCTAAATATAGCTTAAAAGCTGTGTTATTGCATAATGGAAATTTAAAACCCTCTATATCAGTTGCCCATTCAGTTGCAATGAAAAAAAAATTATGAAAATATGTGCACCATTTTGGATAAAATATACTACAATAGGTATAAATGGCAGATATATGGGGACTTAAAAGTTACAGCGATTTTAGTGGGACTTCAGGAGAGATTTACAAAATATTGCTGTTTTCTTTGGTTATGGGACAGTCGTGCAATAAATCAGCATTATGTAACAAAAATTTGGCCAGAAAGAAGAGAATTTCAACCGGGATCTCAAAATGTTTAATGTATATCTCTTGTTGATCCCAAAAATGTCCTTTTGCCTTCTGTTCATTGTTTCCAATTTGTACCTGTTCGACGTAGAGTTACTTTTTTCAATCGTTGACTATATATACAGTACATATATATATATATATATATATATATATATATATATATATATATTTGAGATTTGAAAATTTTGCTAATAGACAACAAAGAAAAGAAGTCGATCGCTTAGCTGCTGTAGATGACTTATTTTAACGTTTTATTGACAATTATCAAAGAAATTTTTCATTGGGAACTTACGTCTGTGTAGATGAAAGTCTCGTTGCTTTTGAAGGTAGATGCTCTTTTAGGATGTATATGCCCAAAAAACCGGCAAAATATGGCATACAATTAATGTGTTTAACGGATGCTAGAAATAATTACCTATACAAGGCTTATATTTATTCCGGAAAGAATTCGGATGGAAGAACACTATCTACAGAAGAACAGCGTTTGAAAATTCCGACACAAGCAGTTTTAAGACTTGTAAAACCAATTGAAAAAAGAAACCGCATTGTGACAGCTGACAACTGGTTGGAAGTATAGAACTTGTAACTGAACTTCAAAAGAGAGGGCTTACTTTTTTGGGAACACTAAAGAATAAACCGAGTACTCCATTATGTTTTTTGCCAAACAAAAATAGAGAAAAGCTATCTAGTTTATATGGTTTCAAAGAAGATATCACATTGCTATCCTATGTTCCTCAACCTAATAAAGCAGTTGTTTTAATTTCATCAATGGACCATTCCTGTAATATTGATTCAGAAACTGGAAAGCCAGAATATATAGCAGATTATAATCTAACGAAAGGAGGTGTCGACAGCTTGGATAGGAAATGTGCAAACTATTCGCCTAGAAGAAGAACTCGCCGGTGGCCTATGGCTATTTTTTTGTATGATAATTATGTATGCATGTAAAGCATATATTTTGTACAACAGCTCCAAGAATTTAGATAAATTGGAACGTAAAGAAAAACTTTTTAAAAAGTTTAGCTAAAAGTTCAACTACACCCTATGTGCACCAAAGATTCTTCAATGGCAGAAGTTTACCTAAAGAACTTTATTCGAGAATGAAGGGTATTTTACAAATTAGCGACAATAACGATTCCGATCAACACCATCACGAACCAAATGATGAAAGAATGGCTATCAAAAAAACATGTTATCAGTGTTCCTACAAATTAAAAAGAAAAACTTTTTATTGTTGCCGAGAATGTAGAATGCCAATTTGTCTGGAACATACAAAAAAAATTGCTACCCTTGCCTTCAGAAACGAACACAATAAATATCTGTAAGAAAATGAAGTTTTTATTTTGTTATGTGTTTATAAATATTTTTGTAGTAGTATTTTTGTAATGTAGTATTTTTTTTAATCGTGTAATGTCTGATATAAAAATTAATGTTTTATATTTTTTGCTTCAAAAATAAGTTAATAAATAATTAGCGGTATCATATAACGACACATAGTCTAAATGTCACAATTTTTGCCGGTTGCTCCTAAAAAATAAAAAAATCAAATTTGGTATACTCGATACCTTGCTTAAATTGTCCAATGAAATACATAGGCATTACAACGCAACTTTTGGAAAACAGGTTAGAGGGACAAAAGTACACGAAAAATGCGTCAACAGCTCTACACAAACACGAGCAAACAACCAAACATGAATTTGATTATGTCAATACAAGAGTCTTAGACGCAGATCAAGGGTATCATAAACTCGTTATCAAGGAAATGATTCATATAAAAAGAGAAAAATATGCTGTAAATGACAAGAAAAGCGTTAAAAATTTAAGTCAAGTTTATTATAATTTAATACATGCAAAATAACCAAATATATACAAGCATGGTATCACAAATATTTTATTAATTTCCCAATACATTCCAAACCGTAATCTCGAATTACTGATTCTACTTATAGATTATATTAATAAAAAAGGAACAAAAAAAACGTATTTCTTAAAGAGTATGGTAATATAAAAATTTAGTCCCCCCCAGAGAGCACAGAAGTATAAACATAAACATATATATGCATAATGTAATAACAATTTCCGAGGTACGTACTAATTTTCCTGTTTGTCTTTTTTTTGTGTTTATTTTTACTTGTATATAGCTAAATTTTAATATCTAACGAAGAATATATTAATGTATATGTTCGACCAAATGTTTTGAAAATCTGTCTATTTTAAATATTACATTTTTTACATACTTGTAGGTTGTCACGAAAAATAATTAAAATAAACTTTTGAAAAAGCCTGCTAGTACGGGCGAAACGTCAAGAAGATAGCGTAGTTTCAGTTCACCGACAAAAACCTCTTCCCAAGAAACAAGCATTATCGGATAATATTGTGGTGGATTTGTGGTTTAAGAAAATACAAACATACACGTATATATATATATATATATATATATATATATATATATATATATATATATATATATATATATATATATATATATATTATTTATATATATATATATATTTGCACCTGCACCTGCAGAAATTATATATTTTTTGCTATTTACATATATCTTTTCCGGCCAAGAACTTTTGATAAAGGTGTGTGAAAGCGCATTTTTATTGATTTTAGTATCTAGTCTCCGCATGATGGTGCTAGTATATATATATATATATATATATATATATATATATATATATATATATATATATATATATATATATATATATATATATATATACGGCCCAGGTTTCTCGCTATCAAATTCGCAAAGAACTTCTAATTCTGAATTCAACGGAGTATCACAAGTTGTGGTTTAATTATGTTTTAGACCCTTTTTAAGCATTATTAAATGTTTTCGTGCTTTGTCATACATTATTACCCGGAACTGTTTTAATTTAGTTGAAAAAACAAACTAGGACATACTTGATTTATTTTTTTTCTTACGGGTTAAATTCAAACAAGATAAATAATTAATAATACTAATTAGTTTTGTATTTTCCATGTGCCCTTTATTATCATTTTCAAAGAAAGTAGGCTTTGGAAAAAAATGGTCGAGAAAAAATTGATATGCTAGCTAGCAGATGTATTTGAACAAATGTCCAGAGAAACGGCAGCCAAATAGAAGAACATTTAGTAAGTTAGCAACCAATCTGACCAGTACTTTCCCGACAAAAACCAAGTAACGAAGAGAAAGTAAACAACGTATTATTAGCTGTTAATGAAAACTTTGGTATATCAACATGTGAAATTGAAGCAAATGTAGGCATGACCAAATCAACAACCCAATTCAAATTAAAGAAACACAAATTCCATCCATATAAATACAGGCTTTGTCAAGGACTTATAGACCCGGTGATGCAGAAAGGCGTTGACATTTTGCAAGTGGTGCATGAGGAAATGTCAAGATAATGAAGATTTTCCTTAACAGATTATTTGGTCTGATGAAAGCCAATCAAAAATGGTATTTTCAATAGAAGAAATCACCATTACTGGGCCACAGAAAATCATCGTTTGGTGAAAGAAGTACTACACCAGGTGCGTTTTGGATTCAATATATGGGTTGGAATTGTGAGAGGAAACATTTTAGAACCTTTTATTTATCACCATAATTTAAACTCTGCAACACGATTTAGAGGAAGCCTTAAACAATTTGTCTCTTGCAGAAATTCGAAACCATTGGTTTCAACAGGATGGGGCACCTGCCAATAATGCCAGAGCAGTTAATGAATATCTTTTGACTAGATTTTCAAGACTACTTTTCAGTACATACTCCAGAACACCATGGCCAGCACATTTTACCCGACATTACTCCCTTAGATTTTTTCTTTCGGGGTATATCGAAAATTACGTTCACAAAAACAATTTTGAAACTGAAGAGCTTCGAAGTTGGGGGTTCGAGGCTTTTCAGAGTATAACACCAGTAATGCTCAATAATATGTTAGAAACCACAGTAATGAGATGATATTCATGTTTAGAATATGAAGGAAACCATTTTTAACATCTCTTACCAACGTAGATTCTAACCCTGATGTTTTTAATATCCTTGTTATATCTTTTATTTTATTTGCTTGTTATTGTTATTACGAATTATTTACCGATGTTGTTTATTGTGGTTGTTTTGTTTATGTTGTTTATTATTATTTTTAATTCATTCATTTTAACCGGCAATAAAATAATTAAATCATGTGGAGTTTGTTTTTTTTTAATAAATTAATATAGTTCCGGGTAGTAATGTATTACGAAACACGAAAACATTTAATAATGCTTAAAAAAGGTCTAAACCATAAATAAACCACGACTTGTGATACACCTTTGAATTCAGAAATAAAAGCACGAAATTTGATATCGAGTAAACTGCCATATTTAAAAAAATAAAGTTGATGATGGTAGCCCGAAGACGAATCGTCAGATTTGAATTAATAACGCCATCTTTTAAAGGGGGAAAGTGGTATATATATATATATATATATATATATATATATATATATATATATATATATATATATAGCATGTCATTTAGTTTTAAAAACCTCTTGATTCGGTTTGTTGCGGATATCTTCGGCCAATCGGAATTTTTTAGTTTTCAAAGCATATTTTTAAGCACCAAAAGCCGCAACTGTCTTCCCATTTAACCAACTTTCTACCTCTTATGGTTTCAGAGATCCCTGTCCAGTAGTACGCCGCACGGATTTGAAGTCGCGACGAAAGGGGGAGGTTTGTCAAAAGCAGACCGTTTCTATGGATATGTAGAGTTTTAAACGCCAATCACTAATGAGTAATGCACGGTTTCTATACTTTATTATTATTCTTATATTTTCATACCCTCAGATTCCTGCGCCAAAGTTTACTGGCCCTTATTATCTTGGACAAGTTCTATATATTAAACTGGGTCACACGTCATTATTATTAATAAAAGAAAATCTTCATAACGATAAAACGATGGAAGTTTCGGGTAAAGGAAATGTACGAATTTTTATTGTTTTAGGTTTATTAGGAACTAGAATGCTATTTGTTTTTACTTTTCATGCAAGAGGAAAGTGTTGTAATCGTAAAAAAAACATCCTCCGAGATTTTTGCAGGTCTTCACGTTTCAGGGTCCTTAGATACCGAAGAAAAAACATATTTTCTCAATTCCGTCGGTCTGTCTAGTCGCTGTATAGCTAAAAAACTACTCATCCGATAGACTTAAAATGTTGGTCAAATATTTGCGTTATTTCTGAAATATGATATTTTTTTTGTTTTTGAATATTAGTTACACAGATTAATATATTTTTAGATATTTTATTTATTTAATTTTTTAAGTTTTATAATCTTTTTTGCAAATTTTATACATTGGGTTATAATACAACCACTGAACCATTTTTGTCGATAGATTCAGATTTATAAGACCAAACACATTTTGGTCTGTAAACAGCAGCGTATTGGCATAGATGCATGTCACGCATGTATAAAATATATTTAGGGCATACATATACGTCAATCTGTAGTAGATATCAAACTAGATAAATGATTGGTATTAGACATTCTGTAAATTATAAAGAAAATAATATCATCTCAAAGCACAACTCGTTCAAGAAGTGTCTGGGTCAACTTGCCATACTTTTCAGAAAACGTTTATAAGACAATATCAATAAATGGTCATCATATGTTTTATTTCACGAACTGAATAAAGACATATTCTCTGGTTCCAGTTTACGAAGTTGGTGTTAATTTCCTGAAATCGAGTAGATGCAAGGCATTGTAAACACATTGTGGTATATTTGTCTGCTCTTGATAATATCAAAAAGTTCGAGGGAAATTGAGATAAAACAAATTTGTCGGAGAACGATTTCACAGAACTCGTTATTATTATACCAGCACAAAATAGCATAACTTCTTTGTCAACTTCTATGCTAAGCAAGAAATTCAATAAATCGATTAACTATCACTTTCAGTGTATCAAATAAAGGCGTTCTCGCTGAGGGAGAATTTAAACCATTTTCGTTGAGACAGTTGCGGGGCACTTGACTTAATAGAATTAGACATTAATTTTGCTACCCAATGCTTGCTTTGTTATCGAGTTTACTTGTTTGATTTATTTATTTTCTATTTGTAAATAAGTGGAAAAACGCGGTAACTTGTTGATTGGTAGCTTTATAAAAAATCGGTAAATTCGCCTTTTCCCACAACTTCTCTCGTACAGAATTCCACTACGTATAAATTCTATGAAGTGTAATTTATTTCATTTTTTTTAACAAGTTATTACCAAACATCTGTTTGTAGTGAAATTATGTACGTTGGAAGTTGGAAGTAAGCCTTTACTTCCAACTTCACACGCATTTATTCTTTAAGTTATTTTTATATTAATACTATTATTATTATTATTATTATTATTAATATTACTACTATTAATTGTTTTTATAACTTTACTTACATATTCGTTAAATATAAATTATGTCATTTATTATTTTTCTCTATAGAAAAAAGGTTTTATTTCAGGAAATGGAATTTTACCAAATATTATAATAGTCTGCCATTTTATTTTGCCATATAGGATTTCTTGCTAAAATGTCACCAGTTTATTCCTATATCAATTATATCATTCGATAAGTAGTTGCTTAAAAATGATTTTTTAAAAAATTTGCTCTCATTTTGTTCCTCTATATTGGACTCTTACCTGATTGTAAAAATTTTAAGCCCTGATGCTTTTCGGTTTTTGACCAAAACTTAAAGTCAATCGGATACGTAGTTTCTGAACTATGCCGCGCAAGAACAGAATGATAGACCAACAGAAATGGGTGGACACGACTGTACGTGTACTACTAGGGACCCTAAAACGCAAAGATCTGCAAAAATCCCAGATGGCGATTTTTTCAAGATTAAAGTATTTACTTCTACTACTACTACTACTCTCTTAGTAGAAAAGTAAAAATATAATAATCTATATAAATATATAAAAGAGAAATCCTTTCACTGAATGACTGAATGAATACAATATCTGTGAAGCCGTTAAAGACCAAATGTGCAAATTTCTCAAGAACATTTTTTTTGTGATGTAGGTGCGATATGAGAAATAATTTTTTGAAACTCTCACCAACTTAGGACAAAATGTGTTACATCTGTTTAACTAAACGCCATTTTAATGCAATTCTTTTAAATATCTTTCAACTAAATCATATTTTAAGGCAATTCGTTTATTAAAAGCCGATAATAATCAAATTGAAAATAGAAAATATTCTAACATTGAACATTAGTTGAAGTCATTGGCGTAGATACTTAATTTTTTTCGATTATACATATTTAAAATAAAATTAAGTTAATAGTTCGAACCACGGCGAAACATGTCAAACTTATTAAACCTTTTGGATACGAACATTATACAGGGTAGCCCAAAATGAATTAGGCCGCCCCCTGTTTGGTGAGATTTTGTGACACTATGCCAGGTTGTCAGTATGCAGTTAAAGAATTTATTATGTTATGCAGGGGAAGTGGGTAATTTTTTCTTTGTAAATTCTGGGTTAAAAGCTATAATTATGTCTATGCTATATCTGTATGGTAACTTCTTAGCAAAGCAGCAAGAAATCTTGTTGGGTCTTTTGCCCACGCACACAAGTCTACAGTTTTCACAGTTTTACTTAACTTTGAGTAAAGTAATATAATAAAAAATATTTTGACAGCTGTCAAAAGAAATGTTTTATCCCATGACTTTTAAACTACTTCAATTTTTTAAATACAATTTTTATAGTTCCACGTAACTTTTAAAAGCATAATTTATTAAAAAATTCTGTCAAAAAAACTTTCTTGTTCCCGAAATTTCTAAACTACTTAAAGTTTTTAAATACGGTTTTTGCAGTTCTATGTAACTTTCAGTACCGTAATATATTAAAAAAAACATTTTCACAGCTGTCAAAAAAAAAATAGTTTTTCCAGGTGACTTTTGTCTATTAATGAAATAAAACCATGTTTTTGTACAAATTCTTATGGACCGATATTTTGAAAAAAGTGTAAGCGAATTACATTTATTCTTACTTCTGTTAAAAATTCTATTTTCTTAAATTTAACTCGCTAAAAATTGGTTTTATTGAAAATTTACCATAAGACAGAATTAATGAGGAGGCAAAAGGTACAAAACTGCGTTTCAAGTTTGCAGCTAAGTGATTTAGAAGAAAAACTACTTGCGTGCACAACACTACATATTTTTTGCCGTTTGGTGCTTTTTATCTGCACTGACTAACAATAAAAGTTATCCTAAATCAGCCCGGAATATTTTTTTTCGAAAAGTATATTGATACCTTGAGGTCCTGCCAAAAATCTGATCCTATCATATAAGAACTTAAAAAGTTATAATCTTTTAAAATTGAATTTAATTCTAAATGGTACCTTTACAAGTCAAATATATAAAAGTTATTAAGTTTTTTCATAAAACAGCAAAGCAGATTGAGAAACTTCAATCCATTTTGAACAACTTTCAATATTAGTATTTGTTTCTGTGACGCGACGTACCTAAATACTCGAAAATATGGCTTAAAAAGTCTGCTTTTTGCACACAATATTTTTCTTGTAATTTGAAAAACGCTCGGTGGCAACCACAAGGGCATAGCATCAAGTTGCCTTAAATTTCAATCATATAAGGCGTGGTTATAGCCGCTGTCAAAACTAATGAGTATATATTTAGGTTTATTGTTAACTTGAAGCCTCCTCCGTTAAGAGAATGGTCTGGATAAAATATTGGGAATAACCTCTATATAGATTAAAATTTTGAGAAATTCTTTAAACGTTAAATCAGAATTGTCAGCAAACGTTGTTATATTAAATTTAGCGCTTTGTATCTCTGATTTGCGTGGAATGTAGGGGATATACATTTAATTCGCTTTAATATTTTGGGAGTTGGTTTGAAGGATTAAACTTTTCAGTTTTAAATATATTTCTATAAAGGGTTTAATTCCATTATTAAATTGCAAACATTTTTGGACAATCCGGCTTCCCCAGTTTCTAATAAAGAAGGAATGAAATATATCGAAAAAATTGACACAAAGTTAACGTAGACCATTGTCATTTTTAAGGGTACTTTCTTTAAACATCTTGTAAGTGGGAATTCAGCAAAATATTATTTTACTTTTAACATACTGGTGGCACACACGTGCCTATAATGTGGAATTGTGACCATAAATTGATTTTCTAATTCACCAACTTCTTAGTTTTATTTATTTAATTTCGAAAAGAACTATTCAGTCTACTTTGATTTGTATTTAATAGAATTTTTATAGTTAAAGCGTAGTCACACCTTACTTAAATGGCATTAATTTCTGGTGATTTTGAAATTGAATTTTTAATTCCAATCTTATGGATTCTGTAGCTGGATCTAAAATAAAATCCCACAACATTGCGATCAGTTTTAATTCGTGGTCTAGATGAACAGAATTTAGATTTTAAAGCCTCTCAAAACTCGATATTGTCAATTTTCAAAAAACACGAAGATAGGCATATAATATTTATATCAAGTTGACCTAGAATTTTCAGATAATTGAAAAATGTAATAAAATTTGAATTAAAATAGAAATGAGAGCCGTGTAAATAGGTTTCATGGCACTACGTAGCTTAAGCCGTTTTAGAAATAAATGACAGATCTCTTACTTTATACTAAAATATATAATTTCGTACGTACCTGGAGCCGCATGGCAAAATAGTTAAGCGTCAATCATTATTATATATAAGCGCCTAACTGAGGAACTATAAAGATAAAGTTTTCTTTAGATATAATTTGCTACGGGACCTGCCTTAACTTTATAAAATGTATATTTCCTTAATCTTGTCTCACCTAGTACGAAAAAATCCTTTAGGACATTATCATGCTCTCAATTTAGGGATAAATTGCGCCAAAAAACAAATTGAGCAAATCGATCTACAAATTACGAGGGTTTAAAGTTAAGCTTCATTTTTAAAGATTCCAAAATTAATGGTAGTGTACTTGTAGCTTCTGTAATTATCAATTCCCACCAAGTAAGCAGACGCCGACAAACACCAAAATTCTACTTTATCTTCGAAACTTCCGCATGCCCATGTGAGTGAAATTACGGCTTTACTGTCGCTTTTATCGACAAAACTAGTGCAGAGTGCTAACCTAACGGGACAGATTCAATTAACGGTTAAGACTATGTTGAGAAAAAATCGTTGTTTTAATAGATTAACGTTTTATATCACCTTAAAAAAAATTGCTAATCAAAACAGAATCATATTTTTAAAGCACAACTACACACAAAATTATAAGTTTTGTTAAAAAAATTTAAAAAAGTCATCCCCGAACCGAAATTAAACCACATATTCCTTACAATGCAACTGCAAAACCTCTCTACTGAGCCATGAGGATCATACCGAAGATTTAACGAAGAAGGGCGTACCTTAATCAATAGCGCGTGCGAAAGCTTCGAAGCCATAGTAAAAATGCTGTCTAGACGCTTCTGATGAAACGGCTTCAGCCACGTGTTTCAGAATTGGACTTTAAAACAACTACTGGTGCGATTAATTGCAGTTGTGAGAGTTATTGAAGACAACAATATTATTTACATACCAGAAAGTCCCTTTCTAATGAAATTTCTTAGCGTTAAATTGGATGTCAAAGAGTTTTTAAAAGAGCTTTTTGCCTTAATACGAACTTAAGGCATCAACTTGTGAGAAAGGATTTCGTCTTCAATCATACATATGAAACTTTCATACCTATAGGGGATGAATTTTAATAAATGCTGAAACACGTTTTTAATTATTTTTTTTTGGCGAGTATTTCTGCTAAATTTCAAGTCAGTAGATAAACAATTATTTTTTCACGTACAAATTTTCATTGCCTATTTTACATCCTTAGCGTTTAAAATTCCTAGAATCCTTTCTTATTGATTGCTTAGGTCACAAGAGGAATCTACTATCTAAATTTGATTGATGATAAGTTGATGAGCCTGTCAATCAGTCAGGACTTACTTCTTTATAACACTGGTATAGATAAGACATTAAAAATACCAGTACTAAATTTGAAAATTAGAATTATTATTTTATTACTTTACCAGTCCACATTTCTGATCTTTTAAATGCAAGACGTATATTTCAGGTATATTTTGGTTTACATTTTTCGTCTCTGCTGGTGTGAAAAAGGCCTTAACATTGAACAAAGTAGCTAGTAGGCTTGGTAGGCGTGGAATTGCGAAATCAAAATATTTTTAGATTTACGACTAGGTACTTTAGATATTATACTATTAATTTTTCGAACACCCCTTCTGTTAAAATAAATAGTTAAGAAGGCCGCATTACATGTGAAGAATAATATTTTCAGGCATGAAACTATTTCACTTTTTTCAAAATCTGCCAAATATATAAGCATAACAGCTTAAAAATAAACACCCCTAAAGACCAGTATTTCTTTTTTTTTGTAATTATATAGCAATTAAAAACAAAGAACATAAAATAGTGCTCTCTCTATAGAGAAAGGAGCTCAGAGTCAGGGTTTAGTAGACCTATAAGTTATTCCGGCACCCAGTTACCTGTATAGAACTAAGAAAAAAAATTAGCGCTTCAAAAACCAACTAAGATAATGGGCCTCTGAAAGTCGGTCCCCTTTGTTAATGAAGAAACAGTAAGCGCTTGCTTTTTCCACATTAAAAAAACAAAATTTCATGATAACAATAAATAGTAGGTATATTTTCTATTCTCAAAGGTACTAAAATTTAGAAAAACGAATCTATAGTTCAAAAAAAGCGTATCTGACGGCCAATTATAACTTACATAAATAGTTTTTAGTCCTATAGTTATTATATTCTAGCAAAATATTCTAATGGATTCAACTGGTAATTAAAAAATCAAACCAAAGAGTTACTGTGTTGTACGGAACAGACAATTTTGTTGTTTTTTTCATGCCCACAAAGCCATTTAGCCCGCTACTCACTATTCAGTTCGATTCACCCGTACGTTTCGTTTATTCGATTCGTCCATTCATAAGAATGGTAAAGCCAGGTACTCACTATTCGGTTCGATTTGGCGATTCGATTCGACCATTCATATGAATGAACGACTGGGCGTATCAGCGATTGGACGAATATTTCATCAACACTATTCATTCATCATTTTTATTAAATTTATTCGCATAGATTTCTTACATTCCAATGTTTGACAGTAATACACAAAGAACAGGACATTTGATTCGGAGGAATGGTTTGCTAAAGTTAAAGCCTATTTCATTATTCGTCCAAAAGACGGAAGCGCCGCGTAACAAAACGAATAGATAAACCGAGCCCTCCATATTATTCGGACGAATTAACGAATCAACGAATAGTGAGTAGCTGGCTTAATGGAGACATTTTTAAGCCCAAAAGAGCAACTGGAAACAATAGGGCGGACTCAAACGATTAGTTTTTTGACATACATTAACAAATACTCAAATATTGGCAATGTTTTTCAAATACACACATATATCCAAGTATGATCTATGATGCACGATCACAAAACTTCTATATTTAATAAACATTTGAAGACGTTTATACATTGACATATAACTCACTAAAATAAAAAACTTAAAATACAGATACAAAAAACACCCCAAAGAAAGAGTTAAGGTTGTATAAAATCCGACAGTATTTAATTTTATACTGTTATTTTGTTATACATGTTTATATTTAGTTCAATTTAAAACTATATAATGCTATATCTGTGTTTTTTGATAAGTACAGGGTCGTAACTAAGTCCTATTTGGGAGGAGGAGGACTAATTTTAAAAAATGCAGTTATGAGAGGGAATAAAACAACACACACTAAACAAGTTTAACCTTTATGTGCAGAAGCTGCCGTTTGTTCTTATATTATATGTAATTATATAAACAGATAAAATATAGCCTTATTCTAGTTGAAAGACTCTTTTAATTATAGATTAATGACATATGGTCATCTTTAATAAAATGCTTTGAGCATTTCTGCATCAAATTGGTATTAAATTTAGCTCTGCGTTTACGCTCAAGCATGTCCATTCACGTAAACATTTTTTGTCTCTAGAGAAAGTAAAAAACCTTATATTCTTATTAAAATTTCTTGCCTGATTATCCACGTCACATCCGAACACAACACAGCTCATATTTATTACTATTTAATTAAATAAATACAAAAACGGGCATCGCAAACACTTTTTCCTCCTCCCTGTATTGTAAGCAACCTATTTTGACACTGCTTTGACAGACGTAGGTGAAAGTTACTCAACAAGGTATTGGTTGCCCTTAACGACAGGATGTAAGTCAACTTACATCCCTAGGGAAATAATAATCTAAAATTATTATAAGTAGCTTTAATTTTTAATTTTATCAACACATTACAAAAATCCGGTGCTAAGAATTGAATTGAATATTAATGGTACAATTATTACAATTATGCACATTATTATTAAAATTTGTAAACACGTTTTCTCGTTTCTTCTCGATTTGTATTACATTTTCTGACTCCACAGATCCTTCATTTCTAACCAATATTTCTCTCACTGTTGAAGCACTGCAAAAGACTTCTGGCTGGGTCTTGTTGTATAAAATTTTATTCGCTACTTCCTTTTTATTATTGAGGCTCTCAGCTACGTAACTTTCCGCAATAGTAGCGGATTTCCATCCACCATGTCGCTTGATAGGTAATAGATCAACACCAGTATTTGCTAATAAAGTTGCAGACGTTCTTCTAAAAGAGTGTCCAGTATACATTTTGAAGTTCTCAAACTTTAGAAACTTCGCAATTTTACTTGGAATTGACGAAAACGTATTTTTCCCGACAGGCTGGTTTAAGCACTTTCCATTTTGATATCGCATAAAGAAGCACGGATTAATAGTCGTCATGTGGGATCTTGTATCAATGTACTTTTGAATTATTTTGAAATGACAAACCTGAGTGTCGTCACTTTTTGTCACTGTAAATGTACGTGACATTCCATTTTTGCAGTAAGGAATGGTCACAATTATGACTTCTTGACTTATTTTAACATTGTCCATTTTCCACAGAGTTCATTAGAACGGCACGTTCCAGCAACTCCCATTACCATTATGACCTTCATCAATAAGTATATATCATCGGGGGCTTCAAGCATGAACTTATTCACGTCTTCCCTGTTAAACACATTCGATTTTTTTGGGTCTATAAATATCATTTTTTCTTTTCAATGCTCGAAGCTTGATGGGGACTTAATATAGCACTTTTTTCGTGGAAATACGCCAAAAACAAGGTTTCTGAGACTGCAATAGCCGTCTTGCTTTGGCACCAATTCGTAAAGGATTTATATGTTGCTTCATACCTTTTTTTCGACTTTTCCGGTAGTAGCGATAAACAAGCAATATTCGCTGATTCTTCTATGTCTGCATAATCCATTTTGTCTACACAGAATTAAACAATTCAACTTCTTCAAACTTTTGGCTATGAATTGTCAACTTGACGTTGCTGATAAAATAAAAACTGCTTATGTTGCTCTGGCAACGGATCACGGCTGCCTACATAATTTAATGAAAATGCTATCGAATGTAATGATAATGAAAATCCAAAAATATATCCAGCATTTTCTTGTAAACATACAATACAGGGAGGGGAAAAATGTTATATACTATATGGGATGTAAGTACATTAACCAGTCTCGAACTTTTTTGCCAGCTCTCGCTATCGCTCGGGCGAAAACTCGTCATCGACTGGTAAATGTTATTTACATCCCTTATAGTATAAAAAACTATTAAACATCAACTCAAAATGAACTGAAATCATATGGCCAAAGGTCGATGACATTCGACAGATGACGTAGCAGAGCCATGCGCGATATCTTTCCTTCGATTTATTATGCTGTGATTCGTCCGATAATTTTTTGCTTTTTGCGTATTTTCATACATTCATACGCATGGAATCGATGCTAACGCATTGAATAAAATTTGATGAGTAGTGTGGATGAAATATTTATGAATTCGTTGATTCGCCCATTCGTTTATTCGTATGAATTAACGTATCGAATGTACGCGGACGAATGAACGAATATAAGCAGGTTTATATTCGAGTCCTTTCAATCAGACTAAAGCCAGCTACTCACCATTCGTTGACTCGTCCATTCGTTCATTCGTCAGCATCGTGTGGTGTGTTCGGTTCACCTGTTCGAATCGTTGCGCAGCGATTCCGTCTTTTGGGCGGATAATGAAGTAGGCTTTGACCTTGGCAAACCATTCGTCCAAATCATATTCGTTGTTCTTTGTGCGTTTTGAAACATTGAAATCCATGAAATATTCGTCTATTCGTTGATTAGCTCATTCATTTATTCATATGAATGGATTACCCCATTCGTTCATTCATATGAATGGACAAATCTAATTAACGAATTGAAACGATATTGAATCCCGAGCTTTAATATACATTACATTTCTTCAATACATTTCTTAAATAATGCTTATATACATTTCTTAAATACTGCATACAAAGGCAAAAGAGGGTACAATAAAATACGTTTTGGCTTCTTAAAATTTATTTTGATATGCCAGATAATAATACTGAGCAAAAAAATGTATTTTATTTTATTTGGATTTCTCTCGACTCCATCATTTTTTGCTATTTCGTTTTCAAATCGTAGATAAATTACTCTCCGAATTTTTTTGCAGATATTTACGTTTCAGGGTCTCTAGGGCCCTTTTAATCCGAATAATCATCGTTTACTGCTATAATCTTCCATAAAAGTTCATTAAACTCATCGAAGCATGTAACTTTTTGGTGCTGACTGAGAGTAATTGATTGTTATGAAAAATATTTCTGTACATTTTTAATTTTGTCTATACTTGTGCCTAATATCCAATCCAACTACTTTTCAACCAGATTTAATTTATCTTGATTAAAGCAAAAATGTATAATATTTATCGATTTTTTAGCATTATACGTTTAAGCTGTGTCTATTCTCTTTGTGTCATATATTGTATTCGAGTGTTTGAGTGTTTTAAAGACACAAAGCACTATTAACAAAAAGCTAACATTGTATAAAAAAGGGAGAATAAATAGGTTGAGAGCTATTCCATCTCGCAGGATTTTGTTCTCATGACGTCAAATTCAGCAGAATATATATGAATAAAGCATTTAAAACGTCACGAACAAACGAAATTTGGGTAAAGGAGAATTACGAACCTGCAGAAGAATTAGAATACAGTACAGTACTTTCATAAATTAGTTTTTATTTATCAGCGTTATTCGTAAAATATGTAAATAAAAAATTTTATAAAAAAAAGAAAATCGACTTAAAAAACCCTGAAAAATAAATATTTTAATCTTTCTTAGAACTTCGACTTTATGAAGTCTGAGTCAAAATAGTACTAAATTTGTAAGTGCATCACAAAGAAGTAATTTATGTACTGAGTGTCTTAACATCTAACATCTCAAGTCTATTGTCAATAAATTGATTTTATTAGTTTGACGCCTGCGTCATAAAATGAAAAGTGTTTTTTATATAAGTTTATACACATTTTTATTTCATTATTTTTCGGTCAATTTAATGAATTGTTTTAATGTAGCTTCCACGTTCACGACGCTTAAAGCTTGATTAAAATTTTCCCAATAAAATAAACAAGAACTGGGATGCATTACATAAACATTTTTGCTAGAATCACGACAACTAATAATAAAATGCCGCATATATACGTTTCTGCAATGGATGAGCATTACCTACAAATTTTTAATAATAAAAATGATTAGAGGAGTTGAACTTCGCGCCCCTAAAGACCCCGAAAATACTCCCAAACACAATATATTGTATTACCCTTTTCATTCACTTCACCCCCCTCCGGGCGGTATATATCACTTATTGACACAAAATGTTACGTTCTGTGCCAACGCTAATTTTATTTAATAATTTTAACATTCATTAAGATTTATAGTAACCAAAATAATTTGCCTATATAATAAGCCTACTCCTCCTCTCCTAGGTTAAAGTAGGCACCATGAGGTATATCCAAATTATTTTTTGGTTTATTAGACTTTTATCATAAAATTATACTATTTTGTTGTTACCATAAAGGTTTTAACTAGATATCATAAGGCCTTCAAAAGAAATAACAAGTTAAATCTAATTTTTTCAAAACACTGCAACAAAAATGGATAAAATATAAGCCAGTCGACAAGTTATATGAGTTCATTGTTTATATTCAGGTGCGATAATAATAGATGATACTGAAAACCTTAGTTGCAATTTTAAGAGCTAATATACAGGGCGATACGAAAGCTCCAAGTTAGGGGTATCTCAAAAATGAGATTTTTTGTCTATAGAGATATTTTCAAAATATGAAAGATATAGTTAAAATACACTGTTTCTGAAAGTTTGAGCCAAATCAGACTAATAGAAAATTTTTTAAAGCTCAAAATAAGCTCAATTTGACCTAACCCTAAAACCCTTCATAAAACCTAAACTAAGGAAGATAATAAGCTCAAAAGTAAACAGAAAGGTACAATTTGTTATAAGCTTCATTTTGAATCCTAGCATGACCTTTTTGTACAACTTTTAATTTTTAAGTGAAATTATTCTGAGAAAGTTAACTTTCTATTTTCACTCATAGCGTCTAAACGAAAAGCGATAAAAATAAATTTTTTAAGAAAAAATGTATATTTTCACAATATTTTTCGAACTAGACAGGTCCCCGAGTTTTAAGAATATTTTTGTATTTATATTCACGGCGGGAAATTTTCGAGCGCAAAGAACAGCTGATCGGTCGGAACTTTTACAAGTTTTAATCTAGCTCGCTCGTACTGGTATCAAAAGATAGAGAAAAGTAAATAATTTCTTTTATCAAGAATAACATTTTTTCAAACTTCCAACGGAAAGGATGATTTTGAAATTCGAACGTATAGAAAGAAGCCAGAAAAAATCACAGGCATAGATTTTCGTACGTAGAATACGGGAAAAATAATTACTATAAAGTATAATATATATAATAAAGTCCCTAAAATTTCAAAATATATTAAGAAAAATAAAAAACCAATCTCACGGAGCTCCCCAAAAACGCTGCTGCTTCTACACGTTTGAGATCAAGAATGACCAACATTCCCAGAATGCCAAGAGTGCAACTTGGCTCTAATTGGTCCAAACGTGCATTTAGGGCGGAGACCGTAAAGCGTAAAGTCAACGCGTATAGCACAGAAACCAGTGATAAGGAATTTTTCCTTCAACGGGGAATGCACGCCGGAACTTCTATCTTCTTTTGCATAGCATTTAGCTCTAAAGTAGGATTTTTGCTGGTGTGATTCGCCAAAAGTACGTCATACTAACGATGTATGCGTATAGCTTGCTGGGGTAATCGGAAGAACAGAATATTATTTGGTGCTCTAAATTATCGTGTAGAAAAAACTACAAGTAAGCGGCCTTCCGAGTCTGACTTTTTGCAATCCCATTCGAAGCTAGTAGTTAACCCTTTTTGCATTAATTACTATTTTTGGCGAAATCTTACAAGTGTATATTATTTTATTTGAATTAATCCGGTAGTGCATTTAATTCGCATGAAGTGTTTGAAAATTTCTGAGCTTCCATTTCTTAGCATTCAGCAGTGTTGACTGAAATTCTGATACCTTATCCTCGATCTGTCGTTTTTAGAAGGTTATAATGGCACAAGCAGATCATGGCTACTATGGCGACCCGTCACGAAACTACGGGATGGTTTTCAAATTTTGCTACTTTTAAAATAGTCCTTTAGTTAGATTACTATCGGACCTACATAAATTCTGAAAACCAGTTTTGAAGGCATTTTTTGATGTAAAATCCAATGGTGTGGCGCAACATTTTTTTTTGGACTATTGTTTTTGACATATGGCCAGAACATGTATTTTTTTTAAATGGGACAACCTGGCTTTTTATAGCTCATTAAATCCTCTATTTTTATGCGGTTAAAACACTATAACACACTTTATATTATTTATTTTTTTAAATACCAAAAAAAAAGGAAAAACCGTTTATTATAAAAATAAAGATATTAGGTGATCAAGGAATAGTAAACTTAACTTCAATTAATCATTGTTGTAAAGAAACGACCTAAACATGTATTTTTCTTAATGGGACACCCTAATTTTTCTATTTTGTTTCTTCAGAAGTGAACTTACTCATAATATTCAAAACTAATAATTTTTGTTATTGAGCTATTAATACATTTAATAACTTATTTGAACATTTACACATTTTTGTAACTGACTTGTGTTATATTTTAATATGAATTAATTTTGATACATTGTTTAATCGATTTACTAATCACAACCCCATGTAGGCAATATTAGTGTTATCTGATAAAGTCTCTCCAAGTTCGCAACCCTTTTTTTGTTAACTGCCTAATAATAATGTCGCTTTTAAATAAATAACTTTTGCTAATTTTTGTGTCATTAAAACTAAATGAATTTTGTTTTCCAATTTTGTCTGAACATTTGTTTAATACAGCGAGCTATATACGTCAATTTAACCTGATAACTTTTCAGTAACTGCTATTTAGTGTAAAGTGCTTTGTTTCACACATTAATTTATGTTTGTTATTAACAATTCTAACAAGCTCAAGTTCTACCTTAACTGAGTCGAGCTTTTTTCTAATTGTGACATATCGAAACTGTGATTGGATGGTTCCTAAATTTATCAGATAGAACTTGTAGTAGTAAAGTGCATGTACTGAGTGTTTTCCCGAATTAGGGAAGTAGCTTCGAAAATTACGCTTTTTAAATATCCCTATTAGACTCTTGGCTCGACAGCTACTGAAACTTAAGGGTTCTCTTAACAGTGGAGGCTTGTCTGGAGTAGATGCATTAAAACAACCGTGCCTTATTATAAACAATTGAAAATCTGAATTTATTTATTATTCATTTAGTGCATGATACTTAACGTACAGTAGAAATTTTGCGACTAACATTTTCGAGGCGCGTGGAACGCCGTGGTGGAATAAGTGATATTTATAATTATTGCTAAATTGTTTATAGCAAAAGTTTAATTAAAAACTTACCGGCTATCTTAATATCTGATCTCATTCTATCGCTAAAAACTGTACTAGAACAAAACTTTTTTAAATTTCTTTCACCATTTTTGAGTGAAGTTTTTATGAACAACTTAGAAAAGGAAATAACGTATAGCTCATTTTCAGAACATCTGATAAGCTATAAAAGGTACGTGGATGATATTTGTATTGTTTGGAAAAGGTAGTGAACAAGAATTGTTAAAATTTCTAGAATTTATCAATCCTTTGTACGAAAGAATATCCTTCATTATGGAGAGTGAAACTGATGGCAAACCTTTTTTTGGACCTTTTTTTAAATAGAAATGATAACAAAATTAGTTTTGAGATATATGTACTGATAATATCATTCAGTTTACATCTAACTCACCATTTTCTCACAAATTTGCGGCTTTTAATTCGTTTTTGTACAGACTTTTTAAATTACCACTATCCCAAGCTGCTTTTACTAAAGAATTAGATATAATAAGGGAAATTGCCTTAAACAATGGTTTCCCAATGAAAACATTCAACAAACTTTTTTATAAATTTATGAACAAGTACAAACTCTCTTATAACAAAATACATAATAATCTAACACAAACAAATTCAGGGTTTTAACATACTTTGGAAATATATCTCTACATTTAGCTAAATTTTTTAAGTCATTTAGTATCTCCATATCATTTAAAACAAACAATACTTTAAAACAACACTTAGTTAGAATCAAAGACAAAAATGATAATCTTGAGAAATCTGGAGTTTATTCTCTTCATTGTGGAGAGTGTCCTGCTGTTTACGTCGGACAATCGGGTAGAAAAATTTGGACAAGAATCCAGGAACACCTCAGCTTGGTTACTAAATATCAAAATACAGATATCTCAAATACAAAATCTGCCTTTGCGAATCATTTGTTATCCTCAAAACATCATTTTTCCATATCTAAAAATGTAAATATAATTCACGAATGCGATAATAGAAAGAAGTTGGAGCTTTTGGAAAAGATGGAAATAACAAGAGCTAAAGAGCGCCCCATCCTTAACTGCGTTAATGAAGTGTTTAATTTTGTGCCTCATTTGATTTTTAGCAATATTTCAAAAGAATAACTATATATTTTTATTTTGCATAACCTTCAAGCCTTTTCTGTCATTTTCACCAATTCTTCTTCTTTTCATTAATGTAGCATGTACTCTACGACAGTTAGTCAAACTCATCCTGAACAATCTCTTCTTTTTTCGTTTTGACCTATCGCCTCTCATCAAATAAATTTATATCGACGTCTCTGATTGGTCATTCAAGCGTGGCCTTGTTTCGTATTTCATTGTTTCTTTGTTTGGTTATGTTTGTTTTATGTACTTTGTAAAATGTGTTTTGTTTATGGTAAAGTTATATATTATTTAATTGTATTTTCCGTTGGAATGTATATTTATTTTAGGTCTGATGATGCCCGTTAGGGCGAAACATGTAACCTATTCTTAATTTATAAACTTATTTCCGACTGAGACCTAGACTTTGTGTATATATTTTTTAATTTGTTCATTACCAGGTCTCTTTGAGATAATATGGACACTTTCTTCACTTTTAAAAGTTTAATTGTTGCTAACCTCATTTTTTTTAATTTTAACCACGTTTTTTAACAACTGTTGTATTTTATTAATTGTAAAATTCTTTAGATAATGTTTTCAAATAAGCTTTGATAAAAAAATGAATTTTGGACAGAAATATAAACAGCTGATCGCTACCCGATGTCGTGGTTAGTCCGTAAGTCTTCATTGTAACTAAACTAATCAAAAGAGTTACTTGATAACTTCCTGAAAGGAAGTTATAATTTTATAACGCTTATGGAGAGAAGAATAATATTTCCCACCAAAAAACAATAATAAAAGTAAAAATACAAAAACATCCATAGGACAAATGTTAAGATTTTAAAGAAAAGGTTTTATTTTTTTTATTGTTTTGTAAAACTTGTCAATACAAGTTGTATTGGTGTCCCCAGGACATTTAGTTGTAAACAGTGTAACTAGCGCAAAATTTTCTTTTAGCTTTCACAGACATTAAGTATAAACTCTTACTCAGTTGAACAAACTTTGGACAAAAACTGTGAAGTGAATAATTGCTTTAGAAAAAAAAATCAGTGAAATGAACATACACTTTTGAACAATTTTAAACAAAAACTAAACTGCAGGTCTCTTGAAAGACTTAAGTCAAGCTTTCAGAAAGTAAGCCACTTTTGTCAGTGTTTGAATTTTAACAAAAAATTTGTAAATTAGTGGTAGAAATTCATCCACCCGGCGTCCACGTTAGTAAGGTGAAATAAAACGTAGTTAATTTTAACAAATATTAATTGGAATTGTATTTTAGAAAACTATCATTTAAACAACCTGACTTGCTTTCCCCCATAGTACCTTCACGTTGCTACTCTCAGAACTTGTTTCACAGTTGGTCAGAGGCCACCTTCACGCTCTGTTTTTCAATAAAAATGGCTAAATTCACGCCCAGCGACTTTTCTTCTCCCTTAGAGTCCATGGGACTCCCAACTCTCTTTGAGGCGAGTGCCTACTTTCCAGAGGGCAGCCGGATAAACGGTGGCGGGACCTCGGCTAATCTTTCGGGGTTAGACCGAATAAATAATATTCTTATAAAAAATATTCCCTTGAGTATGACTAACTTGAAACCAGAGCATGATGTAGTTAATCTTAGTATCCTTAGCAATAAGAACGAACTAGGTAGTATTAGAAATCTACCTTATGAAGGTGAGAACATAAAAATAGAAAGTAATAGCTTAATCGACATAGCGAATGGCTACTTCAAAAAGGAAAATTTAAAGAGATCTTGTTGACACTTCATGTAGAGCCGAATTGGAGCCTTTACACGATGACATTAACTCTATGAATTTGCCTAATTTACTGGTCAGCCGACGTCGCTGTCCTCAGCGTCAAATTCTTAATCACAGTTCTTTGGAACCTTACAAAAACTTGCAAAGCTCTTGAAGCTATAAATCATTTAGTCAGCAATCTTTAGTGTCTTCCTAATGCGGCACTGAATTTCAAAACATTGAATAAAAGTAACAAATTTGACAGTGGTACCCTAGAGGCACCAAACTTAACTAAATTAAATGACCTTTTGTCTAATTCAAATATTAAAGCTAAAGCTACAGGGCGAACCAGTAAAAACTCTGAAACTTCCGAAAAAAACCGACGTTTCAGTTGGGTATTTTCACCATCATACTGTGTAATTGCACGAGAATGTATATGTAGAAAAAACTAACCCAAATACCTTAACTAACCAAATGAAAAATATTAAAACTGCTTTCTCTGAGTTCACAGGTAACCCAGAGGCCATGGAAGGAAAAAGTAGCCCACATCGTTATTCCCCTAAAAGTCTTACGATAACTACGAGCCATAATTTTGGCTGTTTACAACATTTGGGAACTTATTAGACTTACACCTATTGTCACCTTCTTGAGACTACTACCACACATTTGAAATAGAGCGGTTTGACCATCTCAAATCTTTTGTCGCTTGAACACACACAACCGCACACCTACACGCGCACACAACACACACTAACACACATCACACACATACGCACACACACACCCAGACACACGAACATGTACCGCACGCAGAGCTTTTTTTTAGTTTAGTTTTTTACTGAGACAAGAAGAATTATATTTAATGGAATAAATATATGAAACAACAAAATTAAAAATTTAAAGATATAAAAATGTGTATACTGATGTACTTCGTTGATCTTATCGGCAAACATCGGTTACTGTCGGTTATATCACTTAAAACATCCAACGGTTGAATCTCCCTTTAAATTTTTGTGGAAAATGACCCACATTTTTTTTCTTTTTTTGACGATGGGCAAGCCCAAGGATCCTTCGATGTGGTTGATGTCGTATTTCTGGGGTGACCCTTTAAAAGACATGGTCCTCTCGATGGTTCTCTTTTGGCACGATGTCATTGTTCCACCTCTTGTTACAGGGGTAATCTGAAATTAGAAAAATCATTAGAAATTTAGTCGTGATCTCTATATCACACTTAATTTTTGCACAAAAATTGAAATTAATTTAATATGTAGTATTTTCTGGCTGACATTTTAAATATTTCATTAAGCGGCAATTTTGTTTTGCTATCTTGGATTCGTATCAAAAATGTTGCCAGTTCATTCTTATGTATTACTTAATTTTTGCGCAAAATTTGAGATAAATTTGATAATTAGTTTTTTAGTAATATTTTTTTAACATTTTTCCGCAATGTTTGATTCTCAGCAAAATATTACCACGCCATCCCCATATGACACTTAATTTTGACTAAAATTTGAAGTCAATTTGGTAAGGTGCTTTTAGTGTATGCCGCGAAATGACAGACAGACCGACAGACGGATCAACGAAATTAATATTTATAAAAATAATAAAATATTTTTTGGCATCTAGGTACACTAAAACGTGAAGATATGTAAAACCTAAGAGGGTGATTTTTTCACGATTTCAAACATTTTACTTGTCTATCATTTTGTTCCGCTATCTTGAATTAGTAACAAAATATTACTAGTTGATCCCTACACCACAGTAAGTTACGGAACACAATTTGAAATCAATCCTCTAAGTAGTTTTAGTAAATTTGTTAATTAGCTTTTAGTAATATTTTTTTCGCCATGTTGGATTTATAACAAAATATTACCAGCTCATCCCTATATGACTTTTAATTTTGACTAAAATTTGAAGTCAATTTGGTAAGGTGTTTTTAGTCTATGCCGCGAAATGACAGACAGACCGACAGATGGATCAACGGAATTAATAAAACATATTTTTTGGCATCTAGGTACACTAAAACGTGAAGATAGGTAAAAGCTGAGAGGGTGATTTTTTCACGATTTCAAACATTTTATTTGTCCATCACTTTATTCCGCCATCTTGAATTAGTAACAAAATATTACTAGTTAATCCCTATACCACAATTAGTTATGGCACCCAATTTGAAATCAATCCATTAAGCAGTTTTATCAAGCTGCCATCTTGGATTCGTTCCAAAATTTTATCAATTGATCCCCACTAAAATACTTGATGTTGCAAAAATTGAGATACATTGGATAAGTAATTTTTATTAATAATTTTTTTTAACAAATCACTAGCCCGCCATTTTGTTTCACCCTATTCAATTTTTATTAAAATATTTCCAGATCATCCCCATATAAACAATTACTTGTAGCGCATATTTTGAAACCAACCCATTAAGTAGTTTTTTCAAGCTGAATTTGTAAATATTTTTTCAGCCGCCATTTTGTTCTGCCGTCTTTACCAGTTGATTTCAACATAATATCTATTTTGATGTTTGTGCAAAATTTGAGATAAATTGTTTAAGTAGTTTTTTAATAATAATTTTTATCATTTTACTAGGCCGCCATTTTCTTTCGCCATATTGGATTTTTAGCAAAATACTACCATATTATTATTGGATCAAAATTTGAAAGCAATCGGGTAAGTAGTTTTTAAGGCTTGCCGCGAAATGACAGACAAACAAACATCTATGGACGCTAAAACATGAAGATATGTAAAACCTGAGAGGGTAATTTTTTTCACTTACAAACATTTTATTTGGCCACCATTTTGTTCGGTCATTTTGACTTATACCACAATTTTACTAGTTAATCCATATACCACAATTAGTTATGGCACACAATTTGAAATCAATCCATTAAGCAGTATTTGCAGGCTGAATTTTTAAATAATTTATTAAGCCACCATTTTGTTTCGCCATGTTGGATTCGTACCCAAATATTACCAGTTGATCCCAACATAATGCTCGCTGTTTGTGCAAAATTTGAACTAACATTTCACTAAGCCGCTATGTTATTTTGTCGTAGATATTTACCAAAATGTTACTAGGTCATCCCCATATGACCCTTAATATTTGACCGAAATTTTTGACCAAAATTTGAAGTTAATCAGACAGACACCAACGGAATAGAGAAAACATAGTTTTCAGCAACTAGGGTCCCTAAAACGTGAAGATCTCTACTTCCCTTTTACGAGGAAATTAGTTTTGTAAATTTTTGGGACAGTTGAATTTTTGGGAATTTGCAAAGTCTTATTTTACACCCGATATAAAAGTATTTTTTACTTCAAGTAAGCTTTGGGTCTAAAGCGGGTTGATAACCAACAAAATTTGCAAGAAACATCTAACAACTGCAACTTAAAATATTTTCTTCGTTACGAAAATATAACACTTTGAACATGATGCTAACTTAGGTGTCTCGATGTTTTTTGAGAGCAGCTTATATCTTATACCAGCGATAGCCCAAGAAAAAAAAGATTACAAATTCTGATTATGTCATTAACATTAGGCTGGGATCAAAAATAATGTGTTTTCCAAACATAGTATTTCTCTGTATATATATATATATATATATATATATATATATATATATATATATATATATATATATATATATATATATATATATATATATATATATATATATATATATATATATATATATATATATATATATATATATATATATATATATATATATATATATATATATATATATATATATATATATATATATATATATATATAGTTTTTCAATAAGTCAATACATTTTTCAGGTTTAGGTTTATATGTAAAATGTATATTATTAGTTTTTGAAATAAAAAAAAATAATTTTTTTTTGAAAAGGCTGTTTTACCACCAAGAAACAAGTGTATAACCGAAAAAAAAGATATAAACAAAAGATAAAGGAAATTAACTATATATATATATATATATATATATATATATATATATATATATATATATATATATATATATATATATATATATATATATATATATATATATATATATATATATATATATATATATATATATATATATATATATATATATATATATATATATATATATATATATATATATATATATATATATATATATATATATATATATATATATATATATATATATATATATATATATATATATATATATATATATATATATATATATATATATATATATATATATATATATATATATATATATATATATATATATATATATATATATATATATATATATATATATATATATATATATATATATATATATATATATATATATATATATATATATATATATATATATATATATATATATATATATATATATATATTATATATATATATATATATATATATATATATATATATATATATATATATATATATATATATATATATATATATATATATATATATATATATATATATATATATATATATATATATATATATATATATATATATATATATATATATATATATATATATATATATATATATATATATATATATATATATATATATATATATATATATATATATATATATATATATATATATATATATATATATATATATATATATATATATATATATATATATATATATGTAAAAATGTATACAAAGGAATAAAAGGGATTTGACATGTTTTTCCGTTTTCTATCTAAGAAAGCTAAATTCTTCAACATTACATTGATTTTTACTTGCCTCGTAAAAGGGAAGTATTGTAATCGTAAAAAAATCACCCTTGGAGATTTATTTTTTCAGATCTTTACGTCTCAGGGTTCATAGATATCGAAAAACATGTTTTCTCAATTCCATCGGTCTGTCTGTCTGTTTATCCGATTGATATGGGGATGTCCTTGTAATATTTTGGTAAAAATCCAATATGGCAAAACAAAATGGCGGACTAATGAAATGTTACTAATAAAAAACTACTTTTTCAATTTATCTCAAATTTTGCATAAAAATCAAGTATTATGTAGGAATCAACTGGTAAAATTTTGGTACGAATCCAAAACGGCGGAACAAAATGGCGTCGTACCCAAATGGCGGCTTAATAAAATATTTAAAAATTCAGCCTGAAAAACTACTTTTTTGGACTGATTTCAAATTGTGTCTAATAACTAACTGTGGTATAGGGATGAACTAGTAATATTGTGCTACTAATATAAGAAGGCGGAACAAAATGGCGGCCAAATAAAATGCCTGTAATCGGAAAAAATTAACCTCTCGGGATTTACATATCTTCAAGTCTCGGCGTTCCTAGATAATAAAAATACATTTTATCAAAGTCGGTCCCACTGTAGGTTTGACTGTCTATCTGTTAGTTCGTTGTATAGCTTAAAAACTACTTATCAGGTTGACTTCAAATTATAGTAAAAAATTAAGAGTCATATAGGATGACCTCGTAATAATTTGGTAAAACTCCAATATACCGGAACAAGATGTCGGCCTAGTGAAACGTTAAAAAAGTATAATTAAAAAAGCTAATTATCCAATTTTCTTCCAATTGTGCACAAAAATCAAGTTTTACATAGGAATGAACTGGTAAAATTTTGGTATGAATATAAGATAATAAAATGGTAGCCGAATAAAATACTTAAAAAAATCAGCCTGAAACAACTAGTTTTCGATTAACTTCAAATTTGGTGCAAGCATTAAGTGTGATATGGAGATAAACTGATAATGTTGTGATACGAATACAAGATGGCGGAACAAAATGACAATCAAATATGTTTTTTTTTAAATCAACGTAAAAAAATCTTATTCACTTGACTTTAAATTTTGTAGAAAAATTAAATGTGATATAAGGATAAACTGGTATGAATTAAACATGACGTAACAAAATGGCGGTGTGTGTATTGACACACACATTGTAAAAACTACTAATTGAATTATATTTTAAATTGTGCCCAAATATCAAGTGTGGCATAGGTAGATACTCGTAAAATATTAACAGGAATCCAATATGAAACAAAATAGCGCCCAACAAAAATGTTTGAAAAGGCAATATATATGTGTTACTAAATGACTATGTACTGAACTAAATTGGTTCACACTTCACTATTCCTAATAGAATGGAAGATTAATAACGAGAGAAGTCCCAAGGAAGGAAATTTACCAATTGTTTTCTAGTGTCCTGTATTGTTGGGAATAATATTGTTATATACCAAATTTGACGTGTTTCACGGTTTTTAAAATATAATTTTTTTCGTCTTAAGGGGCTGCTTCATCCCTTTAACGCTAGCGATTGCAATAATACTTCCTCTATATATCCCATATAGCATATCAATAACACAATGTATGGGCTGTTATATGGGGAAGTAAAAATTACTTCGAGTTATTTGCATTAGAAAATATCTAATTTTAACCCGAAAAAACGCTAATCTTAATACTTTTTCAAAAGTCTTGTGTCATTCACTTTGCCCTGAAGGTACTACAATTATCTGCCGTTAAACCCTGTCGACTAAATTGACTCTATTAAATATCGCATCGTGTTTTTCTCAAAAATATACCCTCGTTTATTTCTAAGCTATTTTCTTTTGTTCCTGACGTTTTTACTGCGCTCGGTAATATTCCTATATTTTCTACTGGATTGGGCGTCATAAGAGCAGTGTGTTACTGTGCAATGAAGTGGCTTTAAAGCCTTTTATTTTTACCGTTTTCCCTATTATGCTTTGTGGTTGTGGATCTTTTTAACCGTTGATTAAAACGCCACGATTATTACAGTAATATGTATTTGAAGTTAAACCTGAATATTAAATAATTCTGATTATTTGAGTGCGGTTAGTTTACATTCTTATACCTCATTTTTCTTAAAATTTATAAATGTATCAAAGTAATATAAATAGTAATAAATAGACACTACTTGAGGTAACATTATGATCTTAAATATTCGGGTTTACATAAAAACTACTTTTTATGTAAACCCAAATATTTAAGATCAAGCCAAATTAAGAAGTTTAAAGCCGACTTTAATAATTCAAATTTTCAAAACAGTTTAAAATGTTGGTTTTTACTTTTCGGAGCTCTTTTAAAAGTAGGTTTTATTTTTTTTATATGTGTTTTATTTAGAAATAATAGGGTGTGAATATTTATTGTTTTTACTTTCATCGTAAAGAAAACTATTGTAGGTAATCATAAAAAATCACCCTCCGAATTTTTTTTTAGATTTCACCTGTCAGGGTCCCTAGAAACCATGTTTTCTCAATTCCGTCTGTCTTTCCGTCGTCTCTTTGCGGCATAGCTCAAAAACTACTTATCCGACTGACTTCAAATTTTGGCCGTTAAAAATTAAGGTTCATATGGGGATGAGTTAGTAACATTTTGATAAAAATCCAAAATGGCTGAGCAAAATGGCGACCTAACAAAATGTTAAAATAATTATTACTAAAAATTATTTATTTATCTAATTTACCCAAAAATGTGTAGAAAACTTAATTGTGATATGGATATAAACTGATAAAATGTTGGTAGAATTCCAAGATGGCTGAACAAAATGGCGGCCTAATAAAATGTAAAAAAAATCAATGTAAATAAACTATTTCATCGATTGTTTTCAAAATTTGCACAAAAATCAAGTATTGTATAGATATAAACTGGTAAAAGCTTTAGTACTAATACCAAGATGACGTAACAATATGGCGGTCTAATTAAATATTTATAAAATCGGCCTGAAAAAAATATTTATTCAATTAATTGTCAATTTTACACAAAAATCAAGTGGGATATAAGATAAACTGGTGAATTTTTGGTGAGGAGTCATTATAGTGAAACAAAATGGCGGTTTCATAGAATGCTTAAGATAGTATTAAAAACGACTTATCCAATTGAGTTCTAATTTTTATCAACTATCAAGTGTGAAACAGGATGTTCATTACATGGCAAAACAAGATGCCTGCTTGATTAAATGTTTTTTACCTCAAATTTTGCACAAAACTCAAGTGTGGTTTAGTGATAAACTGGTAAAATTTTGGTGACGAGCTATTATAGTGAAACAAAATTGTGGACTCCGGCATAATAAATTGTTTAAAATATTAGCATAAAAAATTTGCAACAAAATCAAGCATGAAACGGGGAAGAATTGACACAAATTTGTTATTTCTATATGGCAACACAAAATGGTGACCTAATTAAATGTTTAAAAAGCCGGTAAAAATTCATTTCCTAGTCTTTTTATGGATGAAATTAATAAATGTCATAATTGATTTTTTTATAGATTATGTATATAAACAAAAAATAAAAAATATAAATATTAAAATAAAAATACATATTAAATTTTAACAATGGCATACTGGAGTATTGAAGCACTGGTTTTATTTAAATAGGCAAATTGATACGACTCTTCTAAAAACATATAAATTATTTTTTTTGTTTTAAATATGCCTTGCTTAATTAAAAATAAACAATCAATTAAATTTTATGCAATTTTAACGTCACAGCTTAAATGATGCAAAGATAACAACAGGAGTCAATGTTTTATTACGTTGAAATTTGCGAAGGCTTTGGTTTCTTACTTTAATTGTTTTTGTCTAGTTTTACATCTCTACAGAAATTGATATAGCCAAAGAGATATGGCCAAAATCGTAAATAAATGTCCGACAATTGTTCAGTACATTATTGAACGTTGATAGAATGAAAATAAAGTCAAGAATAAGTAAAGGTTCGCTTCAAATAAGATCATCAATGAACGTGAGGAAAGATGGATTTTAAGAGAGGTATTAAAGATTACTAAAAAAAGTGCGCCAAAGTTGTGGAGGCAAGAGGTTCGACGAATCTTGCGAAAAAATCATTTACATGACTTGAGCTTCTAGAATTCAGTAATATTTGCTGATGAGACCAAAATACATCTATTTGGGTCCTATGGCAAAATATCAGTGTGTAGAAAGCCTAACGAAGAATGAAAATTGAAAAATATGAAAATTACGGTAAAGCACGGTGGAGGTGAATTGAAGCGTGCCATATGCAAAACGTTGTAAGTGCCACTTTTTCACAAATGCGAATTATATGCTAAATAGGTAGTATGTGCCATGCTTTACTTGCACAATAAAATTTATATCGATGGCGCTTTGTCCAACGGCGAGATAAGGAATTAAATATCAAAACGTAGTAAGTGCCAACGATCAGCTGCTTATTTATCATAACCTAGCAAAGCTTTTGGAGCGGTGTTCGGGTGTACTGTTTTCAATAAAAAATGGATATTCCTGAAGAAATACGTGCCAAAAAAAGAAAAATCACTGGGAATGTAAGAGAAGATGTAAACGCAATAAAAACTCTGGAAGTCCATACAAAACTCTAAAGCAAAAGCGGCCAATACCCGGCAAACGTTTTTGCGAAGAGGTAAGTAAAAACAACAGTTTTATTCTTTCTGAGAGCCTGAAGAGAACTGATATATTTTATTAAAATATTCTTTTAGGTGAAGTGCAGCTGTCAGTACCCTTGTAAGCTAATTACCGTTGTTGCAAGAAAGAGAGTGTTTGAGCAGTTTTGGAAATTGGCAGATTATAATGAGCAGCAGAACTTTTTACGTTCCCTTATTCGACCCAATTTAATCAAACGTAGAAGACATGGAAATTACGATGATCCCAACCAGAGCAGACGACAACACTCTTTTAAATATTTTCTACCACTTCCAGGAGAATCTGAAGTTCAGGTATGTAAAGGTACCTTGTGTTTAACTTTGGCTATTACACAAAGAAGACTGGAGATACTTAGTCAGCGAATACTCTCCTCCGGCATATCTGTTCAAGACAAACGAGGTGGTAAACGTCCTGCCAGAAACAACACCCTATGGAAACAAAAAATTATTGATTTTATTGCGTCAATTCCTAGCAGAGAAAGCCATTACAGTCGAGAAAAAGTTACAAACCGGAGATACCTTTCTGAAGATTTGAATGTACGTAAGCTATATAATGCCTTTCTTGAAAAACATCGGCTTGATGCAACAAAGCCCCCAGTATCCCGACAATGGTTTAATGAAATTTTCAAGAAAGAATTCAGTTTAGCCTTCGGAGCTCCAAGAGTGGACACCTGTCCTACTTGCGACCAGTACAACATTTCGATAGCTGCTAGTAAGACTCCCGTAGAAAAAAATGAGTTCGAACTAAAGCGCGATTTACATCAACGTAAAGCAGAGAGCGCTCAAAAAATGATGTCCCAAAACGTAGTAGATTGCAAAAGTCCTGAGTCTGATGTATGTGTGCTGTCTTATGATTTACAAAAGCAGCTATATATTCCAGCATTGACTCATACTCAGATGTACTATAGTCGGCAGTTCACTTGTATCAATCTGGGAATACATTTTGAAGATGAAGGGAAAGGTTTTATGTGCCTGTGGGATGAAACAGCTGGAAAACGAGGATGTAACAAAATCGGTAGTTGTTTGTATGATTTCGTTACAACTCAGCTTAATACTACAAAGCGAAAATTGGTTCTATGGTCCGATAACTGCGGAGGGCAGAATAAGAACCAGGGTATTTTGGCTGTCTATATTACGCTGGTAGCCAAAGGGTACTTCGACGAGATAGTGCACAAGTTTCCACAAAGTGGCCACACATTCCTATCATGTGATCGAGACTTTGGCTGCATAGAAAAAGCCAAAAAAGGTCTAAAGCCTGAAGTTCCTATGGATTTGGTGCGTATAATGGCAAGTGCTCGTTTGAAAAATCCATTTGTAATTAAATGCACTACTAGATTTTTCAACTGAATGGAAATTGCAAAAACTACCCTAGTAACCTCCACCCTGGGCATCTCGCAAGCTGTTATGCTGAAAATATCCAAGGACAACTTAGGGCAAATTGCAGTTAAAACGTCGTACTCGGATGTCGCACCATGGCGCAAAGTGAGTGTGTTTAAACCAAACGTTACACCACAATATTTTGAAAATTTAAACATTGAAATGGTGGAACAGGCACCCCGTAAATGGAACAAAGAAAAAATTAAAGAAATTAGGAGTATGATCCCGTTTATATCATCAGCAAATCAAGACTTTTATCAAAAACTGGTGGAGAGTCAGGAGGCCCTACAAAATGAATAAAAATAAGTTTCAACTTATAGGTATATAAGAACCTCTTTTGTATTAGCATTATATTATTAACATTGTATTTAGCAAACTGTTTTGTATATTAGTAAAGGCGTTAAAAAAACAATACGTGTTGATCTTTTGTTTAAAAAACGATTTTTAATCCATTATACATGTGCAAGTTTATTGGCACATACTACGTTTTGATAATTAGAGGCCTATAATAAATTTATTACCAATGTTTTCATTGAAGTATGTGTTTTATTACTTGCCTATATCGAAAATGATGTCAGTCATAACCACAAATATTTTGTATTTCTTAGTAAGGTAGAGCAAAACATAATAATGCGCCTCCTGTAAAATTCATAAAATTGCACATACTACCTTTTGCATATGGCACGCTTCAATTGATGTTAATGGGGCTGTATGTCGTCTGCAGGAGTAGGTAACGTGCATTTCATTGTAGGGAATATGAACCAATATGTGAACTGAACATTCGCAATAGTTAAACATTGCTTAATAATAAAACAGTATAACAATTTTTTGGAGTCAATCTCCTTTTGACCTTATTACTATGACCTGTACACCTCCCTCGGAGAAAAAAAATGGAAATGTAATTTTTTTAACTATAATAAAACTTAACTCTATTCTTATGTACTTCTACGGACTTATTATTTATACGTAATACTACATTTGAATTCGAATCTCTTAAAACTAAATAAGGACCTTTATATATTGGATCCAACTTCTTGCTCATATTTTCATTTACTATTAAGACTTTATCTCCTACGTTATAATTTATGTTACTATTCTTCTTATCATAATTTTCTTTCCGTGTGTTTTTTGATAAAACTAAATTATTTTTTGAGTCGTTACAAGCGGTCTGAAGCCTGTACTTCAGTTCTCTAGGATAGTTGTCAAAATTGTACAACACCGATCTATAGTATTTTGAATATTTAAATGTATATTACTTAATTTTCCGAATACAAGCTCATAGGGAGTATATTTAGTTTCAGTATGTACTGTATTATTGATCGCATAGCATCAATATAGAATCTACGTACTCCAATTATCTGTGTGTTTTGACACCTAAATTCGTAAATAAGCCCCTAAGTGCTTTTGTGAATTTCTAAGGAGCTATGGGTCTCGTGATCAAATGCAGTTGAATTTAAAGGATTTACACCTTACAATTTACATGATTCCTTAAATGTATTAGTAAAAGATTCCATGCCTTGATCTGTAACCGTTTCCTGTGGAATACCGTATCGTAGCACAAAATTTTCTGCAAACAATTTTGCCACAACATAGGCTTCTTTGCTATGTAATGGATAACATTCAACGAATTTGTAAGTTTTTAGAATATAAAAATTAGACTAAATATCAGTTTTAATTGGACCTGTACTTATGCCTTTGGCACTCATCACATTTTTTGACGAAAATCTTAACATTTGTCTTTAATCCAGACAAAAAATAGAATTTCTTAGTAAACAAGTTATGGAAATCGTTTAAAAATAATTGCTTCAATTTCTTGTTTTCGACACGTTTTACGTTTTTGACAATATTTATTTTTACCGATAGATCAATTTTGTATTTCGATAGATTTGCTATAATTGGTTTAGTATGCGCATTTTTAGTAATAAATAACTCCGGTATTTTATATTTTTTGCAAATATTTCCAAGGATCCTCAACTTTGTACCTAAGTCAAATGTCGATCAGTGTCCTTGGTTTAAATAAATAATTTGAGATATCTCGTCATATATAAACTCATTCCATTTTATAAAACTCATGCCATGGCTTCCTTTATTTTTATACCTTCACTTTCAACAGGACACTTCAACATTTCTACTAATCCAGGCTGATCAAGCCTTTCATTGGTAGAATTTTACAATTCTCTGTCGCGTTATTGACATATTTTGTTGTTTCATTTGTGCTCTCGTAATAACCTTCATTCTCATATTCATCCCTGCACTAATACTTTTAAGCTCACTCGAACAATTTTTATGTGCCATAAAGCATCTGCAATCACATTTTGTGAATTAATACTTTTATGTAATTTATTGTGAAGTTATACCCTTTTAAAATTAACCTGAATTTTGTTAATCTTCTGTCATTCCAAAAAAAATATACGAGAGGTCGATAATCTGTGTAGATGTCAAATTTTCTACCATATTAATACAGTCTGAAATGTTTTACACTTCATAGAATCGCCAACAACTCTTTTTCCACCGTGCAGTAAATCCTTTTGGGCTTTATTTAAAACCCTAGATGCAAAAGCAATAGGTTTGTCATTTTGATTGCATAAAACTCTTCCGATTGCATATCAACTAGCACAGTTTTGAGAATAAAAGTATTATTTTCCGAGATATTGTGACACGGTTGGGTGTACAAGCGCATTTTTAATACTATTAAAAGCTCTTTGACATTTCTCATTCCAAACAAATATTTTACTATTCTTAGATAGTTCATTAAGGGGTTGAGCTATTTCTGCAAAATGTTATCTAAATTTGCGATAGTAATTCGCCAAAGCTACAAAACGTTTTGCTTCTTCAGCATTTTCCGGGATAGAATATTGAGCTATTACCTTAGATTTCTCCGGATCGGGAGATATTCCGTTTTCAGAAATCACATGTCCTAATTAGAATATTTCTTTTTTCAAAAATTCATGTTTTGAAGGATTTAATTTTAAGTTTACTTGTCTTAGTCTTTGTACAACATTTACTGAATTTTTGTTGCGATTTTGTAAGGAATTGCCAAATATTCTAGGTCGTCTAAATATAGGAAACGTGACTCTTAATTTAACCCTGAAAATGCAACAGTAATGAGTCTAGAAAACGCACTAGGACTTACTTTTAATCCCATTAGTAATCTCTTCATTTGAAACTGTCCTTCCTTAGTACGGAATGCTGTATACGGTTTACTATCCTTATGTAATTCTAACTGATAATACCCTTGAATTAAATAGAGGTGTAAGAAGTATAACGCACCGGATAATGAGTCTAATATCTCCGAAATACACGGCAGAGCCAGTTTTTTATCCCTTAATACTCAATTTACAATGTGTTGTCCCAGTTTTATCAGATTTTTAGGTCTTATTAGAAGAGGTGAAAACAATTCGCATCTTGCTTCCTCAATTATGGCTTCGTCTAGCATTTTATCAAATTGTTTTTGAATTTCCGCTTTTTGGAAAATGGGTAACCTGTAAGGTTTTACAAACACAGGTTTGGCATTTTCTTTGATATTGCAATTTTTGTGTATATAAATTGGTAACGGTAACGCCGCCCATATTTTTCAATAGAAAGTTTTTCGTCTTTATTAAGCGAATTTATATGAATTAAATCTAAGATTCTATTAACTCGTTCTACTGATAAATTATCGTTTTTTCCAAAATTGTACAAGTTGAAATGAGATATAGGTTCTAACTTAGGTATAAAGTTTTTAATTTTTTACCTCTCGATCATTAACATTCATGAATCTTACCGGCACTCTACGCATTTTCGGACTTTACAACGCATACTTCTTCCCATACTTCCTCTGGCACTATAATAGTATCAGTAGAGCAGTATTCCATTATTTCAGTTCTGGATGGTATTGAATTAAAATTATCAAATTTAATAATATAGATATTGATATTATGTTATTATTAACCCATAGTGAGAATTTAAACCTTTCATAATTTATGCTTGCATTATATTTGCTAAAGAAATCAGAACCTAACACACCCTGTATATCTGAATTAAATCTCTTTAATATGAGAAACTCCTGTTAAATTTCATGATTATATAACTTAAAATTTATAACTTCTGATCCACTTGAGAAAACTACTCTTCTTATACGTATTATTTTAATCTTCTTTGAGGTATCAATAATTTCATTTTTAGAAATATTTTCTAAAAATAATACATTAGTACTAGCTCCAGTATCTAACAGAAACATGATATCTTTCATTTCATGCTTAACCTGCACAAAATTCATTGCATTTAAATTCAAAACACATTCATTCAGCAATTCGTTATTATTATTATCATTCTCATTAGGGACGAAAAAACCTTTGTCCTTGGTCTGTTTCATTCGACCTATAATTTTGAATATCCGTCACATTCGTACAAACACGGTGTTGTGAACTTATATAGCCATTTCGTCGACCTCGAAACGTAGGACTGTAAGATCTCGACGACCGATCTTGGCCTCGAAAGTTTCATTAACTATTGTCTCTACTATAAGTGTCATATGTTCTGTTGCTGTAATTATTATTACTATGTCTATTTCTACTTAAAAATCGCGTTCTATTGTCGCGGTTTCCAAACTTGGCAAATTGTTGTGTGCGCATCTGAAAAGCGTTATTTACTGGATAGGAAAAATTTTATTTTTCCTGGTCCTTGGCCCCTGAAATGGCATTTTTAAAGTGTAAAGCTTTTCATTTACATTCCGCAAAATCCATAAACTATCATCGTTATCGTCGGCCTGTGCTAACGTTAAGTTAAGAAAGAGTTCTTCTATATTCTTTGCATAGTCATTAAAATTGATTTTCCCTCTTGCTTAACCAAATGTAACTCAGTTGCCAGCGCTGCAGCAGATTTTTTTGACAGTAATTGTTTTTTCATATCGGAAATTAAACTATTTAAGTTATTATAAGTTTTATCTTAGCGGATCTTCGCACTTTGAGATAACCGAGTTTTTAAGACAAAGGTTAATAAAACGTCGTCCTCTAACAATTGGCTATAAAGTTCGATCGGGTCAATAAGTTACTCTGTAGCATCCTGTGTGCCGTCCACGCTAGAC